>CAWUFW010012850.1:0-514813 GCA_963921515.1 Calotriton arnoldi | reverse complement strand
GAACCTGAAAGCAGAGGGGACAGAGTCTGGGTCACTAGCCAGTGACCAGGAAGGCGATGGACAGATGCCCACCGATGTCGAGTGCTTCAGGTGCATTGATGGTCGTCTTGACTCTTCACCCACGAGGTCCAGGAGGTGTTGTCGGAGACCAGGAGCAGGATTCTGGCTGGTACACGATGTCTGTCGAGTGCTAAGGTGTCGGCGACCGGATTGGACCCAACAAGCCTTGGCAACGGTAAGACTCGATGCAGAGGAAGATCGTCGATGGTGCAGACCAGCAAGGTCTGGGGAACTCACCCAGCGAGGGTAAGTGAGAGCCGGCCTGGAGCAACCAGGATGCCAAGTTAAAAAAAGATTGGCCTTCGTTAAGGGCTACTAGCCAACGGGCTAGCGACCACAAAGGAGCCTCAAGACGCCGCACGTGGATCTGGCTCACAGGACACTCGTGGAGTGGAGGCCAGTGATCTTCGGTGCAGTGGGTGCTGGAGGCTAGGGCTACTCGGAGCCCAAAGCACGACTTCGGGGGAGACCCAGAAGAGGATGCACTTGCAAATGTGCTCGGTGTCCAGGGGTCATGGTCTCAAGTCACCCACGATAGCCACGGGCCTCAGCTTTGCTGGGGACTCAGGGAAGCCTCGGGGAAGTCTGAGAATCCACCTCTGGTGATGCGATGACTTCGGCGTCCGACGGGAGCTTCAGAAATGTGAACCGGACAGATGCTTCTTTGGTGCCTGCCAAGCAGGGGAGTCACTCCTTGACCCCAAGGGAGATTCTTCTGTCCTCTAATCGTGAGTAGAGCGTCGAAGGTCCAGGATTCAGTTTCAGAGTTTCATCCAGGGATAATCTAAAGTCCTAAGGACTGGGTTCCTATACTTATACTAAGGATAGGGGTTGGACTACTCTGTGGCCCCACCTCTGGGTGGGTCAGGGCAGAGGGGTGGCTACACCCCTTTCCCTTTGTCCAGTTCACGCCAAAGCAGGGGCTGCAAGCCCCTGATCCGGTTTGAACTGGGGTATGCACAGGGACACCAAATGTGCCCCCAGTGCAGGACTTCAAAGCACCCGAAAGTGCTCCCGCCCAGCCCCAATACACATTATCCTGTCTGGGGAGGTGGTCACACCTCCCTGGGACAGGAAACCTATTGTCCAGGCCTCCCCTGCCGGAGTTTCGTCCAGCAGCAGGAGGCCAGACTCGTGTCTGTGGCAGCAGCATCCATTTTGTGATGCCAGGGCTTTGGAAAGAAGTTACCGGCCAGGCCAGGGTTAACATGTCTCTCCCTCTAGAAGGGTGGAATGCTACCCCCGCCACCAGAATTGGCGGGAGGGTAGTATTCCAAGATGTTTGACACCAAACACGACATGTTTAGGTGCAGCCATTCCAAAGTTAGCATTTAACGCGAGGTTATAATGCGCTTAAGAGTATATGGTCAGGCTGCACTACAAACAGCATCAGTGAAGGGTCTCCGAACGCTGCAGAGGGGCCCTGCTCATGCAGGGGCACCCTCTCACATAGGAACCATGCACTCTGCCTTTAGGATTGATAAGGCCTGCCTTAGGAGTGACTTATAGGTTTATATGTGTGTATGTATTTAGTGATATAGGTAACCTATATCACAGTAAGGAGTGCATGCACCACCTTACCCAGGCTGCAGTAGCAGACCTGTTGTGTCAGTTTGGATGGTCTTCCAGGGGTGGCATAATACATGCTGCAGCCCCTGGCAGGCCTCTGAGGTACCTATGCCCTTGGTACATAGTATACCATATACTAGGGACTTATAAGGGCACTCCAGATTCCAATCAGTGATGTGCCTAAGGCACATGGAAACCATTTTAGAGAGGAAGCAGCTAGGCTGGGGTTCTGATTAGCAGGGCCCCAGCCAGACTAATGTCGGAAAACAGTGAAGCATCAGCAAAAAGTGGGGGACCCATGTGAAGCAGATCCTACTCTCCTACACAACCCCCCAAACGTAGGGACATTAAACTAACCTTGCCCAGTTAAGTCTTCATGTTCTAAGTGGAAGTACCTAGAGAGTCCATCTGCATTGGCATGGTTACTCCCAGGTCTATGTTCCACTGTAAAGTCCATCCCCTGTAGGGAAATGGACCACCTAAGCAGTTTGGGGTTTTCACCCTTCATTTGTTTTAGCCATAAGAGGGGCTTATGGTCTGTCTGAACCAGGAAGTGTGTACCAAACAAGTATGGCCTCAACTTCTTCAGAGCCCAGACCACAGCAAAGGCCTCCCTCTCTATGGCTGACCAACGTTTCACTCTAGGGGTCAGCCTTCTGCTAATAAAAGCTACTGGCTGATCCTGGCTTCTTCATTCAATTGTGACAGTACAGCCCCTACCCCCAATTCAGATGCATCAGTTTGAACAATGAACTTCTTGGAGTAATCAGGACTCTGTAGAATGGGAGCAGTGCACATGGCCTGCTTCAGTTCATCAAATGCCTTTTGACAGCTAACTGTCCACTGAACCTTTTTGGGCATTTTCTTAGAAGTTAAGTCATTCAGGGGTGTCACTATTGATCCATACCCCTTGACAAATCTCCTATAGTACCCAGTCAGGCCTAAGAAGGCTCTCACCTGAGTCTGGGTAGTGGGAGCAGTCCAGTCCATGATGGTCTGGATCTTGCTCTGCAAAGGTTGAACCTGGCCTCCACCCACAAGGTGGCCCAGGTACACAACCTGACTCTGCCCTATCTGGCACTTAGTGGCCTTGATAGTTAGGCCTGCCTTTTGCAGGGCCTGTAAAACATTCCTGAGGTGGACCAGGTGATCCTCCCAGGTGGAGCTAAAGACAGCAATATCATCTAGATATGCTGCACTATAGGCTTCCAGACCTGTGAGAACTGTATTCACCAGCCTCTGGAAAGTGGCAGGTGCATTCTTCAGACCAAAGGGCATTACCACAAATTGATAATGCCCACTAGGGGTTGAGAATGCTGTTTTGGGCTTTGCAGTATCAGTTAGTCTGATCTGCCAGTAGCCAGCTGTCAAGTCAAATGTGCTGAGATATTTGGCTGAGGCCAAAGTATCTATGAGCTCATCTGCCCTTGGTATTGGATGGGCATCAGTCCTAGTGACTGCATTGAGACCCATGTAGTCCACACAAAACCTCATCTCTCTTTTTCCACCACTGGTGTGAGGTTTTGGTACACGGACAACTGGACCAGCCCAAGGGCTATCTGAGGGTTCAATAACTCCCAATTCCAACATTTTCTGGACTTCAGTCCTGATACAGTCCCTGACATGGTCAGGTTGCCTATAAATCTTATTTTTAATAGGCAGACTGTCCCCAGTGTCCACTTCATGAGTGCACCAGGTGGTCTGACTGGGTGTCAGTGAAAACATATGTCTAAACTGATTGAGAACTTGTCTACAATCAGTTTGTTGCTGGGTAGTGAGGCTGCCTGCCAAGGCTACACCATCTACTGACCCATCGTCAGGGTTCTGTGAGAGCAGGTCAGGGAGTGGGTCACTCTCTTCCTCCTGCCCATCATCAGTAGCCATGAGAAAGCCCATGTCTGCCCTGTCCACATATGGTTTTAACCTGTTGACATGGAGAACCCTGTGGGGACTCCTGGGTGTTCCTAGGTCTACTAAGTAGGTAACCTCACCCTTCTGCTCAACAATAGTGTGGGGTCCACTCCATTTGTCTTGGAGAGCTGCTGGGGCCACTGGCTCCAACACCCACACCTTCTGTCCTGGCTGGTAAACAGTCAGAACAGCCTTTGGTCATGCCAGGCCTTTTGAAGTTCCTGGCTAGCCTCAAGGTTTTTGGTTGCCTTTTTCATGTACTCAGCCATCCTGGAGCGGAGACCAAGTACATAGTCCACTATATCTTGCTTTGGGGGCTTGAGAGGTAACTCCCATCCTTCCTTCACCAAGCACAGTGGACCCCTCACAGGGTGGCCAAACAGAAGTTCAAAAGGGCTGTAACCAACCCCCTTCTGAGGCACCTCCCTATATGCGAATAAAAGGCAGGGCAAGAGTATGTCCCATCTACGCCTAAGCTTTTCTGGGAGCCCTTTAATCATGCCCTTCAAGGTTTTGTTGAATCTCTCAACTAAACCATTGCATTGTGGGTGATAGGGTGTGGTGAACTTATAAGTCACTCCACACTCCTTCCACATTGCTTTTAAGTACCCAGACATGAAGTTAGCACCCCTGTCTGATACTACCTCCTTAGGAAAGCCCACTCTTGAGAAAATTCCCAGGAGGGCCCTTGCCACCACAGGTGCTGTAGTGGTCCTGAGGGGAATAGCTTCTGGGTACCTGGTGGCATGATCCACTACCACCAGGATAAACCTGTGCCCAGAGGCTGTTTGGGGATCCATGGGACCAACAATGTCAATCCCTACCCTTTCAAAGGGCACCCCCACCACAGGTAGTGGTATCAGGGGGCCTTTGTAGTGCCACCTGCCTTGCCACTGGCTTGGCAGGTTACACAGGAGTGACAAAACTCCTTGCTGTCTTCAGACATGTGGGGCCAGTGAAAGTGAGGGACAATTCTGTCCCAAGTCTTGTTCTGGCCCAGGTGACCTGCTAAGGGAATATCATGGGCTAGGGTCAATAGGAAGCCCCTGAACTTCAGAGGTATAACCAACCTCCTGGTAGCACCAGGCTTGGGGTCTCTACTCTCTGAGTACAGGAGTCCATCATCTCAATACACTGTATGGGGACCACTAGCTTTCCCAGCAGCCTCAGCAGCAGCTTGCTGTCTGAGGGGTTCAAGGGAGGGGCAGCTCTGCTGCTCCTGGCTCAGATCTGCCCTAGAAGGTCCCCCTGTCCCCAAGAACTCAACCTGGTCAGGTTCAAGTTCCTCTGGGACAGTTCCTTCTTCAGGGCTGAGATCATCCCCCTCAAGGGACTGATCATCCTCCTGAGCCAAGGGGGAAGGCACTGCCTTAACCCTACTACTCCTCCTCTTGGAAGGCACTTGGTCCATTCTTCCAGAATCCAAGGCCTGTTCAGTGCTAGACATTTTGGCTTGTGACCTGGTCACAGCAAACACATCTGCAGGGATCCCCAGCATTTCTGCATGGGTCCTGACCTCCACTTCTGCCCAAGCAGAAGTCTCTAAGTCATTGCCAAGCAAGCATTCGACTGGTAGGTTTGCACTCACCACAACCTTCTTAAGGCCAGTTACCCCTCCCCAGGAGAAGTTAACAACTGCCGGAGTATGGTCTGTTCTGACATTGCTAGCATTGGTCACTTGGTACATCTCACCAAGTATAACTTGCCCAGGATTCACAAGGTCTTGTGTCACCATTGTGACACTTGCCCCTGTGTCCCTAAATGCCAAAGCCTCACGTCCATTGATTAAAGGCTGTTGTCTGTACTTGCCCAGATTACTGGGACTCACAGTGGAGGTCACATCCATGCCTCCATCACAGACTAACACAGCCTGAGTCAGTTCTCTGACTAGGTCAGAGCCCAACTCAGTACCCAGGGTGAACCCTACTAAACCCTTGGCTGGAGCACTCCCACCAACTGTACTAGGGGGAACAGGTGCCTTAGGGGCATTGGTGGGTGCTGGACTGGAGTCTTTGGACTTGGTGCAATCACTGGTCCCGTGGGTCTTTTGCTTACAGACCTTGCACCATGGTTTTCTTTGGCCTTTCCCTTTGGTAGACTGTGAATCCCCACCAGAAGAAGATTTTTGGGGGCCTGATGAAGACTTTTGATCTTTACCCTTCTCCCCACCCTTTTCAGAGTTCTTAGCATCTTGCTTCTTGGTTTCCCCACCTTGGTTCTGTACCTTCTGCTTCACCCTGGTTCTGACCCATTTGTCTGCCTTCTTTCCCAATTCTTGGGGAGAGGTCAGATCAGAGTCTACCAGGTATTGATGCAACAGCTGATTTTGACAGTTATTAAGAATCTGCTCCCTCATTATCAGATTGTACAATCCTGAGAAGTCACACACCTTACTGCCCATCAACCAGCCTTCCAGAGCCTTGGCAGAACAATCCACATAGTCTACCCAGTCTTGAGTCTGTGCTTTTTGGGTATCTCTGAACTTCAACCTGTACTGTTCAGTGGTTAGGCCAAACCTATCAATAAGAGCACTCTTCAAGACCTTGTAATTATCAGCATCCTCCTCTCTAACAGTGAGGAGCTTATCTCTACCTTTGTCTGCAAAGGAGAGCCACAAGATTGCTGCCCACTGCTCCTGAGGGACCTTCTGTACCTTACAGGCCCTCTCTAGAGCAGTTATCCACTTGTGGATGTCATCCCCATTCTGATAGGGAGGGACAATCTTGCTCAGGTTCCTATGGTCATAGGACCTTTCCCTATCTCTAGGGACATGGCTGCCACTATGGGACTCTAGTCCCAACTTTCTTCTCTCTCTAAAGAGATCTAGGGACTCCCTGTCTATAGCCAGTTGCTTCTTTTTGATTTCAAGCTGAGCTTCCTCATATTGAACCAGCCTCTTTCTTCTCTCATGAGAGGATTCCCTCCTATGAGATGAGACAGAGCTCCCTATTGAGGTGCCAGAGTGGTTAGACTCCTGAGAAGGAGATCTAGACTTTCTGGGCACACTCATAATCCTTCCTGGGGGGACAAAGAGGGCATCATCCTGATCATCCTCTTCATCTTCCTCAGGAGGGATTGGATTATCCAGGTCAGGGCCATTGTCGCCCTCCTGGCCAGTTTCAGAGGGGGCTGGGGTATTGGTACCCCTGGTCCCATCCTCATCATCTGCCCCACCCTCAGCTCCTACCCCTTCAGTCCCCAAGGGCTTACTAAGGTCATAAGCCACCAACAACTCCTTGAGGTGTTGGGTGGTGGGGCTTTGGCCTGTCCTTATTTTTCTCAAGTTGCATAAAGCTCTCAATTCCAAGAATGGGAGTGTATCATACTTGGAGGGTGGAAGCTCAGTGGCTTCCTGCAAGGATTCTTTAGATCCTACCCTTAAAGACATTACTAGTGTGGTGTGGTGTATGCACTACCTACTCTAGTGTGGCCTACTAAACTCTCTTGAGTTGTAGAAAGGGTTGTGCTATCTCTTAACACACAACTCTAAGTTCAGTAGAACTTACTGTATTCTAAGCTTAAATTATATGTACCTTAGGTACCTTTAGTGGTTTTCAGTTGATCAATTCAATTGAGATTATCTTGTAAAACAATAGCAAGCTGGAATCCCACACGCTGCACACCAATGTGAGAAGTTGGCCTGGTATATGCTGTCCACTAATTATAGTGGGCACCTTGCACCAGTCCAAACAACCCCTTATTGGAGATAGGTTAAAGACAACCTTATTGAAAGCTATCCTAGTGGTAGCTATGGAGAGCAGCCTTCAGGCTAAGTCTTGAAGGAATGTAAAGCAGCTTGTTTTACCAGTCTATAATCTCTTGAGTGACCAAATGAAAGAGCACCACACCAGGTATATATTCAAAATATATGTATTTATTGCTAAACACACCCCTCTAGTCTCTTTATGAGGCTAGAGTTCGAAGTACATAAGTTAGAAGTTATTTAAACACAGTAATAGCACAAATACACGTTTGGGCCCTAGGGGCGTACCAAACCATATACCAATAAAGTGGTATAAGAACCACGACTGAACTAGACACTAGGCCTAGAGCCTCTAGAAGTGCTTGGACCACAAGGAACCACCCAAGGTAGTGACACAGGGGACCCACGGGAGACGCGTGCAGTGTAAATACACAACCGCGATACGCCGTTGACTTCTAATTAGAAAGTCGTGATCGGGAAATTAGAGAAAAGGGACACTTAAAGGAGGACTTGGAGCAAACCCTTTGAGATCTAGGACTTTGAAGAGTCTCTACCCACGGGAGCACCGGAGTACTCGTGTTACCTCACCCAGGGAAGCCGGGTGCATAGGTGCCTTTCCGGGTCGGGTTTCGTCGTCGATTTGAATGGCGATCTGCTGCAAAGTGCTGCTGGCGACCAAGTGAAAAGTGTCCGGGTGGATCCAAGAGTGGATCGGAGTTCTGAAGAACCTGAAAGCAGAGGGGACAGAGTCTGGGTCACTAGCCAGTGACCAGGAAGGCGATGGACAGATGCCCACCGATGTCGAGTGCTTCAGGTGCGTTGATGGTTGTCTTGACTCTTCAGCCACGAGGTCCAGGAGGCGTTGTCGGCGACCAGGAGCAGGATTCGGGCTGGTCCACAATGTCTGTCGAGTGCTGAGGTGTCGGCGACCGGATTGGACCCAACAAGCCTTGGCAACGGCAAGTCTCAATGTAGAGGAAGATCGTCGATGGTGCAGACCAGCAAGGTCTGGGGAACTCATCCAGCAAGGGTAAGTGAGGGCAGGCCTGGAGCAAGCAGGATGCCAAGTTAGAAAAAGATTGGCCTTCGTTAAGGGCTACTAGCCAACGGGCTAGCGACCGCGAAGGAGCCTCGAGACGCCGCACGTGGATCTGGCTCACAGGACACTCGTGGAGTGGAGGCCAGTGATCTTCGGTGCAGTTGGTGCTGGAGGCTAGGGCTACTCGGAGCCCAAAGCACGACTTCGGGGAGACCCAGAAGAGGATGCACTTGCAAATGTGCTCGGTGTCCAGGGGTCACGGTCTCAAGTCACCCACGATAGCCACGGGTCTCAGCTTTGCTGGGGACTCAGGGTAGCCTCGGCGAAGTCTGAGAATCTACCTCTGGTGATGCGATGACTTCGGCGTCCGACGGGAGCTTCAGAAATGCGAACCGGACAGATGCTTCTTTGGTGCCTGCCAAGCAGGGGAGTCACTCCTTGACCCCAAGGGAGATTCTTCTGTCCTCTAATCGTGAGTAGAGCGTCGAAGGTCCAGGATTCAGTTTCAGAGTTTCGTCCAGGGATAATCTAAAGTCCTAAGGACTGGGTTCCTATACTTATACTAAGGATAGGTGTTGGACTACTCTGTGGCCCCACCTATGGGTGGGTCAGGGCAGAGGGGTGGCTACACCCCTTTCCCTTTGTCCAGTTCATGCCAAAGCAGGGGCTGCAAGCCCCTGATCCGGTTTGAACTGGTGTATGCACAGGGACACCAAATGTGCCCCCAGTGCAGGACTTCAAAGCACCCGAAAGTGCTCCCGCCCAGCCCCAATACACATTATCCTGTCTGGGGAGGTGGTCACACCTCCCTGGGACAGGAAACCTATTGTCCAGGCCTCCCCTGCCGGAGTTTCGTCCAGCAGCAGGAGGCCAGACTCGTGTCTGTGGCAGCAGCATCCATTTTGTGATGCCAGGGCTTTGGAAAGAAGTTACCGGCCAGGCCAGGGTTAACATGTCTCTCCCTCTAGAAGGGTGGAATGCTACCCCCGCCACCAGAATTGGCGGGGGGTAGTATTCCAAGATGTTTGACACCAAACACGACATGTTTAGGTGCAGCCATTCCAAAGTTAGCATTTAACGCGAGGTTATAATGCGCTTAAGAGTATATGGTCAGGCTGCACTACAAACAGCATCAGAGAAGGGTCTCCGAACGCTGCAGAGGGGCCCTGCTCATGCAGGGGCACCCCCTCACATAGGAACCATGCACTCTGCCTTTAGGATTGATAAGGCCTGCCTTAGGAGTGACTTATAGGTTTATATGTGTGTATGTATTTAGTGATATAGGTAACCTATATCACAGTAAGGGGTGCATGCACCACCTTACCCAGGCTGCAGTAGCAGACCTGTTGTGTCAGTTTGGATGGTCTTCCAGGGGTGGCATAATACATGCTGCAGCCCCTGGCAGGCCTCTGAGGTACCTATGCCCTTGGTACATAGTATACCATATACTAGGGACTTATAAGGGCACTCCAGATTCCAATCAGTGATGTGCCTAAGGCACATGGAAACCATTTTAGAGAGGAAGCAGCTAGGCTGGGGTTCTGATTAGCAGGGCCCCAGCCAGACTAATGTCGGAAAACAGTGAAGCATCAGCAAAAAGTGGGGGTACCCATGTGAAGCAGATCCTACTCTCCTACAAGGGGGTCATGTTTTAGGGTAGTGCAGTGGTGTTTGGGTAGTGTAGGGGGTCGTGCTGGTGGTAGTGTTTTAGGATTTAGGTTAGTGCAGTGGTGTTTGGGTAGTGTAGGGGGTCGTGCTGGGGGTAGTGTTTTAGGGTTTAGGATAGTGCAGTGGTGCTTGTGTAGTGTAGGGGGTCGTGCTGGGGGTAGTGTTTTAGGGTTTAGGATAGTGCAGTGGTGCTTGTGTAGTGTAGGGGGTCGTTCTGGGCGTAGTGTTTTAGGGTTTAAGGTAGTGCAGTGGTGTTTTTGTAGTGTAGGGGGGTCATGTTTTAAGATGCAATGCTCCAATACCTGACCAGTCTGCACTACATAAAACTGCAAAAACTAAAAATAAAAAGTGTTTTGCACACTTTTGTCATTGGGCTATATGTGGGCTACATCTGGGTAATATTTGTGCTACATTTGGGCTCTTTTTTCACTGGTGGCCATCTTGGAAGACTTCTTTGTTATGAAGTTTCCTAATTTCTTCATTTACTGCAGTCTCCTCAGTAGGAAATGCTTTCAGTTTTTTACTTTGATTCCATCAAGAAGGAATTCAGATGTGTCTCACATCTGCCATAAATTCAGAATGTTAGCACTCTAGTTGCTCATTAGATCACTGGAGTAAAGCTACTGCTCAACAGGGAGTTAACTGGTAGTCTGCTGCTGGTATTGAAAGTGATTGTTGTCAGTCTGCATGTCAGAATTTTCTAATGAAATAGAAGAGGATTTGAGATCTCACTTAAAACATGCCCTAATTTTTCTTTCTGCGGCACTAACCATAATTTCTATTTCAAAAAGAACCCCTCATTTTGTTCCGTTTTAAATTAAATGTTTTAAGTGTTACCGGTTTATTCCAATCAAGATGGCTTCAGGTGTGCCATACTTTTGTCATAAGTAAGGCTGTTAGCGCTCTAGTTGTTCTTTAGAACACTCTGGGAAGCTGCAGTAGAACACAAAGGCATCAACTGGCAGGCTGCTCCTGTTGAAATATAACAGGAAGATATTTGAGATCACCCTTGAAATATGTCCTAATTTTTCTTTCTACAGCACTAACCATAATTTCTATGACAAAATGAACCCCATCATTTTGTTCCTTTTTAAATTAAATGTTTTAAGTGTTACCAGTTTATTCCAATCAAGATGGCTTCAGGTGTGCCATACTTTTGTCATAAGTAAGGCTGTTAGCACTCTAGTTGTTCTTTAGAACACTCTGGGAAGCTGCAGTAGAACACAAAGGCATCAACTGGCAGGCTGCTCCTGTTGAAATATAACAGGAAGATATTTGAGATCACACTTGAAACATGTCCTAATTTTTCTTTCTACAGCACTAACCATAATTTCTATGACAAAATGAACCCCATCATTTTGTTCCTTTTTAAATTAAATTGTTTAAGTGTTACCAGTTTATTACAATCAAGATGGCTTCAGGTGTGCCATACTTTTGTCATAAGTAAGGCTGTTAGCACTCTAGTTGTTCTTTAGAACACTCTGGGAAGCTGCAGTAGAACACAAAGGAATCAACTGACAGTCTCTGCCCTTGTTGGATGTACATGTTTTACTGAGAATGTCAGACTTCATTCTCACATGAGTGAGAAAGATAATGTGAATTTACAGAAAATATGCTCTCATTTTAGCTTCTGGAGCACCTTCCAAACCTCCACGGGACAAGCATGAGAAAATAGTGTTCTCTCAAACATGATTCATGATATCCCAGCAGAAGGTTTTTCACATGGTAAAATCACCTTAGAATACACCACAATTCCTAAAATTAGTATGGTACCATCAACAAATAAATTCTAATGTAACTAAAGCCTGTTATCACCCTTTATAGTTCTCCTTTTGGTGATCCTCAAAATCTTCTATTCACTACAATGCATTTCAATGAGGTACTATCATTTATATTGGTCCCAAGATGGCTGCCAGCAATTCCAGGCTGAAGTGCTGACAGCCAATCAGATCTCACGATGACATGGGTGGTTAGGCTCCGCCCAGATATATATGTGACTTTACTTTTGATTTTCTCAGGAACTACTGAACGGATTTACACCATTTAAGCAAAAGGTACGACACTGAACCAAGGGCTACCTCTTTGCCAAATTTGGTGTAATTCCGTTCAGCAGTTCGGGCTGTAGCTGCGACTAAAGGTTCCTATGGAAAAATGAATGGGGAAAACGCGTTTTGGGACCCCCTTTTTCTCGGCCCCCGCTTGACGTATCACCCCGAGACTTTCAGGATAGGAGCGGACCGGAGCGCCCCAACACGTTGGAAACTTTCGCGAAGATTCGTCAACCGGCGCCAACGTTATTTCAAATAGAATGTCGCGGATTTCCTATGGATAATAGGTTTTAACTATAACTATCTACTGGCGACCGCCAGTAGATAATATTTGTATATATATATATACATATATGTATATATATATATATATATATATATATATATATATATATATATATATATATATATGTATATATATATATATATTCTTCAGGTATCTGCGTTAGGCTGAAGTGCAGCCTAATCGCCTGTGGTGCTCGTAAAAGGCCCGCGCCCGGGCGTGTTAACCTGACAATTCTTCCATCATTTGCAGAAATGGAGCGACATTCCTCGTAGCATATATTCAAATTTTATTGCCTCGGCAAATCACATAAGTGCAGCGTCGGATGTGCTTCGGCTTGAAAAGCCTTTTTCATGAGGCCTGCGCACAGAAAGCACTGACATTAAATCATCTGGCGTAGATACTGAAAATGGACAATATGCTTGATCCAACATAGGGGCCATATTGAAATGTACTGATACATATAATTGATGCAAGGGAGCCAAAGTGCTCTTCAATAAACAATTATTAATTGAAAATCAAGCGCCATTGGGCATATGCAATAATAGGTCTGCAAAAGAGCTCCTACAATCGTGCAGATTATATCGCTTAACAATTAACCCTGGGCAAAGCACTACGCTACGCTCGCGTAGTTTGCGAAGTTTGCGCTACTTCGCACAACGCGAATTGCACGTAGCACAGTGCAAACACGCGTAGCGTAGCGTAGTGGTCATTTTTTGCTTGCTCGCGGTCCTCAACGTCAAGTTGGCGACCGCGAGCAAGCAAAATGACATCCCGGCGAGATTCTCAATGCAGGGAGGTCAGGTTTCTCATTGCGAGTGGTCGCGTATGCTCGCGACCGCTCGCGATGAGAAACTACCAGTTTGCGTTGAGAAAGCTGCCGCTCGAGTAAAAATCTACTCGAGCGGCAGTAAAGACAGCTCGCACTGTGCAAGATGCCGTTTTCAATGATTGCACAGTGCGGACAAGCATCCGGCACTGTGCAATCATTGCGAACAGTGCACTACGCAGTTCGCGTAGTGCTACGCGTAGTTCGCGTAGTGCGAACTGCACTTTGCGTAGCTTCGCGTAGCGCTACTTCGCGAACTACGCCCAGGCTTATTAACAATACTCTCAAAAGAAATCAAAAATTTGTTAAACAACACAAATTAATGCATGGGCAATTGCCATACAATCTCAAGGTAGCCAAATGGTGGTAATATCAGACGTAATGTCATTGAATTACTAATATGCATACTGCCAAAAATGTTGGAATTGATACATCTCAAGCCATGATAGTCCAAATAGATAAGCTGAAAATCAAAAATCGATCAATATAACTCATTCAGCGTTATGGCATAAATTCACAAAACTGCTTGTCATGCCCCATTGGGCATAGTCTAATGCAGCATAAATTTCCACTATAGTGACTGTAAGACAGGGAAGAATAATAAAATACAGTAATGAAAAACAATATGTAAAAAAAAAAAAATTAAAGTTTCAATATCTTAGCTCTTTTGTGTTCCAATTGCACTGCATTCATGAGAGTAGACACTTTACAGAATTAGAAAAAGGTTAAATCACTAAAAAAATTCAGGGTCCTATTGTGATGTCACTGGGAAAGCCTCTGACCTGCGGTCGGAGGCTTTCCGACCGACATCTTCGGTTTCACTTTTGACCTTTGTATTACTCTTGCACTCATCCATTCTCTCAGGCACTATCCATGCACTTGTCAAATGACACAGGCATTAGCCTTGCACGCATCCTTAAACTCAGGCACTACACATGCACTCATCCAATAACCCAGGCACTACCCCTGCACATGCAATCACCCAGGCACTACTGATGCACTCATGCAATTACTCAGGCAATATTCTTGCACTCAACCATTCACTCAGGCACTATCCATTCACTCATCCCTTTTCTCAGGTGAGTAGAGTCTAAGTGATTGCATGAGTGCAGGGGTAGTGCCTGGGTGATTTGATGAGTGCATGGGTAGTGCTTCAGTGGAAGGATGAGTGCAAGAATAATGCCTGCATCATTTGACAAGCGCTTAGGTAATGCCTGAGAGAATGGATGAGTGCATGGGTAGTGCATGAGTGAATGGTTGAGTGTAAGAGTAGTGTCTAAGTGATTACAGGAGTGCATGGGTACTGCCAGGGTGATTGCATGAGTGCAGGGGTAGTACCTGGGTGATTTGATGAGTGCATAGGTAGTACCTGGGTGATTGCATGACTGCATGTGTAATACCTGAGTGATTGGATGTGTGTATGGTTAGTGCCTCCTTGATTGCATGGGTGCATGGGTAGTGCTTGAGTGTATGGATGAGTGCATGGGTAGTGCCTGAGTGAATGTTTGAGTGCAAGAGTAGTACCTGAGTGATTGCATGAGTGCATGGGTAGTGCCTGGGTTATTGCATGAGTACATGGGTACTGCCCAGGTGATTGAATGAGTGCATGGGTAGTACCTGAGTGACTTCATGAGTGCAAGGGTAATGCCTAGGTGCTTAGATCAGTGCATGGATAGTGCCTGAGTAAAAGGATGACTGCAAGAGTAATGCCTGGGTCATTGGATGAGTGCATGGGTAGTGCCTAAGAGAATGGATAAGTGCATGGGTAGTGCCTGAGTGAATGGTTGAGTGCAGGAGTAGTACCTGGGTGATTGGATGAGCACATAGGTAGTGCCTGGGTGATTGCATGACTGTATGTGTAATGCCTGATTGATTGGATGTGTGTATGGGCAGCGCTTCCTTGATTGCATGAGTGCATGGGTAGTGCCTGAGTGAATGGATAAATGCATGGGTACTGCCTGAGTGAATGGCTGAGTGCAAGAGTAGTGCCTGCATGATTGCATGAGTGCATGGGTAGTACCTGGGCGATTGCATGAGTACAGGGGTACTGCATGGGTTTATTGGATGTGTGCATAGGTAGTGCCTGAATGGAAGGTTGAGTGCAAGGGTAACACCTGGGCCATTTTACAAGTGCATGGGTAGTGCCTGAGAGAATGGATGAGTGCATGGGTAGTGCCTGAGTAGATGGTTGAGTGCAAGAGTAGTGCCTGAGTGATTACATGAGTGCATGGGTACTGCTTGGGTGATTGCATGAGTACAGGGGTACTGCCTGGGTCATTGGATGAGTGCATAGGTAGTGCCTGGGTGATTGCATGGGTATATGGCTAGTGCCTGGGACACTGGATGAGTGCATGGGTAGTGCCTGAGTAAAAAGATGACTGCAGGAGTAATGCCTGGGTCATTGGATGAGTTCATCAGTAGTGCCTGAGAGAATGGATGAGTGCATGGATAGTGCCTGAGTGAATGGTTGAGTGAAGAGCAGTGCCTGAGTGGAAGGGTGAGTGCAAGGGTAGTTCCTGGGTCATAGTATGAGTGCGTAGGTAGTGCCTGAGAGAATGGATGAGTGCATTGGTAGTGCCTGAGTGAATAGTTGAGTGTAAGAGTAGTACCTGAGTAATTTCATGAGTGCATGGGTGGTGCCTAGGTGATTGCATGAGTGCAGGGGTAGTGCCTGCATGACTGGATGAGTGCATGGGTAGTGCCTGAGTGAATAGTTGAGTACAAGAGTAGTGCCTGAGTGATTGCATGAGTGCATGGGAAGTGCCTGAGTGATTGGATTACTGCATGGGTTGTGCCTGAGTGAATGGATTAGTGCAAGGGTAGTGCATGCCTCATCCAGTGAGTACATGAGTAGTGCCTGGGTGATTGGATGAATCCATGGCTACTGTCTTGACTGAATACGTCCATGCACAGTGTGTGAGTAAATGTATGAGTGCTTGGGTAGTACCTTAGTGAATAGTTCAGTACAGGGAATTGCATGAGTGCATGCATAGAACCTGGGTGAATCAATGAGTGTATGGGTAGTTCCTGGGTGATTCGATGAGTTCATGGATAGTGTATATTTGGTTCCATGAGCGCATGGGTACATCCTGGGTAATGCCAGGAGCAGTGCATGGGTAGCACCTGAGTGAATGGTTGAGTGTATGTGTATTGCCTGGGTGATTGGTACAGTGCAAGTGTAGTTTTTGGGTGACTGAATGACTGCATTAGTAGGTATTCAGACAGAATATCGAGTTGGAAATGCCGACTTACACAAATATCAAGTTGGAAATATACTCACACAGAAATATCGACAACAAGAATATCGTGGTAAAGAATATTGAATTTAAGGTAAGAATTATCGATTTCAAAAATATAGAAGCTATTAATATTGTTTGCAAATATAGTTGTCTAAATATATATCTTTTATTTAATGTTAAGTATTTTAGTTTATATTTTAAATGTATGTGATGTATTTTTTTGTATAAGTATTGTTTATGTTTTTTAAGATTTGTGTTACATTTTTAGTTGTTATCAATTTTATTTTAAGTGAATTTTGCATTTTTTAATTCTGTAGCGGGTTGTGGGTTTATAGGGGAATAGGGTGGGAAGTAATTAAAGTATAATAAATTAATGATAATTTTTTATTTAATAATATTTATTTAATTTAGTCTTGAAAGTGTTAATTGTGGGAAGTAATTTATTTGTAATTAATTATTAATTGGTTGTTAATTAATATTAATTAATTAATTAATTGGTAATTAATTATGGTAAGTGTGTAATTTTTTTAGGTGCCGGTTGTGGGGTTTATAGGGGTAAAGGGTGGGAAGTAATTTATGTTTAATTAATTAATATTTAGTTGATCATCATTATTAATTAATTAATTGATATTTAATTAGGGTATTTGTTTATATTCTTTTGTGTGTGGGTTTTACTTTTATAGGGGTACATTGTGGACACTAAATTAATTTTACTTACTTTATAATTAGTTATTAAAAACTATTAGTTTTTTACTTGAAAATAAGTTTTCATTGTGTAATTCATTTTTTTACAGTTTAATTTTAGCTGTGGGTTGTGGGGATTATAATGGTAAAGTGTGGGAAGTGAATTAATTTTTATGAGTTTTAATTTGTTTTTTAATTAATAATATGTCTTTAATTGGTAATTAATTATGTTAATTAAGGAAGTACATTTTTAAAAATTTAGATGTGGATTGTGAATTGTGTAGTGTTATAGGGTAGGAAATAAAAAAACTAAATATATGTAATAATTCATGTTTTTTTCTAAATAATTTCTAATTAAAAATGTGTTTGAAAATTATTTTTTATTTTATTTATTATATTTGTAGGTATTTGTCATATGTATTTACCATTATATATTTTTTTTTTTAATGTAATATTAAATATATTTGTATTATAATTTTTAACATATTTATATATTTTTTAATGTATTTTGTCTTTTAAATAATTTTGTGGTTAATATTTTGTTTGTTTTTAATTTTGAACTGACTGGAGTGAGAATATTAATTGTTACCCGTCCGCAATCCAACATTTTCCCTGCTGTTGCACTCACTAGAGTGGGAATAGTAATTTTTACCCCTCCGCTAGCCAACACTTTCCCTACTGTTGCAATCAATTGAGTGGGAATAGTAATTTGTACCCCTCCGCTATCCAACATTTTCCCTACTGTTGCACTGACTGGAGTGGGACATTTAACTTTGAAGATTTTCAAATAGTTTAATGTTATTGTACATATATATATAATATTCATTTTTGTTTCATTATTGTTGTGCCGAAATAGTCTTTGCCTATAACAATGATATATATATTTTTTTCTTTTAAAAAACGAAAATGCACAGTCACTTTTTTCGTGAAACATAGAAACTTCTATGTCTATCAACTAGAATGGTTGCTGTGACAACCAACTCAAAGTGTCATTATATAATGTGAAAATCCGTGGTGCCCGATGTAGTGATCAAGGCGGCTCGCCGTCAAAACGCGTCTAGGTTGTTTGATGGAATAATACATTTTTGTGTCATATCCCCACGGAGTCAGCGCCTGTCATTTGCAGATGCCAGGATTGGAAATATATGAGAAAGATTTTCCGGAATCTTACCGCTGACCCTCCTCGATTTGGAGCGCTGCGTCCCCGGAACCCGAGTGGTATTCGTCTTGCAGGAGAAAACGCAGAGCCCCCGGCAGCAGACATCCCGCTACTCGATTATCTGAAAGTCTGCAAACAGGAGAGTGTACTGATCCTCGTGGTGGCTGGAGGGCGATCGGAGGTTCAGGCAAGCTCCCTCCAGTGGACCGTAGGGTGTTTGTGAGTAATTTCTGGTGGCTGATGGGAGAGGTAGTCCCGTGAATCCTATTACGGGCAGTGGGTGACACAAAGACTTTTACATTTCCAACGATGGCCGAGGAGTGGGTCAGGGAGCGGGAAGAGGCAGCAATTCACATTTTTAGCGACGCCGATACAAATGCATCGCATGCCTCATTGGTAACTGGGACAAGTACACAATCGGCAGGCAGCAACATTGGTAAAATGACACAGGAATTGGAAAAACTGCGGAAAAATGAGATTTCTAAATGGTGGGAATGTAAGTCGCTCCAACGGTATCTTGACGTGGGGCGGATTCCAAGAGGACTCAGGATTCTCGTAGCGCCCACATATGAAAATCCCAACCCTGAGATGCTGCGAGAATGGGCGGATAATAGCGCCGAATCCTCAAGACGCATGCTACAAATACTAATTAAGTATGCCACTACGGACCGTGAAAACATTCTTGTTAAAATCGATGCGGTGTACAAAGAAATGGAAAAATATGAAAATCAAGATGAACTGAAGAAAATACTTACTGAAATGAAGTCAAGACTGGTTAAATATGAACAATCAATAAAAGAGAGGAAAGCGACTAAATTTCAAAGAGATAAAAATGATTTATGTAAACGGGAAGATCTACACCTTCTCAAAGAAATTTGAAAATATTCGCCGCCAACAACTATCAACTACCGCTGATACACAGAGGAGAACAACAGAGCCCAGTGGATGAGAACTGAGCTCAGAAGTCGAATCAGACTTAGAATCAGCAGGAAGTGGTATTTCCCAAAAAACAACACCTACTGTAGTACAAGAGCTGGGTTTTTTACGTATAGAACGCACCATGAACCTGCGACCGCGGCCCCCGCGCCAAGAACAGAAAAGCAAGGGCAGAAGTCAAACAGAAGGAGAAGGAAGGATAGACGATGGGGTAAACAAAACTCAGACAAATACCAAACAAACAAACAGAAGAAACAGACGGAGGTAGAGACAACAAAAAAAGACATTGACAACACAGTAATTAATCTTACAAATATGGCCCTTAGCGACGAAGAACAAAGAATCCTTTCCTTAGGATTAACTTTCTGTGCAAAAACCAACTTCGACTATGCACAGACCAGAGTGGACGTCTATCAGTTCATACGAAAATTGAAACTACAGAAACATTTCTTTAATGTATCCAGCAATATCGGGGAATCTGACACTATGGGGCCGATTCCGATCCGGGTCGGAAACCGTACTGACCGACACGGACCTGGAATGGAGACCGACCGACACGTTCCGGCGCCGTACGACCCGCGCAGTACGATGCAATGCGTGTGAAATACAACCGACTCGTACGGAACACAAGCCGCCCGACCGAACCGTACGGGAAACAGTGATTCGCCAGTAAACGGACCTGGAACCGTACCCACCGACACGCATCAGGAATGGACGCGACCAACACGGACCCGCGCTGTACGACCCGCGTAATACGATGCAATCCGTGTAAAACGAGACCGACTCGCACGGAGCACAATCCGGAAGACCGAGACGTACAGAAAACAGTGACTACCAAACAGTAGACTCCTTTGTGTCCAACTCGTTCGCCAATGAAGAAACACAGCAGAATGTCAGTGTGACAGACTCGGATTACCCCGCAAGAGCCACTGGCAGCGTCCGTCCCGGTCAAATGAACGTCTCCATCACGCCCACCAAAACCTAAGGAAAAAAGACCAAAAAAGGACCAAACAAGCAATGACAAAGCCAATAAATAAAAAAATAAAAAAACATGGAACTAAGACACACCCACAACTCAACCTACATAAAGGCCCAAATCCACTCCCATGATCCTTTGCTATTTTCAAACACAGGACAGCAGAGGAGACAACTACACTGCACTCTGAGCAACACCCACACCTCACCCACCACACAACATCCACACCATTACCACCTCCTAAACACACTCACAACAAGCAAGAGAAACTGACACCCACTCACCCTCACTTACACCCTTACACACACATCAACCACCACAACCACCCAGCACCATGCCCCCAAAGAAGAATCCAAAGTTCACAGATAGTGAGTTGGTAGTCTTGGTTGATGAAATACTCCGAGTAGAGCCACATTTATTTGGAACCTTGGTCCAACAGATCCCCATGTCACAGAAAACAAAGATGTGGGAGAGGATCGTCGACAAGGTGAACGCACAAGCACCTTGCCTGCACACAAAGGATGACATCCAGAACAGGTATTATGATGTGCGCAGGAGGGTCAAGAAACTCATAGGCAGAGACCATGCCTTGAGCCAGCGCACTTGTAGTGGCCCTTCTGCAAAACCAACATACTTCACGTCCTGGGAGGAGAAAGTGCGGGCCATACTCCCACCGGAGGGCATCCATGGATTAACAGGAATACCAGAGCCTGGTGAGTACACAACCAATCTAGTCAATATTGTGTGGCAACACACACACATCACTGCCAAGGGGACATTGAAAACAAGTAGTGTCAGCAAATCCAAATTAAGCCCGATAAAATGTAATTCTGTGATATGTATGCCAGTTACACAAACGCAACAGCTGCTATCTCAGAGTAATATAGAACTAGGTCATAACATGTAAAAACCTAACAACAAATACAGCAAGGCATTGGCCCTAAACACCAACAAACACTGTGAGCCATCTTGCCAGCACTGTTACACCATCTCACAGGGAAGCTGAGTCACAGGAAGGAAGGTCAGGGATGCAGGGAGGGTGGGTGTAGCCAAAAGCTTGATGGGAGTTGTAGTCACAGACACCAGACCCCCTCACACATGATCCATCAAGTCCACCCTGAACTATGTTCACCTCACAGGGAGTGGGAAAGTACTGCCAAGATGGCTGACGCTGGGCTCTGCTGTGGGGAGCACAAGGCCCTGTTGGGAGTACTGCTCATACAAACACCAGGACACCACTGTCAGCCATCTTGACAGCACTGTTACACTACCTCACAGGGAAGCTGAGTCACAGGAGGGAAGGTTGGGTATTCTGGGAAGGTGGGTGTATCAGATAGCATGTTGGGAGTCGTAGTCACAGCCAATACTCCTCCTCCCACATGGCCCATCAAGCCCACCCTGAACCAAGCTCACCGCACAGGGAGTGGAAAAGAACTGCCAAGATGGCTGACACTGGGCTCTGCTGTGGGGAGCACAAGGCCCTGTTGGGAGTACTGCTCATACAAACACCAAGACACCACTGTCAGCCATCCTGACAGCACTGTTACACTACCTCACAGGGAAGCTGAGTCACAGGAGGGAAGGTTGGGTATTCTGGGAAGGTGGGTGTATCCGATAGCATGATGGGAGTCGTAGTCACAGCCAATACTCCTCCTCCCACATGGCCCATCAAGCCCACCCTGAACCAAGCTCACCGCACAGGGAGTGGAAAAGAACTGCCAAGATGGCTGACACTGGGCTCTGCTGTGGGGAGCACAAGGCCCTGTTGGGAGTACTGCTCATACAAACACCAGGACACCACTGTCAGCCATCTTGACAGCACTGTTACACTACCTCACAGGGAAGCTGAGTCACAGGAGGGAAGGTTGGGTATTCTGGGAAGGTGGGTGTATCAGATAGCATGATGGGAGTCATAGTCACAGCCAATACTCCTCCTCCCACATGGCCCATCAAGCCCACCCTGAACAATGCTCACCCCACAGGAGTGGGAAAGTACTGACAAGATGGCTGACACTGGGCCCTGCTGTGGGGACCACAAGGCCCTGCTGGGACTTGTGCTCCAACAAACAACAGGACACCACTGCCTGACATCCATAACTTTAACTTGGACTCCCTGCAATGGAAGCATCCTACAGGGGGGATTAGCTGGCCCCTGTGGGAGAAGGTGGGCCTGCAAGTACACCAAATACCAGCAATCCCGCAAATACACACACCTCCACAGCAGGAACAAATACACCCCTTGGTACCACTCACACAAAAAGTAAATGCCCAGGCGAGATGCCTGACACATTGGCCAGACATATGAATTGGCTGCAAGTCACACCAATGCACTTGTCCCTCAAAACCCCTTCACACTAACAGCCATCGCAACTGTATGTATCCTCTCACTGTCTGGCAGTTCGGGCTGGACTGTTCCCATGAGGCACAGGGTCAGACTGATTTGCATATGGCCATGTCTGAACTGGGGTGGTGGAGTGAGCTAAAGAATGATGATGGATTAAACCCAGATCAGTTGACTGGGGGTGAGTGTTTGATTGGCTCAAACGTTCCGTCCATCATCCCCTTTTGTATCGCTTTGTTCACCCTAAGTTGGCGGGGGTATGCCCAGACGTGGGTCCCTTGCTCACTTTGCCACTGGATTCAAGCAAGCCTGGCTGATGACGGCTGGAATGCCAGAAACCGGTCCTAGGATGCTTGTTTCCGGTCCAGGGAAGACATGGCTTGGCAGTTCGGGCTGGACTGTTCCCATGAGGCACAGGGTCAGACTGATTTGCATATGGCCATGTCTGAACTGGGGTGGTGGAGTGAGCTAAAGAATGATGATGGATTAAACCCAGATCAGTTGACTGGGGGTGAGTGTTTGATTGGCTCAAAGGTTCCGTCCATCATCCCCTTTTGTATCGCTTTGTTCGCCCTAAGTTGGCGGGGGTATGCCCAGACGTGGGTCCCTTGCTCACTTTGCCACTGGATTCAAGCAAGCCTGGCTGATGACGGCTGGAATGCCAGAAACCGGTCCTAGGATGCTTGTTTCCGGTCCAGGGAAGACATGGCTTGGCAGTTCGGGCTGGACTGTTCCCATGAGGCACAGGGTCAGACTGATTTGCATATGGCCATGTCTGAACTGGGGTGGTGGAGTGAGCTAAAGAATGATGATGGATTAAACCCAGATCAGTTGACTGGGGGTGAGTGTTTGATTGGCTCAAACGTTCCGTCCATCATCCCCTTTTGTATCGCTTTGTTCGCCCTAAGTTGGCGGGGGTATGCCCAGACGTGGGTCCCTTGCTCACTTTGCCACTGGATTCAAGCAAGCCTGGCTGATGACGGCTGGAATGCCAGAAACCAGTCCTAGGATGCTTGTTTCCGGTCCAGGGAAGACATGGCTTGGCAGTTCGGGCTGGACTGTTCCCATGAGGCACAGGGTCAGACTGATTTGCATATGGCCATGTCTGAACTGGGGTGGTGGAGTGAGCTAAAGAATGATGATGGATTAAACCCAGATCAGTTGACTGGGGGTGAGTGTTTGATTGGCTCAAACGTTACGTCCATCATCCCCTTTTGTATCGCTTTGTTCGCCCTAAGTTGGCGGGGGTATGCCCAGACGTGGGTCCCTTGCTCACTTTGCCACTGGATTCAAGCAAGCCTGGCTGATGACGGCTGGAATGCCAGAAACCGGTCCTAGGATGCTTGTTTCCGGTCCAGGGAAGACATGGCTTGGCAGTTCGGGCTGGACTGTTCCCATGAGGCACAGGGTCAGACTGATTTGCATATGGCCATGTCTGAACTGGGTTGGTGGAGTGAGCTAAAGAATGATGATGGATTAAACCCAGATCAGTTGACTGGGGGTGAGTGTTTGATTGGCTCAAACGTTCCGTCCATCATCCCCTTTTGTATCACTGTCTGGGCCTGCAGTGTGGCAGGGGTGCCCCCTGGCCTGGTTGTGAAGGTGTGTGCCCTCTATGACATTTGGGGAGGAGTAGGCATAGCACATACCAAAAGCCACACCCCAAACCACATATACACCATTCACAGGTGACACATGATACTGAATGGAATGGCCACAGCAACATAGCTGACACCGTAGCATGGTGTCATTTACACAAGGCACTGTGGTGATCTGCATTCCACTCCTACATCATGCAGCATTGATTGCATCCCTCACACAACACTCCCCTCACTGTCATTGACACTTGCAACACAAGGAGTAACCTGGCCTGGGCAGGAGTAGGCATACAACTCACAGCAGCATAAGTCAAACACACAAACCTCTGGCCCTCTCTCATGAGCATGGGATAGTCTGCGATCTGCCGTTGTAAATACCCCTTACCATGGAGGACATTGACCACATAAATGACATCATCACGCACAGAACTCTGCCCCAACATCATCAGCTATGGATAACACCATAAAATGTGTGAAATGATATGTGAACTAGGGACACACACAACAAAATAGTATCTCCACAGTGAATGCAGCCATACCGTACTGTGACCATGTTGTTCAGACACAACAATGTTACTCACAAATACAAGCACAAATGCCAGCACACAACGTCCAAACGTGCTACACATTGCAAGTGGAAGTGCATGTATGTCATTTTTAAAGTACGAATGTTGAGAGGAGGGACACACCTGTGTCAGGCACATGAGGGCACATGAGTAGCAATGCCTATGTACAGTCAAACAATCAGGAAATTAGATGTTCATGCACACAGCCCTACGTGCCCATCAAAATGCTCAAGCATCAAATGACATTGTGCTAAACCAAAATAGACACCCGTCACTGACAATGTAGGACAATGCAATGTAAATACACTCATCATGATGTGCAGTGGCAACTAATGTGTGTGAACCGTTGATGTGTGCAGAAACATTACATACATTGTGTGTCTCTTACACCCACAGGGGATGCTGGGGACCCAGCAAGAAAAGAAGACGAATCCCAGCCCCAGACTCTGGTTGACCCTGACCTTCCCGGTGTGGATGCCTCTATGTCCTCTTCGGACGAGGATGAACAACCTGGCACCTCCGGTGTGGCCCCGCTCCCAGCCCCAGCAGCTGCAACATCAGCACACCCTGCCACCACTCCTGGACCACCTGCAAACACCTCAATCACCCCTGCCAACACAGCCAGACCAAGGCAACAGGGCAACGACGACACAGGTACACAGAGCACCCAGGAGCTGACGGACAACAACACCAGTGCCAACACGGACAGGGGCCCAGTGTCGCCTGTGCCTGCCAGGGCAGGTCCTGCCCATGTGGGCAGGGGTGGTGTGAGGGTGGTCAGGGTGAGGCCACGGCCTGCAGATGGGGCTGGACTGCAGGAAGATCCGCAGTTGGGACACATCATCGATGCATACCAGGAAAGCACCGGAGGATTTGGCCAGGTTGTGGGGATCCTCAGGGACATGCAACAGCAGCAGGCTGCACATCATGCCAGA
This sequence comes from Calotriton arnoldi, assembly GCA_963921515.1. Classification (NCBI taxonomy): domain Eukaryota; kingdom Metazoa; phylum Chordata; class Amphibia; order Caudata; family Salamandridae; genus Calotriton; species Calotriton arnoldi. The sequence goes on along the minus strand of CAWUFW010012850.1, from coordinate 489,269 downwards.
ATGGACTCCCACATGACCTGGATGGAGTCCAAATTGGACAAAATTGATGAACTCACGGTGGTGCATAGGGACATACTGACATGCCTCCACCAGATAGCCAACAACATGACCACACCTCCCTGTGTGCCCACTACATCAGTTGCCACTACATCAGCAACTGCCACAGGGAGGGAGGTGGACTCTAGCGGAGAGTCCTCTGCACCGCAGTAGCCTGCACTTGAGGGTCCCCCTGAGAAGAAGAAGAGGGGTCGTCCGAAGAAGGACAAGTAAGAGGCAGATGGCCATGCATACCCACCAGGACGTGACTACTGTAGGCGAGTAGGATCTGCTTCTTATGGTTACCCCCACTTTTTGCTGATGTTTCACTGTTTTCGACTTTAGTCTGGCTGGGGCCCTGCTATCCAGGACCCCAGCCTATCTGCTTCCTCTCTAAAATGGATTCCATGTACCTTAGGTACACTTCAGATTGGGTTCTGGGGTGCCCTTATAAGTCCCTAGTATATGGTATACTATGTACCCAGGGCATAGGTACCCCAGAGGCCTACCAGGGGCTGCAGCATGTATTATGCCACCCCTGGGAAGCCCTCCAAAATGGCACCACAGGACTGCTACAGCAGCCTGAGTGAGGTGGTGCATGCACCCCTTACTGAGATATAGGTTCACTATATCTAGCACTATCACTGCACATATAAACCTATCAGTCACCCCTATGGCAGGCCTTATCAATCCTGAAGGCAGGGTGCTTGGTTTTATATGAGAGGGTGCCCATGCATGAGCAGAGCCCCCCTGCAGCCTTCGGAATCTATCCTCCAGGGTTGTCTGTGAGTGCAGCCTGACCATATACTCTTAAGTGCATTATATCTCAACGGTAAATGCTAACTTTGGGATGGCTGCACGGAAACATATTGTGTTTGGTGTCAAACACCTTGGAATCATACCCCCACACCAGTAACTGGTGTGGGAGTATGATCCCACCCTTCTAGATGGAGAGACATGACAGCACCGGTATACCCGGTACCAGCTAAACAGAGCCCTGGCATCACAAAATGGATGCTGCAGCCACAGACACGAGTCTGGCCTCCTACTGCTGACCGAAACTCCGGCAGGGGAGGCCTGGACAATAGGTTTCCTGTCACAGGGAGGTGTTAGCACCTCCCAGACAGGCTTAAGTGTATTGGGGCTGGGTGGGTGCACTCTCTGAGTGCTTTGAAGTCCTGCACTGGGGGCACATTTGGTGTCCCTGTGCATAGCCCAGTTCAAACCGGTTGCAGGGGCTACCAGCCCCTGCTCTGGTGCAAAACTGGACAAAGGAAATGGGTGTAGCCACCCCTCTTTCCAAACCCTCCCATAGGTGGGGCCCCTGAGTTAGTCCAACCCCTTCCTTGGGTATAAGATAGGAACCCCTGGCAACAGGATTTTAGATATCCCTGGATGAAACTCTGAAACTGAATCCTGGACCTTCGACGATCTGTTAAACGCCAGATGACTGAAGAATCTCCCTTGGGGTAAAGGAGTTACTCCCCTGCTTGGCAGGCACCAAAGACGCATCTGTCCGGTCTGCATCTCCGAAGCTCCCGCCGGACGCCGATGACCCTGCAACCCAGGAGGTGGGTTTCCACACTTCCCAGAGGCTTACCCGAGTCCCCAGCAAAGCTGAGACCCGTAGCCCTCGTGGGTACCATGGAACCGGAACCCCTGGACACCGTGCACATTTGCAAGTGCATAAGCTTTTGGTCAATCCTAGAGGCTGTGCTTTGGGTTATTTGTAGCCCTGACCCCGAGCAGTGAGTCCAACAAAGATTGCCAGCCTGGCCTCTCCGAGTGACCCGTGGGCTGCCATTTTGTGATTCTGCCTGAGGTCCCTTTGCGATCCCTTGTCCGTCAACTTGTGGGTCCCTCAGAAGGACAACTCTACTTTCAACAGGCCTCCCTGGTTGCTCCAGGCCTGCCCTGACTCTCCTTCACTTGGTGAGTCCCTCGGACCTCGCTGGTCCGCTCCGAAGCCTTTGTTCTCTTTCTGCATGGGTTGCTGTTACCAAGGCTTGTTGGGTCCAATCGGGGCATCGACACCGCAGTCAGCTACTACCTTTGTGGGACAGCTCAATTCCAGCTCCTGGTCATCGTCGACGCCTCCTGGTCCTCGTGGCTGCAGAGACAATCTTCACCTCTTCGAACTTGAAGCACCCGACATCGGTGGGCATTCGACTATCGTGCCCCTGGTCACTGGCTAGTGACCTAGACTCTGTCCCCTCTGCTTTCAGGTTCTTCTCATCCTCTATCCAGGCTTGGATCTCTTTGGACACTTCGCAGCTTCCCGGCAGCAGCACTTTCTAGCCAGCGGCCATTGAAAACGACGGCGCGGCCCGACACCATTTGACACCTGTGCACCCGGCTTCCCTGGGTGAGGTAACACGAGTACTACAGTGCTCCCGTGGGTGTTGGCCCTAGAACCCTCTAAGTCCAAAAGGGTTTGTTCCTAGTCCACTCCGAAGTGTCCCTAAACTTTAAAACTCTAACCGCGACTTTCCCCATAGACGCTAACGGAGCTCGCGGCTGTGTTCACACACTGCACACGTCCCCGTGGGTCCCCTGTGTCACTACCTTGGGTGGTTCCTTGGGGTCCCAGCGATTCTACAGGCTCTAGGCCTTGTGTCTAGTCAAGTCGTGGTTCTTATACCACTTTCTTAATATATGGTTTGGTACGCCCCAGGGCTAATCGTATATTGTGCTAATTTACTGTGTTAATTGACTTGTAACTTGTGTATTTCGACCTCTAGCCTCATAAAGAGACTAGTGGGTAGTGTTTAGTAATAAATACATATATTTTATATAAATACCTGGTGTGGTTCTCCTTTCATTTGGTCATTCATGAGATTATAGACTGGTAAAACAAACAGCTTTACACTCCTTCAAGACTTAGCCTGAAGGCTGCTCTCCATAGCTACCACTAGGATAGCTTTCAATAAAGGTTGTCTTTAAACCTATCATCAATAAAGGTCATTTGGACTGGTCCAAGGTGCCCACTATAACTAGTGGACAGCATATACCAGGCCAACTTCTCACAACTACCTTTTCTAGACATCATCCAATGTGTGCAAAGCGTTCACCTTGTTGACTGTCGCTAAACTCCCACACATGTGATGGAGGGTCTATGTTGGACCAATGTTCCAAAGGACTGTGGACTTTACTCTAGAAATGTCATCAATCAACACTACCAACTGCACTGTGAGCTTTGGATTCCTATTGCACTGTACAGCACTTTCACTTACGTATAACTTACAAACACATGCATATAAATAAATTCACTATAACACAATACATGCCTCTGTTGTGACTGAAACTTGGTTTGTGTTATTGAGAGGATGACCTGTGAAAAGATGTCTGTGCATGTGAACTACTACAGCTATGTAAACACAGTCATGTGAGTCATGGTGATGTGACACATATGAGGTAGACACCCCACTACGTCAACCCAACACATACTTACCATGCCCATCTAACTCATCGTCCTAACTTATGTGAACAGAGAATGCATTGGGATACATATACTCAACACCCTTCTTGAGTCTGTGGCAAGATGCCCACAGGTACAGCATGCAAATGAATGTTGGATGTGTGGAGACCGACAACGCACATCCCAAAGTGAAGCACAGGTTGATTACACATTTGCAACATGTTGATGCCACCACAGATGCAAGGTAATCCCACGTGACAGTGGCCACACAGTCACCAAGTGTGGAATAATTAAAGTCCAGGGGTGTGTGGCACATCACTTGTTGGTAGATGACTACTTCCACCCTGGAACTGGATTCTGGGAGTCGGGGGTCAGAGTTGACCAAACAGCCAAAGTATCCTGTGAAGGACAGAAGAACACGATAGAACAGCAATACACATGCCCGAAACATGTCACAAGATACCCACACAAAACCACGTAATCATGTCAACACTGTTGAGGAGTACAGACTACCTGAAAGGACACATCACTGCACGCATCCAGTCAAGTAGCACACAGCCACACTCACACAGCAACTGAGCACCACCAACACATATCAGGCAAACACAATACATTGACAAAACATCCCTGTATACTCACATTCAGGCGAAAAAGTTGTTGATGAGCTGTGTGCGGACATCACCCTCATCATCATCATCACTGGCATCGTGGCCCAGGCCAGGATCCTCCACAGGTGGCGGATGTTGGTCATCGTCATCCTGGATGAGAGGCAACTCCTTCCTCACTGCCAGGTTGTGTAGCATGCAGCAGACTATGATGATTTTGCACACCTTAGCAGGTGCATATGGGAGGGCCCCTCCTGTCTTGTCCAGGCAGCAGAAGCGGCTTTTCAGGAGACCAAATGTCCGCTCAATCACTCCCCTGGTCCGACCATGTGCCTCATTGTAGCGCATCTCTGCTGGTGTCACAGGGTTCCTGAGGGGTGTCAGCAACCACGGCATGTTGGGGTATCCGGAGTCACCTACATACAGACAATTGCACATTAGCTGAGTTTGAAAAGAGCGTGGAAAACAACATTGCCAAACACACACAATGTCAAACAGTCAGTACACACCGACAAGCCAGGCACGCTGGTTCTGCATCTGTGCCATCATCCTCGGGATGCGACTAATCCTCATGATGTACGCATCGTGCGCAGAACCGGGGAATCGTGCACACACATGTGAAATAGACATGTCCGCCAGACATACCACCAGAGCATTAATTGAATGGAAATGTTTCCTGTTCCGGTATGGCAGCTCATGTGCCTGTGGTGGTACCAAAGCCACATGTGTCCCATCAATGGAGCCGATGACATGTGGCATCCTCCCCAGTGCATAGAAGTCACTCTTGATGTCAGTGAGTTGTTGTGGGTTAGGGAAATGGATGTAGAGGTTCAGGAAAGTTAACATTGCCTCCAACACATCGCGAAGCACACGGCTGAACATAGTCTGTGACATCCCACCAGCAGACGCCACAGTGTATTGAAAGGTACCGGTGGCAAAGAAGTGTAGGGCTGCCATCACCTTCACCTTGGGGGTCAGCGCTGTAGGGTATTGCCGGCCAGGTTGCAAATGTGAGGCCAACTGCTCTGCCAAATCCTCAATCAGTGGCCTGGTGAAGCGGTACCGTCGGATGGAGTCATGTTCAACCATGGTAGCAAGGTCAGGGAACGGTCTATGGACAGCTGGTCTCCTGCAGTACATAGGTGAGCAAAGAAAGATAGTAAGTTTTCCTACCTATGTGGCACTGACCATGCTAAATTTCACATGATACATCATAAAAAGATACAAGTGCTTTATGTGTGTGCTGTTGTGTATGGACACATATGTCACCTACATGCCCATCATCTCACATCTCATCTCAACATGTGTACACAACAAGTTCCATGTTGAGCTGTGTCAACTCAATGGGCTGTGTCACAGTACATCTGTACTGATGTCACATACCAAACACACACCACAGTGACAAGTGAGGACAGATGTCTTCCCTGCATCACAGCTCCTTGACAGGCAGATACTCAGGGACCTTGTATTGCCACACGGACACTGGCATGATGTGGCATATCATGTACACGTCACTACACGCCCATGACTCCCACAGGAAGTGGCCCCTGATGTCTCTGCAGGACTTACATGGACATCTGTGACACACAGACACAACATCAATGTGCATGCACAAACCAGATGGATGTGGAGACTGTTTACCATTGGGCACATGGAATCTGAGACATCTGAAACACAATATGCGCACAGACTGTGGATGTACATCACAATTGTGGCACTGGAACACCCTGTGACACACATACCATCCCACCTAAGAGTCAGGGTGTATGTAACATGTCATACACAAAGTCCCCCTGGAACTGTGTACATGCCTCAAGCTCTGAACTGTACAGTTGTCTATTACAGTGGTAATGTGCACGAACACACAAAGGAAGCTGTCCCCATGAACCCTTGCACAGTCTGGGAGTGGCTGCCACAAAGTGCTACACAACAAATCATATGTTGACCCCCATACACACACAGGTAATGCAGCCTTACATGCCTTTGGATACACTGTGTCACAGGCTGTGGTGTTGTAGGTGTGCACCTGAGTCCCTGGCAAGTAACAGTGGGTGGCATCCGTTAGCCAGTGACACCAACAGTGGCAGACGCGGGTGACTTCAGGAAAGACGTGTCGTACAGCACGAGACCGATCCGTGCGCATGCCTGGCCCATAGATTGTAATGGGGAGAGATGCGGGTGACTTCATCAAAGACGCGTCGTACACTTTGAGACCGATCCGTGCGCATGCCTGGCCCATAGATTGTAATGGGGAGAGACGCGGGTGACTTTATCACAGACGCGTCGTATACGCGAGACAGATTCGTGCGCATGCCTGACCCATAGATTGTAATGGGGAGAGACGCGGGTGACTTTATCACAGACGCGTCGTATACGCGAGACAGATTCGTGCGCATGCCTGACCCATAGATTGTAATGGGGAGAGACGCGGGTGACTTTATCACAGACGCGTCGTACACTTCGAGACAGATCCGTGCGCATGCCTGGACCATAGATGGTAATTGGGAGAGACGTGGGTGAGTTTTCAAAAGACGCGTCATACACCCAGGGACCGAGCCGTGTGTACGCATTGGCTATTGACTATCATGGTGACGGGTGCGTGTTGTTTTTCAAAATACGCGTCGTACAGTTAGGTACCGAGCCCTGTGCGCGTATTGGCTATGGCCTGTCATGGAGACGGACGCGGATTCGAAACTTGTACGAATCGTGAGCCGAAAATTGAGTTGGCTCACTACAACAATGTTGCAATTTCAATGGTGTTATGAAGTTGAAAGTTTAAATGATGCGGAAGGCGTGTATGACTTGTGCAATTCCATGGATTGGCCAGATTCATTAGATGCAAACGTGTCGGACCTATTGCATTGTATGCATGGGACAGATTCTGACTCTGCAGCACAGATATAAGGCTGTCTGTGGCCCTGAGAGCTCACTTGCCTGCACTACAGCTACAGATTGACATCTCTCTGCTACCACTGCTGCTGTCTCTGCATCCTCTGGCTTCAAGAATGGCACGTACTGTGGAGAGGGCCCCAGCCTTCACAGAGGAGGAGAACTAGGCCCTGCTGGACAGCCTCCTTCCACAGTACAGCAAGCTGTATGGGAAACCAGGGGAGCAGGTGAGTGTGCAAACCACATCCTTTCTCATTGTGCATGTTGTCTGACTAGCAGTACTAGCATTGTGTACACCAGTGGCTAGCATGCTCACTGAGTAGTTGTCACCCCCAAAGTGTGTAGTTACATGTACTGAACAGGTACTGTGCTGACAGAGTGCAAATTGAGTAGTTTGTCATTCCCAGGCAATGTTTGCATGTTGCAACTGCTGGACAACTGTCCATTACCATGGTTGCACTACCTGTGTACATCTTGTGCCCCTGTGATAGAGACATGTATTTCCAACTGTGTGATGCACAAATATGTTGCATGTGTAGTGATGCTCTTCTAACTTTGTCATCCTCACAGGTTGATGCCCATCAGAAGCAGGATATCTGGCTGACCATCGCCCGGGCAGTACGATCTGTGGGGGTCTACAGGTGCCGCATCCGCAACTGCCAGAAGAGGTGGCAGGACCTTCGTGGCTGGACCCGGCGGATCGCAAGAGTCCAGCTGAAGCTGTCGCCTCCTCGCAGGAGGGGCGGACGACGGACTCTGACCCCCCACATGCTCCGGATTCTGGTGGTGGTCTTCCCTGACCTGGATGGGCAGTTGAAGGCCGGACAGCAGCAAGGAGGGGGTAAGTGCTAGCCTTTTCTGTGACCTTTGTCTCACATGCTGTTTGCACTCCTTTAGGCTGGTTACACTCCCACAGTGCGTCTGTCTGCTACAACAAGAGTCATGTTCCTCAATTGTGTTATGCCCCATCCTCATCTGATACACAGGTGTGGCCCTTTCAGTCTGTGACTTCTGTCACTTGGGTTCTGTGTCCTTGCTGTTAACTAAGGTAGAAGTTGGGGAAAGCATCTGCTACAGGGACTTTGTTGTGGGCTTCATGACTGGGTCAATTGGTTACACATTTGCCGAAATCTGACATGTACTGTGTGTGGTCCATTTATATGTGTCCAACTGCTGATCTGACTCACCACATGTGTCTGGGGTATTTACAACACACCCATGCAGCAGGTGAGAATAATGTTGGGGCCACAGAAGAATGTACATCATGTGTGTCACACATGCATAGCCACCTGCCTAGTGTTCAGGGTAATCCCATGTTGCACAGGGATCAGGACAGGTATACCCTCTCCGGCAATAATTAGCATTCTGCTCTCCTACTCCTGTGTATCATCCAACATGTTTTACATTGTGTAATGTGCACTCAGGTGTCTGCCTCTGTGTCATTGTGGACTGGCCTAGCTTTTCGGACTACTGAAGTGTGACACAGTTTGGGGTGTGCAGCCATCTGAGATGTGGCTGTTGAATCTGCACATGGGGTAAAACATAGGTGTATCATCACTTGAGTGTGCCCAATGGTCATTTCATCATTCAAGTGCAAGCAGCTCATTATCGTTCTCATCAGCCTGTGATGTGTACATGTGTACAGAGTTGTGTTTGCACTTACTCAGATGTCACATGTGAATGACGTGGGTGCATCAGAGTCCTAATGATGTGGGTAGCAGGGGGTGAACATGTGCACTTGACAGCTACCGAGCTTGTATTCCCAAAACATCCATGATGGTGGCACAGTGCAGACTGCTGTTTTTGGTATGCACTGCCCCGTGACAGGAGCCAGTGATGACTGATTTGCCAGACATGGCTGTGCCATGGCATACCACTTGCAAAGGTGTATCCTGCAGTATTGTGAGATGTCATGCATGCACCCCATTGTAACATTGACTATCAAGACATGACGCCATCATGGTGTCTGGTGATGACTGATGAACCATTATATCAACAATGACTCTGCCCATCCCTTTCCCTGACACATGTACTGAGTAACTGGCAGGAGAAGGGATATGTGTGTAGTGACACATTTCAATCTTAACTCTTGGAAGTTGGACAACGGTCTATGTGGTGCATGTGTGCACACATGATTGTTGCCATCCTACATGCACCACATAGATGGCTCCATGGATATGAGGGATATGAGGGGCATGGTTGAGTGGCAGGCCGACAAGTGGCTAGTTCAAATATGTGTCAGCACTTTTTGCAATGTTTAGCAACTGATGCCAAGGCTTGATCTGTAATGTGCTGTACTTACTGTGGTGTGTCAGGTCAATACAGGTGACTGATGTGGATCTGTTTTTCATGATTGTTTGCAGATACATCTACGGCCACAGGAGGAGACAGCTCCACGGACCAGGAGGAGCCGCAGAGCCAGACTGGGTCAGCTGCCGAGGAGTCGGAGGAACCCAGTGGCACGGAGGGTGAGGGGAGCCACACCGAGGAGACCTCAGCACCATCCACTTCAGCTGAGGAACACAGCAGCTCGGATGATGACTCCCTTGTGGAGGCGGGTGTCAGCAGCCACCAGACACCAGCTAGCAAGTCTGTCCCCGCCACCACCACCACCATCACCACCCTCCCATCTGCTCCCATCCCTGAGGTCCGTGGAGGGTCCTGTGTTGGGGCCCATGTCTCCTTTGTGCCAGGCACCGCACCCCCTGCCCCTGTCTCCCCTGCTGCCCTGAGTGTGGAGTCTGTGGACTTGCTTAAGCGGCTCCATGTAGGGCAGACATCGATGCTGAGTGTCCTCCATGCTCACACCAGTCTGTTGACACAACTGGTGTCCTTCATGGAGGGCATCTCATCTAACATGTCTGCCCTACAGAGGACCAATCAGTCCATGGCCTCCTCACTGACAGCAGCAGTGTCCCTCCTCCAACAGTCCCTCACCCCTCCTACCTCTGTCCCATCCACAATCCCCACTACCCTACCTGTCCAACACACACACACACCGGCACAGGCAAGCACCACCACAGACACGAGCAGCACACGGACACGCAAGCCCAAATCCCAACACACACGCACGCACACTCAGGGGACTGATACCACACACACAGGGGATGGGGCCCAGACACACACACAGGCATCCATGAGCACTCCGCAGTCCTTAGATACCTCTCCCTCCAAAACCCCTTCCCTTGCCTCACCTGCAACCCCCCCTTCCCAGAAGCTCTTCCTCTGTGACCTTGGCCTCTTCCCCACAAATCCATCTGATCCTACTCACAAGGGGAAGAGGAAGTCACCACGCACAGAGGGGAGTTCCCCTGCCACACGGACACCCTCCCCCAGGTGCAGGAACACTGAGGCCCCCATACGCAAATCCCCCCGGACCAGGAAGAGCAAGACCCCACCAAAATCACACAGTTCCACCACACAGTCTCCATCCTCCAGCCCCCAGGCCACCACTCCACAGGTTCCCCCGCCACACCCTGCCCCAGGTTCCCACACACACCGATACCACATCCCCAAAATGATCAGGCCCTCCCCCTGGCACATGCACTTCCACCCCCACCCCACACGCTCAGCCTGTTCCTGCCACTGGTGTGGAGACCGTGTCCCCCCTCTGTCCTGGCCACCTCATCTGCACCCCATTCCACTCCTTCGGAGATTGGCACTGCAGTGGAGTCCACATCCACCCCGTCTGACTTGGGCACTGCAGTGGAGACCCCGTCCACTACATCTGACCTGCCCACTGCATTGGTGCCGGCACTCACCACATCTGGCTTGAGCCCTGCAGTGGGGACGGCGCCCACTGTATCAGACACCTCCACTGCAGTTGCCAGTGACACTCTTGCACCCACCACCCCACCCCTCCCCTGCCTCAATCTGCTATCCCCTGATCTGTCCCTGCGGTGCCTGGCCGGCCCATATGTTTGCCCCTCCAAGGGGGGATGTCCCCTCTCCGTAGCAGTGCAGGCAAGCAATGGGCGACATTTGTCACATTTCACCCTGTTTGGACTATGTGAATGGACTGGCCATTGGCCTTTTTTTAACTTTGAACTTCACAGTTTAAAAGTTCCAATTGCTGAATAAAGCCTCTATTGGTATCTAGTGGTTTTGCTTTTGATGTACATGATGTTGATGAGTATTATCATGCATTTGCTGTTGTAATACTGTTGTTGAGATCAGGAAAGTGAAGTGTTGGTGTGATGGACTCCATGTGGCCCATGGGATATGTGTCCAATTGTGGTCTGTATCCATGTCATCCTTTCCAGCAATCTGAGTGTGTCATGATTACCAAGTTTGGCCCAGGGATTTTCATCTTTCATTTGCCAGATGACATTTGTGGCTTACAGTCATGCACATCTGTTGGGTTCAACATTGTTAAATTTGTCTATCTCCCTGACTGGGCCCATCTCCACTGGACATGCAGGTTTGCGCATCAATGGTGTAGAAGTCTACTGTGTCATCAGTGCAACTTGCTATACATGTGTATTGAGTATGTGCAGATGACTTGAGGGACACTCCCATACACAGGCTGATGTGACCAGAGCCTTCATTGTGTTGTAATTGTTGGCTCAGTGACCAAGTTTTATGGTGACATGACAGAGCCCTGCATAGACAACGTTTGGCACAGCTGACCTTCCACAGGAGTGGAGTCACCTCATGGCAGTGTGTTATTCCGTGACATTGCCTAAGCCCATGGTGTGTGTTCTGTGAGCATGTCTGTGTGTGTTCCCTTCCATTCCTTTTTCCTACACAGGCTGTATTCCCTACAGATGTTCCAGTTTGTGGTGCTTGCTGAGTTGTCCTGTGTTCATCCCACAGCTTGGGACAGGGTTTTCTTGGCTGTAGGTACATGGCTAACTACTGGACATTAGGGTGTCATCCCTAGGTGTGTTTGTTGTGAGGTCCTGGGATGTGGGCAAACGCACGTGGGACACATTCAGGATTCCCCAAGGCCATTTTGTGTTTCCGCCATCATGTTGTTATGACTATGTGGTATCTTTCAGTGATTGTGACACGTGTATGTGTGTGTGACTGCTCCCACTCCTCAGGTACAGTGGTGCAATGTTGGAAGGTGTCAGCATGTGTTCAATATGGGTCTCCTTGGGTTCTTAATTGGTGTGTGACTGTGGCAGGGATCCCAATGATTCTAGTACATTTCAGCTCATGGCCATGTCCCGCATACTGTGCAGTGTGTCAGATATTCACGAGGGTTGTTGACTGGGCACGTGTGATGAATGATGGGTACCCTAGATCCCCACCCCCACCCCTGGGATTGTCATGGGTGCATGTGCAGTGTCACCAGTCCATGTGGGCTTCACTGATGCACATTGGTGCAGATCCAGGTGTGTGGTGTTTGGAGTGGCCAAATGTGAGTTGTGTTGTAGCTAGGCCCCTACCTCCATTTGGGCCTTGCATTACAGGCCATGCCCTGTGGTTTCTGTTTGTGTGATGGCAGTTTGTTGGTCAGGACTCATGACCCAGTGTGCACAGGTGACTGTGCTTCACAGTATGTGCAACATCTACATTTGTCATCACAGTGGAATTACTATGCATGCTAGTGTCACCACATTGTGGGGTCCCTGAGGGTAGTGCTGTGGTGGTTGTGTCTCTTGCTGTGTTGGTTGATGTTCCGCCCAGCTTGTGTCACATTGATCTGTTGGGATCCCACTCATCTAACAATGTGTGATTGACCACAAATGTGTGCCGAATTAATGAGTTTCTTTAGTTTGTCACTGTGTACACATCTGTGTGATTACAGTTCTGCCCCCCTCATGTGTTGTGTAGTAGCCTGGGGACACTGATACACACACACACATTGTGTTTGATATGCAGTGTGAGTCTGGCTGGCTGTGTCTGTGCATCTGCAGCACTGCATTGGTATGTGTTTTATGGGCCATTGGGTGGATGTTGGTTGGAGATTCTTCCCTACTGTCCCTGAGACTCTTGCCTCATCAGTGTGCACATTCATCATATTTGGTATGTCCCATAGCTGCCATGGTCTGGGACTTTGTGACCTAACAGCTGCAGCATCCATGGAATGCTTAGTTTGTGTATGTGTTTGTTCAGGTATGTATGTTTGCATTATGATGGCCACTTCTGACATTGTCCAATTGGACACTGGAGGCATTCTCAGCCCCCATGGGCGATGCTTGTCTGCACATGGCAGAGGGTGTTTTTGTTGCACAGCAATCTTTGCCTCACCACATCTGTGTCTGTATGGGACACAACCACTACTTTGCCTCAAACGTGCTTGTGGTTTTGGGACCAGGAATCATACATGCTGTTTGGCAGTTGCAACTTTTTCATGACAACACTCACCTTTAGCTCACTGTGGTGTGTGGGGGTTTAGACCCCATTACCACAATGTGCAAAATGTGCTGTACTTTTAAACCCCACATTCACATTTTGCTCACTGTGGTGTGTGGTGGTTTAGACCCCATTATCACAATGTGCAAAATGTGCTGTACTTTTAAACCCCACATTTACATTTTGCTCACTGTGGTGTGTGGGGGTTTAGACCCCATTACCACAATGTGCAAAATGTGCTGTACTTTTAAACCCCACATTCACATTTTGCTCAGTGTGGTGAGTGGGAGTTTAGACCCCATTTCCACAATGATCATGGACTGCTGTAGTTTTGAACCCCACACTTACATTTTGGTCACTGTACTGATGGGGGGTTTAGAACCCATTACCACAGTGAGCATAGACTGCTGTGGTTTCCCACCCCACACTGGCCTTTTGGTCACTGAGGTGAGTGGGGGTCCAGACCCCATTACCACAGTGATCATGTAATGCTTGAATAGTGAAACACACACTCAGCTTTTGGTCACACATGTGATGGGAGGTACATTGTCTGTTCACTGTCAGATTCACTGTTGTAGGCATTTGACACGGGAAACCCACTATTGCCATGATGGTAGGGGTGGGGTGTTTTGCCTACACACTCACCCTATGTGTGTGGATGCTGGTAGTGTTATGCATCCCCCATCCTGTGTGTGGGTACTGCTAGTACAGGTTGGCATCCAGCCCCTATGGGCTGGGCACTGGTGGTAGTGGTAGGCATCCAGCCCGCTATGGGTAGGGGGTACTGGTAGTGCTAGGCATCCAGCCCCCTATGAGTGGGGGTACTGGTAGTGATGTGCATCCAGCCCCCTATGAGTGGGGATGGTAGTAGTGATAGTCATCCAGCATCCTGGGAGTAGGGGGTACTGGTAGGCATCCAGCCCCCTATGAGTAGGGGGTACTGGTAGTGCTAGGCATCCAGCCCCTATGGGCTGGGCACTGGTGGTAGTGGTAGGCGTCCAGCCCCCTATGGGTAGGGGGTACTGGTAGTGATGTGCATCCAGCCCCCTATGAGTGGGAATGGTAGTAGTGATAGTCATCCAGCATCTTGGGAGTAGGGGGTACTGGTAGTGGTAGGCATCCAGCCCCCTATGGGTAGGGGGTACTGGTAGTGCTAGGCATCCAGCCCCTATGGGCTGGGCACTGGTGGTAGTGCTAGGCATCCAGCCCCCTATGAGTGGGGGTACTGGTAGTGATGTGCATCCAGCCCCCTATGAGTGGGGATGGTAGTAGTGATAGTCATCCAGCATCCTGGGAGTAGGGGGTACTGGTAGTGGTAGGCATCCAGCCCCCTATGAGTAGGGGGTACTGGTAGTGCTAGGCATCAAGCCCCTATGGGCTGGGCACTGGTGGTAGTGGTAGGCATCCAGCCCCCTATGGGTAGGGGGTACTGGTAGTGATGTGCATCCAGCCCCCTATGGGTGGGGATGGTAGTAGTGATAGTCATCCAGCCCCCTATGAGTAGGGGGTACTGGTAGTGCTAGGCATCCAGCCCCTATGAGCTGGGCACTGGTGGTAGTGCTAGGCATCCAGCCCCCTATGGGTAGGGGGCACTGGTAGTGATGGGCTTCATGCCCCTATGGTTGAGCTGTTGCTAGTGTACGGCATATCAACATCCCTATGTGTGTGTGAAATATGGCGGGTACGTGTCGTTTGTTTCTGTGGTGGGTGTCTGACTTACCGTCTCCGACGTAGGCGTTTGTTCCTGATCCGGTCATAGATGTACAGTACTGGGATGACCTGCGCGATGGGATTCATGCTGTCTTTGTCTCCTACACGCTGATTGTTGCTCCGTCTCGTACCCGTTGCTAGTTGGTCCGTCTCGTAGCAGTGGATCGTGTTGTTGCGGGAATCGTGCCTGTAATACTGCTCTCCCGGATGCTGTGACGTGCTGGAAGTGGCGACCCGTTCGGCGCGTAGGAAGTGCGCATCGTACTTGTCCGGCCGGAAACTGCTGTGTATTTGCTTCCGTGCGACTCGATTCGGCGTTTACGGATCCGGCTCGTACGGGAACTGTAGCTGGGATCGGAGCGTACGGCTCGTTCGGATTTTGAGCACATTTGCGCATCGTACTTCCTTGCCCGGATGGACCGCCTGCCGGAACGTGTCGTTCGGAAGGTAAGCCTACGAGCGGCTCTTTGAGGGCATACCGAGCGAGATCGGAATCAACCTCTAAGTGTCACCCAAATGAAATCCTCAATGTGGAAGACATGAATCTCTTGCAAGATTTGGTAGAACTGGGGGATGAAGAGAGAAACAGCCGAGAGTCACCCACAGAAGTGGCACTAGTTATAGGACTGGGCATTTATGGGAGCGAACGTACTCCATACAAACCCAAATCGGTTTTCACTCCAATGATGCCAAAAGATGGGTTCGACATCTTCTCTGACAACGTGATTAAAGAGCTAAAAGATTTGGCCAAGCTTAGTAGCCAAGAGTTTATCAAAACCAATCACAATCAAAGGATTCAATACAATGACCTCATACAGAAAATCAAACAATGCCAAGATATAGTTGTCCGGTGGTCTGTGAAAGGCGGTAATGTGGTCCTTGGGCCACTGGACACATACAATCTGGAAGCACATAAACAGCTACAAGATAGAGAATGTTACAGCCGCATTAGCCCCACCAGTATCGTTGGAATCAAAGAAAAGTTCCAAAAGGCCCTTTACGAATGGAGAGAAGTGGGACTGGTTTCGAAACAAGAATTTGAATTTCTTAAAAATGTTTATCCAGTAACACCCCAATTGTATCTAATACCCAAGATACATACAAATGCCACGGACCCCCCAGGAAGACCAATTATAGCGGCAATAGGGGGACTTTTTGAGAATACATCAAGATACATTGACCATTTTCTTCAGCCATTAGTCCGTGAGCTTCCATCATATATTAAAGACACGGGTGACTTTCTGACAAAAATCTACGACACATCATGGAAAAAAGACTTTGTACTAATGACACTTGATGTAAATACACTATACACTAGCATAAGACACAAGGATGGTCTAAATGCTCTGAACTATTACCTGGGGAAAATATCTATACACTTGCACCAGCATACAATGATGTTGTTACAGATGGCAGAATGGTGCCTAGATAATAATGTTTTTGTATTTGATAAACTTTTCTACAAACAGTTGCAGGGTACAGCCATGGGTACTTGCTTCGCCCCCAGCTATGCGAATCTGCATATGGTCTGGTGGGAGGAGCAAGTACTCATGAAGATGCAGAGAAAATCTATGACATAAAATGTATGTCTATATGTGAGATATATAGACGGTATCTTTATTCTCTGGCAGGGCTCTGAAGAAAATGCGAGGCAATTTGCAGAGGAACTTAACAGTAACAACCTAAATTTATCTTTTACATGCAACACCAACAAAGAGTCCATACAATTTTTGGACCTTGAAATCTATGTAGAGAATAATAAAATACAGTCTAGGACCTTTAGGAAATCCACCTCTGGCAATGCTATCCTCCACGCAAGTAGCTTTCACCCTACGAGTCTCAAGGAGAGCATTCCCCACGCTGAATGCCTAAGAATGAAGCAAAACTGTAGCACGGAAGAGGCTTTGGAAAAATCTACAAACGATCTCATTCACAGACTAGAGCGGAGAGGATACAGTGTAGAAACCCTCACCACTGCAAAAGCAAAAAGTGTTAGCATCAAGAGAGAGGATTTGCTTTTTTCCACTAAAATAAAAAATAAAAACAAAAGTATTAAAAGCAAGATTGACACACCCATACTCATTACAGGTTTTAATGTATGTCACACTAACCTGCGCAAGATACTTCATCGACACTGGCGATTAGTTCGCAGTGATCCAGTGATTGGCCCTACTAGTGCAAGAGCACCCCCTATAACATTCAGGAAAGCCAAATCTATGCGCCAAGAACTGGTATGCAATGCACCTGCTACTGAAAAAGGTTTGAATTGGCTCAAACCTCAAAGAGGGTTCCATAAATGCTTTAAATGCAAAGCATGCAGGCATGGTGTCAACACTAAAACAGTCCAAATGCCTTTCAGAGAATGCCCTTTTGAAATACGTGGCAGCTACAATTGTAAAAGCGACTTCGCTGTTTACGTCCTCCAGTGTACATGTATGAAACAATACATGGGTAGTACCATTCACCCCGTTCATGTCCGCATACTGCAGCACCTCAGGGCCATCGCTAACGATGACCCTGCTTACCCAGTCGCCAGACACATAAATGCATGTCATGGAGGAAATGCACAGAATCTGTCCTTTTTGTGATTGATACAGTCCCCAAAAAACTTAGAGGAGGGAATAGACAACTATCACTAAGGAGACTAGAGTCAAGGTACATAATCCTCCTTAACTCTAAAATCCCAAATGGGATTAATGCAGATGAGGCACTTAATGTACATCTGTAACTATTTGACCGCTTGTCCCATCCCAGATCCTATCCTGTAGCGTTAGGTCCCTTTTTTTCTCTCACATCACACAATAATATTTTTTCTTTAAACACTTTTTTCACTTTTAGAGTTGCGATATAATCCCACATTCATGACCGAGGGCTGTGTGCAATGCATTCTAACATATAGATTTGCTCTGAGTTAGACCTTTCCAAAAGCCCACTTGGGCAGGACCTCACCACCTCCTCCTCTTCTCATCCCTGTCTGCTATTAAGGGTACCCTGAGAAACGGACACTCTACTAATTTGCGTACTGTGTTCATATGATGAAATGAGTATATAAGTAATCGTGTTAACTCTCAGGATAAACACAGTGGCATCACTATAACACATTGGTTTTGGGACTTCCCTACATTGTATACAGTATTATGTATCATAAGCGCCAATGTGTAGTTAACTAATGGGATACCCAGAACAGAAAGAATTAAGTGTGGAGGAAATTGAGTCTTTTCTCATGGTTTGTTCTAAACTAGCCCGAGTGCCTTGCAATGTAAATATTTTGCGCACAATGTTTTCATATGCTTATAATGTAGTGTGAATATTCATTTTTGTTTCATTATTGTTGTGCCGAAATAGTCTTTGCCTATAACAATGATAATTTCCTTTTTTTCTTTTTTTTTTTTTAAAACGAAAATGCACAGTCACTTTTTTCGTGAAACATAGAAACTTCTATGTCTATCAACTAGAATGGTTGCTGTGACAACCAACTCAAAGTGTCATTATATAATGTGAAAATCCGTGGTGCCTGACGTAGTGATCAAGGCGGCTCGCAGTTGAAACGCGTCTAGGTTGTTTGATGGAATAATACATTTTTGTGTCATATCCCCACGGACTCAGCGCCTGTCATTTGCAGATGCCAGGATTGGAAATATATATATATTCATTTCCTTTGCCAGTGAACAAGGGCGGGAAATGCCCGAAACAGGTCTGGCTTGTTATTTGTCCTTCGTGTGACAGGCTGATGGTCATGCAACCCACGGTATAAAGGTTTTAAGCTCACCGTGTTGTGGCTTCTTCAATCCAGTGGCAACTTTTCTTTTGTATTGAGCGGCTTCCCAGAGCCGTGAGGAAGCCCCACTGCATATTTTGCGGGCCGGCAGCGTCAGGAATCAAGGGACGCTGCATGTACGGCGAGTCCGTTACTATGGGGGTGTATTGGCATGGACTGGATGCCTGGGACATTGGAAGCATGCCCACATGGGAAGGATGGTGTATTTTGGAAGTATAGCGGCACCCACATGGGTTTTATTTTCAAGCAGACTACGAGGACCATAATGCACTTGCACACATGCCCACTGGGGTGGGATATTTATTGTGTGCAGGTGATCCGCTTGCTGCTATTCATTTTCTTTGCCAGTGAAGAAGGGCCGGAAATGCCCGAAACGCGTCTGGCTTGTTATTTGTGCTTCGTGTGACAGGCTGATGGTCATGCAACCCACAGAATAAAGGTTTTAAGCTCACCGTGTTGTGGCTTCTTCAATCCAGTGGCAACTTTTCTTTTGTATTGAGCGGCTTTCCAGAGCCGCGAGGAAGCCCCACTGCATATTTTGCAGGACGGCAGCGTCAGGAATCAAGGGACGCTGCATGTATGGCAAGTCCGTTACTGTGGGGGTGTATTGGCATGGACTGGATGCCTGGGACATTGGAAGCATGCCCACATGGGAAGGATGGTGTATTTTGGAAGTATAGCGGCACCCACATGGGTTTTATTTTCAAGCGGACTACGAGGACCATAATGCACTCGCACACACGCCCACTGGGGTGGGATATTTATTGTGTGCAGGTGATCCGCTTGCTGCTATTCATTTTCTTTGCCAGTGAAGAAGGGCCGGAAATGCCCGAAACGCGTCTGACTTGTTATTTGTGCTTCGTGTGACAGGCTGATGGTCATGCAACCCACGGAATAAAGGTTTTAAGCTCACCGTGTTGTGGCTTCTTCAATCCAGTGGCAACTTTTCTTTTGTATTGAGCGGCTTGCCAGAGCCGCGAGGAAGCCCCACTGCATATTTTGCAGGATGGCAGCGTCAGGAATCAAGGGACGCTGCATGTACGGCAAGTCCGTTACTGTGGGGGTGTATTGGCAGGGACTGGATGCCTGGGACATTGGAAGCATGCCCACATGGGAAGGATGGTGTATTTTGGAAGTATAGCGGCACCCACATGGGCTTTATTTTCAAGCGGACTACGAGGACCATAATGCACTCGCACACACGCCCACTGGGGCGGGATATTTATTGTGTGCAGGTGATCCGCTTGCTGCTATTCATTTCCTTTGTCAGTGAACAAGGGCGGGAAATGCCCGAAATGCGTCTGGCTTGTTATTTGTGCTTCGTGTGACAGGCTGATGGTCATGCAACCCACGGAATAAAGGTTTTAAGCTCACCGTGTTGTGGCTTCTTCAATCCAGTGGCAACTTTTCTTTTGTATTCAGCGGCTTGCCAGAGCCGCGAGGAAGCCCAACTATATATTTTGCGGGACAGCAGCGTCAGGAATAAAGGGACGCTGTATGTACGGCGAGTCCGTTACTGTGGGGATGTATTGGCATGGACTGGATGCCTGGGACATTGGAAGCATGCCCACATGGGAAGGATGGTGTATTTTGGAAGTATAGCGGCACCCACATGGGCTTTATTTTCAAGCGGACTACGAGGACCATAATGCACTCGCACGCACGCCCACTGGGGCGGGATATTTATTGTGTGCTGGTGATCCGCTTGCTGCTATTCATTTCCTTTGCCAGTGAACAAGGGCGGGAAATGCCCGAAACGCGTCTGGCTTGTTATTTGTGCTTCGTGTCACAGGCTGATGGTCATGCAATCCACGGAATAAAGGTTTTAAGCTCACCGTGTTGTGGCTTCTTCAATCCAGTGGCAACTTTTCTTTTGTATTCAGCGGCTTGCCAGAGCCGCGAGGAAGCCCCACTGCATATTTTGCGGGACAGCAGCGTCAGGAATCAAGGGACGCTGCATGTACGGCGAGTCCGTTACTATGGGGGTGTATTGGCATGGACTGGATGCCTGGGACATTGGAAGCATGCCCACATGGGAAGGATGGTGTATTTTGGAAGTATAGCGGCACCCACATGGGTTTTATTTTCAAGCAGACTATGAGGACCATAATGCACTCGCACACATGCCCACTGGGGTGGGATATTTATTGTGTGCAGGTGATCCGCTTGCTGCTATTCATTTTCTTTGCCAGTGAAGAAGGGCCGGAAATGCCCGAAACGCGTCTGGCTTGTTATTTGTGCTTCGTGTGACAGGCTGATGGTCATGCAACCCACAGAATAAAGGTTTTAAGCTCACCGTGTTGTGGCTTCTTCAATCCAGTGGCAACTTTTCTTTTGTATTGAGCGGCTTGCCAGAGCCGCGAGGAAGCCCCACTGCATATTTTGCAGGACGGCAGCGTCAGGAATCAAGGGACGCTGCATGTACAGCAAGTCCGTTACTGTGGGGGTGTATTGGCATGGACTGGATGCCTGGGACATTGGAAGCATGCCCACATGGGAAGGATGGTGTATTTTGGAAGTATAGCGGCACCCACATGGGTTTTATTTTCAAGCGGACTACGAGGACCATAATGCACTCGCACACACGCCCACTGGGGTGGGATATTTATTGTGTGCAGGTGATCCGCTTGCTGCTATTCATTTTCTTTGCCAGTGAAGAAGGGCCGGAAATGCCCGAAACGCGTCTGACTTGTTATTTGTGCTTCGTGTGACAGGCTGATGGTCATGCAACCCACGGAATAAAGGTTTTAAGCTCACCGTGTTGTGGCTTCTTCAATCCAGTGGCAACTTTTCTTTTGTATTGAGCGGCTTGCCAGAGCCGCGAGGAAGCCCCACTGCATATTTTGCAGGACGGCAGCGTCAGGAATCAAGGGACGCTGCATGTACGGCAAGTCCGTTACGTTGGGGGTGTATTGGCAGGGACTGGATGCCTGGGACATTGGAAGCATGCCCACATGGGAAGGATGGTGTATTTTGGAAGTATAGCGGCACCCACATGGGTTTTATTTTCAAGCGGACTACGAGGACCATAATGCACTCGCACACACGCCCACTGGGGCGGGATATTTATTGTGTGCAGGTGATCCGCTTGCTGCTATTTATGTCCTTTGTCAGTGAACAAGGGCGGGAAATGCCCGAAATGCGTCTGGCTTGTTATTTGTGCTTCGTGTGACAGGCTGATGGTCATGCAACCCACGGAATAAAGGTTTTAAGCTCACCGTGTTGTGGCTTCTTCAATCCAGTGGCAACTTTTCTTTTGTATTCAGCGGCTTGCCAGAGCCGCGAGGAAGCCCCACTGCATATTTTGCGGGACAGCAGCGTCAGGAATAAAGGGACGCTGTATGTACGGCGAGTCCGTTACTGTGGGATGTATTGGCATGGACTGGATGCCTGGGACATTGGAAGCATGCCCACATGGGAAGGATGGTGTATTTTGGAAGTATAGCGGCACCCACATGGGCTTTATTTTCAAGCGGACTACGAGGACCATAATGCACTCGCACGCACGCCCACTGGGGCGGGATATTTATTGTGTGCTGGTGATCCGCTTGCTGCTATTCATTTCCTTTGCCAGTGAACAAGGGCGGGAAATGCCCGAAACGCGTCTGGCTTGTTATTTGTGCTTCGTGTGACAGGCTGATGGTCATGCAACCCACGGAATAAAGGTTTTAAGCTCACCGTGTTGTGGCTTCTTCAATCCAGTGGCAACTTTTCTTTTATATATATATATATGTACATTTTTTATATAATTTTAAAATAATAAAATAAATTAAAATTAATAGTTTATTAATTGCTTGAAAGTAAATATATATATTAATTATTATGTATGTGTGTTTAACTTTTTAAATTATGTTTATTTGCTATATTTGTTAAAATTTATATTAAATCTACTTTATTTTTTATATTAATTCTATTATTTAATATATTTAATATTTATTATTTTATTTTATATATATATAAAAATAGATATTTTGTACAACTATATTTTGTACATCCATATTTTTTTCGATATTTTTGCACTTACCTGTTTAAGTATAGGGAGCCGATATTTTTGCATTCTATATTTTTTCATTTATATGTTTTACTTCTATATTTTTCACATCGATATTGTGTCACTGAACCTATCAGGTGTTGAGACAGAATATCGGGTTGGAAATGTCGACTTACACAAATATCGGGTTGGAAATATTGTGACTCAGAAATATCGACAGCAAGAATATCGTGGTGAAGAATATCGAATTTAAGGTAAGAAATATCATTTTTTTAAATATAGAAGTCATTAATATTTGTTGCAAAAATATTGTTATTTAAAATATCGATTTTTTAATTAGTGTTATGTATTTTAGTCTATATTTTAAATGTATGTGATGTATGTTTTTTTGTATAAGTATTGTTGATGTTTTTGAATATATGTGTTAAAATTTTAGTAGTTATGAATTTTATTTTAATTAAATTTTTGATTTTTTTTGTTCCATAGCAGGTTGTGGGTTTATAGGGGAATAGGGTGGGAAGTAATTTAATTATAATAAATTAATGATTATTTTTTATTTATTTAATTTAGATTTTATAGTGTTAATTGTGGTAAGTAATTTTTTGTAATTAATTATTAATTGGTAGTTAATTATTATTGATTAATTAATAATTAATTATGGTAATTGTGTAATATTTTTAGCTGCGGGTTGTGGGGTTTATAAGGGTAAAGGGTGGGAAGTAATTTATGTTTAATTAATCAAAAATTAGTTGTTAATTTATATTAACTAATTAATTGATAATTAATTATGGTAATTCCTTATTTTGTTTTAGGTGTTGGTTGTGGGGTTTATGGGGTCAAGAGTGCGACGTAATTCATTTTTAATTAATTAATAATTAGTTCTTCATTAATATTAATTAATTGATTGGAAATGTATTATGGAAATTGTGTAATTAATTTTAGGTGCGGTTTGTGGGGTTTATAGGGGCAAAGGGTGGGAAGTAATTTATGTTTAATTAGTTTTTAATTTATATTTACTACTTAATTGATAATGAATTATGGTAATTGTGTGATATTTGTTAGGTGTGGGTTGTGGGGTTTATGGGGTAAAGGGTGGGAAGTAATTTATTTTAAATTAATTAATAATTAGCTGTTAATTAATATTAATTAATTAATTGAAAATTAAATATGGAATTTGTGTAATTAATTAGGTGTGGGTTGTGGGTTTTATAGGGCTAAAGGGTGGAAAGTAATTTATGTTTATTAATTAAAAATTAGTTGATCATTAATATTAATTAATTTATATTTAATTAGGGTATTTGTTTATATATTTTTGTGTGGGGGTTTTATGTTATTGGGGTACAGTGTGGGGAGAAAATTCATGTTACTTACTTTATAATTAGTTGTTAAATACTATTAGTTTTTTAATTGAAAATAGGTTTTAATTGTGTAATTATTTTGTTTTACAGTTTATTTTTAGCTGTGGGTTGTGTGGATTTTAGGGGTAAAGTGTGGGAAGTTAAATAATTTCTCACTGTTGCACTGACTGGTGTGGGAATAGTAATTTTTATCCCTTCGCTATCCAACACTTTCCCTACTGTTGCACTCACTGTACTGGGAATAGTAATTTTTACCCCTCTGCTTTCCAACACTTTCCCTACTGTTGCACTCACTGGAGTGGGAATAGTAATTTTTACTCCTCCGCTATCCAACACTTTCTCTACTGTTGCACTCATTGGAGTAGGAATAGTAATTGTAACCCCTCCGCTATCCAACACTTTCCTTATTGTAACACTTACTGGAGTGGGAATGGTAATTTTTACCCCTCCGCTATCCAACATTTTCCCTACTGTTGCTCTCACTGGAGTGGGAATAGTAATTTTTACCCCTCCGCTATCCAACACTTTCCCTACTGTTGCATTCACTGGAGTGTGAAATGTAAGTTTTACCTTTTTTAAATAGTTTAATGTTTTAATTTGTAATAAAATGTATTTTTTAATAGATTTTATGTTTTTGGTACATATATATATATTTGTAAATTTTATATAATTTTAAAATTATAAAATAAATTAAAAATTAATAGTTTATTAATTGTTTTAAAGTAAATATATATGAATTATTACGTATTTGTGTTTAACTTTTTGTAATTAAGTTAATTTATTATATTTTTTTAATTGATATTAAATATACTTTATTTTTTATATTAATTTTATTTAATATATTTAATATTTATTATTTTATTTTATATATATATAAAACTCAATATTTTGTACAACTATATTTTTTACACCAATATTTTTTCCCCAATATTTTTGTACTTACCTGTTTAAGTATAGGGAGTCGATATTTTTGCATTCTATATTTTTCCATCAATATTTTTTACTTCTATATTTTTTACCTCGATATTTTGTCAGTGAACCAATACATCATACTTCAAAACAGTCAAATTCTCAAATATAATAAAAAGCACTTTGAATACCCACTTGTCCTGTATAAGGAGGAAAAACTAATGTATACATCTTCTTGTACGCAAATTTTGAAAACATGTGGTGTGAAACAGACATATTCTAGTATGTGTAGTCTTCTACATGTATTCTGACGTGTGTTGTGCATCTGATGACTCTAACTTCAAAACTATCTAGTTTATCATAGAAGTGCACAAATCTTATCAGTTCTACTAGAGTATTGAGTCACAGAAGCAGACATCTGTTATCTATGTATGCGTCTGAGAAGTCCTTGGATAGAGAGTTCAATACACACCTGTGCTGTTTAATAATAAGTAAATAACTTGCAACAAAAGCACTTTTATTGGTCTATGTACTTTTGTGAAAAGTAAGTGTAATACTGCTCCTCAGAAATATGATGATACTTTTCAAATAGTCGAAAGGATGAACATTATTTATATGTGAAACAAATAACATATAATTAAATGTAAAACATTTTTCCTTGTTATCAAGTATATTATATTATGTATTCTTACCTTTCAAGTAATTTAGATACATTACTCAGTAAAACTATTTTAGAGTAGTATTATCCTAAACAGCATTAAAACTGTTTTTAAACTTCAACAGGAGCTACTATAAAGAAGAAAAGGAAATCTGTTATTTAATGATAATATATTACAGAAATTAAAATATTATATATTTGAGAACACAACATAAATTTAGATTTATATAACATTCTCAGTTTCCTTTTTTGCTGTTCTCAGATTCCACTTAACTTCACCATACACATTGATTTCAATGTAGTATCATCATTGAACAACGGGGAAAAAACAATCAAATTGATTGTTGAAAATAAACAAATGAATTTAGATTAGCATTATCAATATATGTACCTATGCATTTTCCTATCTACACTTTGTTAATTGCTTCCTTCATATACATAAACTCTATTTTTTCTCTCAAATACAATTGCCAAAATGTACACTATCATTTACATCCGATACAATATAGACAACAAATATATAAACTATTTGCTTTTAAGCACAATTTTCTAAATCTAACATCAGTTAGTGCAAATAATAATCAAAACGCTAATTATAAATACTATTAGTTTGCAGAGCTGTCTAGTTTCTGTTGACATCTTCACCAATAGGCCGAATGATGTGCTCAAAACTTTGGCTGCAGAAATAACGTATAAGAATTTCGTATTTCATAAGGCAATCTAGGTTTGAATTTCAAGTGGGCATCATTGCAAAGCGTCCATCCTTTGTTACACTTCAAATAAACAGTATAGTATCCAGATGTTGTAGTAGGATCATCATGGAAAATAATACACACTGTTGTAAAAGTTCTTCCTGAAATAGATATTTGACTTGCTTTAAAATTTGTAATTTTAGTTTCCAATTTTCTTCCATTTGCTCTACATTGTTGTAACATTAAAATGAGATATTTTCCAAATCTTCCTATATGTAATGTAAATAACATCTCCCATCTGCAATGTGAGCATCTCATATCCTGATTTGCTGTTTTTACCAATTTGTTAAAAGGTACTGATTCGCAGTCTGGTATTGTCAAGTATAGCAATCGTTCTGTTTGTATTTCAGTGATAGAAGTAAATGAATACTCTTCACACTTATGGTTCCACTTGTAACTTAGTCCAAATAGGTTTTCAATGGGTATTCCTTCATGTTCTAATACTCCAAGCATAAGCATTAGAAATTCTTGTGCATCTTGTAGTAGATTGAGAGTAAATTTCAATGAACCAGTACATATATCTAAAAGATGCTGAATGCCAGAAGCAGTATGCATTTTACTTCTGTCACTTATCAACTGTTGAAATACATGATGTAGCAAATAAAAGAACATTTTTTTCATGATTTCCCATGGTTTCATGATGAAGATGTGGTAAATGAAACACAACATTCAGAATCACATTAGCAAAACAGTTGATACCTGCACTGCTTTCTAACTGGTATCCTACAATATCATCAACACTTTTTTGTTTCTTTATACTTTCAACTTTATCTTTAGTTGCTTTCCTTTTTTGAACCTCAGTTGCATCTTTGACATATTTCCGTTTTGGACACACTATACGTTTCTCATATATAGGATATTCACCTAAATCAGGAGCATAAAGTCTTCTTGAACGATTGTACTCTCTTGCACAATTTGCATCAGTATTAACCTTTTTCTCATCAAAATCTATCAAATACAAACCAGACAATGTTCTTACACGAGATAATGCAACATATGCCATTCCTTCTTTGAACACAGTACTTCCAATATTTACAAAAGCTCTGTCTATACTTAAACCTTGAGATTTATGAACAGTTACTGCATATTCTAAAGACAGAGGAAACTGTTGTCTGCGAACATACAAATCTTTTACAAGCAAAAAACATACAACACAACACCCAATCTGTAATACTTCATTAATATGATCAGATTTTATAATCAAAAATTCTATTCCACCTCTATTCTTAAATTTTACAAAATCAACAACTTTTCCCATTGCTCCATTAACTAATCCTTTTTCTACATTCAAATTATGCCGCAAAATTACCTGACAGTTCATACATACATGTAAAGTCTTTTCTAAGCCTGCAGTTTTAGATACAGACTTTTCCAAAGCATGCAATTTAGCCTGTAGTTTCTCTGTTGGAAGAATTGTCACTCTCTGGTGTTCGATTTTATCAATAGCTTCAATTTCCACAATTTGTTGTTTTTTCAGTTTGAGAAGTTGT
This sequence comes from Calotriton arnoldi, assembly GCA_963921515.1. Taxonomy (NCBI): domain Eukaryota; kingdom Metazoa; phylum Chordata; class Amphibia; order Caudata; family Salamandridae; genus Calotriton; species Calotriton arnoldi. The sequence goes on along the minus strand of CAWUFW010012850.1, from coordinate 461,372 downwards.
TGATTAAATGTTGAACACACTTTTTTTCTACAAGCATATTGTACATTACTTCTGCTGCTGTTTTAGCCGACTTTCTAAAAGTTGTTTACCATGTTCTGTCAAGACACCTAGGGGCCGATTCCGATTCGGGCAGGAAATCTCTCCGACCGAGCCGGACCCGGAGAGATTTCCGACCGAATTGGACCCTAGCAGTCCGACCGAACGAGTACGATGCGTTCGCATGCTATTGGACTCGATTCGGTCGGACTCCCATTGAAGTCAATGGGAGCCGGTCGTACAACGCGTACGCGGGCTCCCATTGACTCAATGGTTGCGAGGCGAACAAGGGCCCCCCTATAGCGGGTACGCTTCGAAGCGGGTCGTGCCATACACGCACAGGTAGGGGGGACCCATGGGTCCCCCCTGTGTGCGACTCGCATGGCTAGGCATACAGGGGGGTCCGACACGGACCCCCAAAGTGCGGCTCCGACTGCTCTTTCGAGCCGGACGGCGCGAGTCGGTCGGACTGCTCACGGTGCGCATCGTACTTACCCGGCCGGGGAACGTCTCCATTGCGCGGTGCGAGTTGTGTCCGTGCGAGTCGGTCGGAGCGGTTGGGTCCCGCGAACGAGTCGGTCGGCGAATTCACGTACGTTCGCATCGTACTCGTTCGCCCGGACGCACGTCCGACTCGGTCGGAAACAGGGCGTCCGAATCGGATCCGGTAAAGCCGAATCCGAATCGGAGCCCTACCGGCCGAGATCGGAATCGACCCCCTATTCTTATGTCTTGAAGAATATTTCCATAATCTTCATCACTTGCTTGTCGCATATTCCTAACAAGTTCTTTATATTCAAAATGTAACCAAATGTTAGCATTTCCAATACTTCCCAAATATTTCCTTGTGTCTTCATGGAGAAGTGTTTTAAAAACAGGTTGTCTTTTTACAGGAGTAAGTTGTAGTAGATATCCAAATACAATTAAATGGCTTCCTCCAAACAGAACATCGTAATCTGTTTTTAAAATCTGTTACATTCTTAAATGTACAAAGGCAAGCATTAAGTTTGAGACCATGCTCACCTCATCAATGATTAAAAGTTTATTTTCTTCAGTACTCGAGACTTCACAACAAGCTTCTCCAGATAGCTCCTGATATTCCAATTTATTATCGTGTTCAACAGGTAGCATAAGTAATCGATGTAAAGTAATCCCTTTACAGTTGTGTGCTGCTAATCCTGCTGGAGCTGTTACAACACAAGATAAATGTGATTCTGTAGTTTTGTGTAGATAACTGGTCAAAACTTTAATTAAGTAACTTTCTCCTGTTCCAGCTTGACCACTGATGTACAATAGAATAGGTTTACATGATGAACATTGGCATTCTTTTTTTTCGTGCCGCAAACCATGTTGTACCTGTTGTTTGACTTTTAGATATATTTCTTTTTGTTCAATATTTAGTTGTTCTTCTAACTTTTCCAACTGAATAATTCTACCTCATTCATGACTATTGCTGCTTCCTTTTCAATAATTGGTTGTCCCAGTCTATGTTCCCTCTAGGCTCCGCGAGTGCATGCGCGTGCAGCCTTGCTTCTTACAGCGCCCAGACACTATGCGGGAGCGCGCTCTCACCTCGAGGAGTAGAATACATAACAAAAGGGCATCGTGAAAACGTCCCTTTTCAAAGCGGGCGTCGCACCAGGAGGCCCAGTACAGCAATTAAAGGACAAAGGGGCTGCTTACAGTGTTCCAAGAGGCCCCTAGCAGGCAGTGTGAAACTAATCATATTTGAATGTGTTTCACACTACAATGAGAGGGTGTGGATGTGTCATTACGGCCAGTGCTGCTGACATTGGAACTCGGGGAACATTGCAGGGCCGGCTCTAGGGCAAGTATATTAAATTTTAAAAAGCACCTGCTGCCTCATTTCCTAGCCACAATAAAAATGTTAAGATATCTCCAGTGATTAATGTTCTTCCTGGAGTGAGACTGGAGTTTTGTCTAGTGAAAGTTTTGACTCATTGTAAGGTAGCGCAGAGGGTTAATATGCCTGATGCAAAGGACGTGTAAAATGCACATCACAGACTTGTATTTATGAAGATAGCTCAGTGGGTTACTGCCTTTGTTAGAGGGATCCTTTAGTTACTTGCAGTTTATAAGTTAAAATCCTAAAATAGAACAGCGAGCTATCAACTGTAATTAAAGAGCTGCATGCAAATTGCAAGGTATATATTAGAGTGTTATGATTTTTTTCCCCAGCCTTTCATTTTCTTAGTGTTGCAAAAAATATTTGTTTGGGTAGTAAACAATTGTTATTATTACAGAGAACCCCCAACCATGGTGTTACATTTTAAATCCTGTTTAAGGATGGTAGTAAGGAAATCTGCGGCGGAGGTGGTCATTGGGGGGCGCTAACAAACAGTGTCACACTGGGCACCACCAACGCTAAAGCCGGCCCTGGAAACAGGTTCCATGCTTGATGCTCAAGTAAAGAGCTCCAATACTTTCCAGTCGAGGTTGCTCAAAAAACTGTAAAAAAAAACATTAAACATTCATCTTAAAGTATAGGCAAATATTTTTAAACCGATCCTCCTTTTTATTTATCATCACAAATAATACACCTTCAAATACATGAATTCAGGCTTTGCACTGTACAAAACCCCTGACTTGCCTTTTAGTTCACCAATAGTATTGTCTTTTGGGGGTAGGTGGTGGGGGAGCTGGAACGATTCTCAGTTCATGTTTAAGAAATACTTTGCACATAATCTGATGTACTAAAATCAGGTGCTTCCGATAGCTTACTATATCTAACATAATCTGTGCTGCATGATTGACACGCCACATATTTTCAAGGCTTGGCTTGTGTATGGGTTCTTAAGAGCCAGAGCAGACCCTTGGCTCAGCTGTCCCTGTTAATTTGTTGTCTCGCCCACCTTTGCCTTTCGCCATAGTCCGGGTCACTGAAATTATGCGTCAGGAGAGGACCAAATTATGCAGCAGGGTTGAATTATGAGGCAAGAAAAGGCAAGTTATGCAGCGTAATGCTGCATATTTTATGATAGTATTACTTTATTATTTTGACATTTTACACATGCTAACACTAACTGGGCAAATGCTTCACCTCATTAGTACCATTTAACACCCAAATACTACAATAAGCAACAGAAAGGTGACCAGTAAACCTTTGCGAAAGGTCTTCCACTTCACAGCAATACGGGCAGACCCGGTTTTAGTAACTTTTCATCAATTCAAGCTAGAAGCAACTTTTTGGGAATTACAATCTGCATATTATACAGCACATGATGAATTATGTGGCACATGTGGCATCATGCACGGATGTAAAACCTTATAATTCCAGTGCCTGACCTTAGAACAAGGATGTGAGCATTCTGTCAAGCATAAGTTTTATACTGGAATGGGATCCTTCCATTACAAAAAATATCCATTAGACATCTCTCACTGTATGTGTGCTGTAAAGTGCATCATTCTTGCAAAGTTTGAAAATATGGAGACTTTTAAAAGTTACTCCACTGTTATGCCTGCCTTGAGGGGACATCATTTTTTGGATCAATTCCTGATCTATAAATGTTATTAGATAGGGATTTGCCTCAAACCCCATAGGAGGTTGCTTGGGAATGCCCATGTACCACCTATGGTATGCCCCTTGATGCAAAGTAGCACAATTTAGTGCATAGTGCTACTTTGCGTTACTGTGACCAACTTACTTGCACAAATCATGATTTGCGTTGGAAAGTAAATCCAACCACAACACTAGGTGCTGGGTTTGTGTCACTTTTCTGATGCAAACAAAGCGCAAAGAGTTAATAAATCTAGATCAGAATCTCTAAACAGGTACTTGTCAATATTATGAGGACGATTTGTGTTCTTACTGCAAGCTAATATAAGGTTACCAAATGAACAAGGCAGAGCAAATGTTGCTTTACTGTGCAAAACCAGAAGGCAATGAAGATGCCACAGAGAAGGGGCCACTGAAGCATGAGAGAAAAATTATTTGCGTCTGGCACTGAGCATGCCAAATGTCTGTAGACAGGTTTCAGATTGGAAGAGAACAGGGATTGGAAAGTAAGGAAAGGTACTGGATAGGAAATTAGAAAAGTAGGAAGGACAGAAATAATAGAGAGTTGGAGAGGAAAGACGATTTGGGAGTGTGAGGAAGAGGGGAGATTTGAGTGTAGAGAGAAAAGGAAACCTGTATGGAGAGGATGAGATATGGAAGTGAGATAGGAAGCAAGAAAGGGAGAGGAAAAGAAAGAAAGGGGAGTGAAACATAGAAACTGAAGGAAAAAGGTAGGGAAAGAAAGAAGGAAAGGATGATAAAACAAACTAAAGGGGATAGGTGGACCAAGAGGTGGCATACAAGGAGGTCAGAGCCAAGGAGAGGAACAAGATGAGAGAGAAGCATAGTCAAGATGTAGATTTGACAGAGTAAGGGTGGAATGAGCGATAACAGGGAGATTAGAGAGACTTTGTGGGAGAGAGAAGAGTAGGACATAGATTGAAGAGAGGAGACAGAATGAGGGAAAAGTGGAGCAGAGCAGAAATAGAGAAAGAAAAGTGGGATTGTAAGGAAGAGCAAGGAGAGGAAAAAAGTTATAAAAAAAGGGAGGAAGGTGATAAGGACAATCTAGAAGATCAAGTGGAAGTGGACAGAGATAAGAAAAGGTGCGAGGAGGAGATAATAGTGGCATGGAGATAGCAAATAGAGAGGAATTATAGGTAGAATGATTAGGACACAAGATGCAGTGGCACCTATGCCCAGGGGTGCAAGGAGCCCTCTGCGCCCCAGTAATGGGAGTCTTTTAATACCAACCAGAGGAGTGTGTAAGTGTTTGGGGGGGTCTTTTTTTACTGGTTTGCATTAGGGCCCATGGCACCCTTACTATGCCACTGATTTTGGTAGCTTGCACGCCGCACATGCTTGTATATTACGTTTTTGCTTATCTTCAGCGCATGCAGCCTTGTCTTCAGTGCACGAAGCACCTTTATTGCTGCACATAGAGAAAAAAAACTAGAGGGAACATTGGTCCCAGTGGATCTTGACTCAGTGGACTAGAACTTTGACTGCCTTGTGAACTTCTCTAGCTATTTCAGCTGCAATAGCAGTTTCTTGTTCAATCTCCTCATTTAACATTTGTAGATAAGTTGGGAAAATTGTGCATTGAATGCTATCTTTAACTGCATTAAAAGGATCTTCATAGCAGTCAAAATCTCCATGTAATTCTGTTTTACAATGCCAAGGCTTGAATAGTTGCAGAAGTGCTAAATAGAAAAATTCTCTCTTATCTGGACTTTCGCAACTGAGTTTTCTGTGGTTAATAAGATTTCCTTTGTCATGTTTTACTAAACATCCATCACATCCAATTACTGCATATTTCTCTTATTTTATAATTTCTCTAACTTTTCTTTTAAAGCTGTAATGTTTAAGTATTTTATACAGACATAGGTTTTTGAATTTGTGGAGTCCTTTTAGGATAGTAGGTATCCAACATATTAGTTTTAACAATATCCGTACTTTCTAGTTCATTCTGTGCTAAGTATTTGGTTTCTTGTAAAGATTTCAATACTCTATTTCGTGTGGAGGCAAGACCTAGACTTACCCAAATCATTCCTCTTGACTATGAATATAAACTGACAGAACATTCATAGGATCCAATTTCTCAAAGTGAAAGCATTTTCAAGCTACAGCTGTAAAAGTTCTTGCTAAGACTCTTCTCTGCTGAAATTTCTTCCCACATTTCTTTCATCTCTGTCTTTTCAGATTTGGTTGTATACGATGTACATAGTGAGCAACAGCAATTGAATTATCTGCAACATATTGACTATCCATGTTTGCATTCCACATTTTCAAAACAACTGGATTGTAGTCATTAATGTACCTTGAAGCTTCTGTTCTTTTTAAGTTGTATGTAGTCTTGGGAGATTTCTGAGTTATTGTATGCGTTACTGAGGAGAAAAAATGACTTACTCTTCCTTTAGACATTATAGGACGTAGGAATCCAAAACAACATTTTGTATAAAATTTCCCTTTACACTTGTATTTTCATCAGCAGTATTTCCCACATCGATGACTTTGAAACCGTAAAACTTGTTGTCTCAAACTCTTTTCTCCTCCACCTCTTGGAATAGCACATGTAACATACTGTTCGATGAAAGACAAAACATTTTCATCAGTATCAGCTCTAAATTTTGGTGCATTCTTTATCTATAATACCATGTGTATATGAGGAGCACCTCTGGCTTGGTACTCATTTCACCAAAAGAAATCAGTAACTTCTCCTAGAGGAGGAATGTTTTTATTGCAGATAAATGACATCATACTTTCAAACCTAAGGTTAAAATACCTGCAGACATGTACAGGATCCAAGGAACAGCGTTCTCCAGGTGTCTTCAATTCAATGTTTTTAACATTTGAATTTGCTTCTAGTAGAAATTCAAGTAAATCTTCCCATGCATATTCAGCACAGCTAAGTGTTACAAACCATGTAGGTGTACCTAAGTTTCTTAACATACATTTAAGTTCACCATGATGACGAAACCAATATTCATTGGTACCACATTGACACGCCATCAAATTAGTTAACTGAGATTCAAAATTTTCACCTCAATGTTGAAATTTGTCCATGAATTCTTTTGCAGAAACATGCTAAAGATGAACTCTTGTTTTTAATGTATGGTTCACTGCATATGAAAGTGCAGACAAATCACTTTCAAACAGAAGATAAAATATATATGGAATGCACTGTCGAAATCTTGGATCTTCAGAGTACAATCTTGTTGAGTGATAATCTTAAGCTGGAATCCGTACAGCTCGCTCATCAAATCGCCCACCTTCTCCAGTAGGGAATTGCTGTGGAAAACAACAAGCTTCTAAACCTTTTTCCCATACACTCATGGGAGTTCCCTTTGCTTCCTTCATTTGAAATAATTCAATACTGTTTCCGATCATTTCTTTCTAGAGGATGTATACTATAATGTCCATAAATATCTTCAGCCCTGGACTTGTCCACTTTTTCTATTTGGCCAGTTGATATTAGTGATTCATCTTCTAAGCATATTACTTCTTCATCAACATTTGCATTCTTATAAAAAATATAATTCTGTACCAGGTACAATGTAGCTTTCTGAAGTTTACTAACATCTACAAACTCTTGCCAGATTTTTCGACTCTTTGTTGGTACACCATTTACTAGAACAACTACTGGCTCATTTTCCTCCCTGTCTACACCAACAGTTTCAATGTTTTTCTGAAAATCTGAAAGGTAAATACTCAACTCTTCCTTTCAGAAGTCTTTGTGAATCTGTTGGTGGCAGCTTACTTGTTTTAGGCTCCATACGAACTATGGCCTAAAATGGGTGTACAGATTGAATAAGAATAGACTCATATGCATTCAAATCTGCCAGTTCCTGAGGAATACGTACCAACTCTAAGTTGTTATGTACTGCTCTAGCTGGCATTTTGTTGTCTTCTAATTTGTTGTAAAAGACTTATAAATAACTTGATCAGTAGCCAACTCAAGCTGACCTTCTACCAACAAATAAGCACCAAATTGCTGCCACTTATGCTTGTTTTCCTTTTTCCTTTTTAAAAAAAAAAATCAACATTCCTAGTTTGACTTCTATAGTGAGTACGTCGACAACAAATGCAAACATAGGGGGAGATTTACAAGCCCCTTGCCACACTTTTGCGCCGCCGTTGCGTCACTTTTGTGACACAGTGGCGGCATAAACAATGCATCCAATTTACAATGTGACGCATCTAGGAAGATGTGTCACATTTTAAAACCCTGCCTCACATTATACCTGCGTCAGGTATAATGTATGCAGGGTGGGCGTTCCCCCGCAAAAAGCCATGTAGAACTGACGCAGTGAAATTTACAACATTTCACAGCATCACTCTACGCCTTCACTGCGTCAAAATCCCTACGCCTGTTCAGACCAGGCGTAAGGAATGATGCAGGACTTTTTGAATGGGACTCACCTATCTGTTGTGGTGCATTGCTGGAGTTGTGTCACTTTCATGAGCAACTCCAACAAAGCATCACTTTTGGGTCAACAGATGCATCAGAATTTCTGACGCATCTGTTAATTCTTGCACCATGCAGCAATGTATTGTAAATACAGCGCATCCATGTTGGCGCAAGGACATTTGGCACTGGTGCAAGGAAACTGCTGCATCTATGCAGATGCGTCAGTTCCTTGTAAATCTGTCCCATAGTTTGGTTTTTCAGACAAACCTGTCTTAAACTTTGCAATTTCTTTTGCAATCTCATCAATACAAATCTCTTTTCCGTGTTCTTCAACACCTACACTTATCAAACTCTCCCTTTCTCTACACTCCTCTTGTGAACCAAAAAAATGAAACTGTATTTCATCACAAACTTTTTGTACATCTGATACTGAACCGTGGAAAAGAGCTGTGGTCATTTCACTTAAACATAATGCAGGAGTTTTTTCATAGTAGAGTCTCATTACTAACTTTCGCATTTCAGAGTGGTGTACTGCTAACATTATTAAATGGTGAAAAGTACTTTGTCACACTTTTCCTGAAAGACAAGCCAGAGAATGACCCTGCAAGGTAGTATATTTTCCTATTTTACATGGATCTAGTCCTTGAAACATCTTAATTTTCTGTTTAAAACTTTTTTTTGCATGTTGTGGTAAAAAATGCATAATATGTCAATAGGTTCCTGTTGAATACTGCAAATACTGCTACAGTCCCACTTATATACAGGAGGTTGTGTACGCCTCCCTTGAACGTCTTCAGCTATTACTTCTCCATATTCCTAATAACCATTTTTTATTTTGGAATGGGACAACCTTCTTTCATCTCAAAGCATCGACCACTAGCATCAACTGCATGTACTAATGTGTTCTCTTGAAAATAGACATCTTCATTAAAGAAAGGCTCAGTGCTAGAACTGTGCTTCCATTCACTAGTAAAAGTTTTACAAAAGTTACTTCTATTAACAAGTCTTTTCTTTTTCTTTTCTCTTTCATAAACACCATTGTTTTATCCAATGTTCTCATTCTCTTCAATTTTAATGTAAATAATTTTAGTTTCAATTCAAAAGCAGTATTTACTACACTTTCAATGTGTTGCTTCTTCTTATACGCTGCTGATCTTCTTTTATACTTTTTACAATCTTTTAATACATTTTGAATCACTCTACTTCTAAACATTCTTATACGTATCTCTTTAAATGGATTTTGCCTTAATATGAGTTGTTTTTCCAAAAACTAATGTTTTTTTACCAGTACAATTCTTCTTTTCCTTCTTGTGTGTTGTTAAACTTTTCTTTTTCCGTTCATTATTATTGACTTTCTTTAATCTCTCTACAACTGTTTTAAGAAACTGTTTAGTGCTCTTACCAGAAGAGATTTTATCATGAGTAACATTTTGTTCTTTTTCTAATGCACTCTTATTACTTTTCTTTAAGTAGTACTGTTTTCTTTGTTCTATTCTCTTTTCATGTTTTCTTGCCATCTTCAATTTGTGATCCAATTAAAAATAAATTTCTAAAAAACAAAGAACAGTTTCAATAGTTTGTTACATCAATTAACAATTTTAAATTAATTTCATGTCAATATTCATAATAACCACTAAGCAATTTCTTACAATTACATTGCTATTCTCTTTATAACAAATAAAAAAAACAAAAGTGCAGAAACAAGCAGGAGAACTGCCTAAAGAGGAAGAAAAGTGTTGAAAGAGAAAGAAAGAGACAGAAAGAAAAAGAAAGGTTCAGAAGAGCCAAGAGAAATGCACAGCTACAGAACAATGTGAGAAGTGCAGAAATAGGCAAAAGATGTGCAGAAAGAGACAATATGGGTCCACAAAGAAGTGATAGAAGTGCACAAATATGCAAGAGAAGTTCACAAAGAGGCAAGAGAGATGCAGAAAGAGGCAAGAGAGCTGTAAAAGAGACAAGAAGGGTACAGAAAAAGGCAAGAGAGGTGCAGAAAGAAGCTTGAGAGGTGCAGAAAAAAGCAAGACAAGTGTATAAAAAGCAACTGACATTCAAAAACAAGCAGGAGAAGTGCAGAAAGAGGCAAGAGAACTGCAGAAAGAGGAATAAATGTGCAGAAAGAGGCAAGAAAGATGAAGAAAGAGGCAAAGAAGTGTAGAAAAAGGCAACAGAAGTATAAAAAGAGGGAAGAAGAGAGAAAAAAGAGGCAGGAGGAGTGCAGAAAGAAGCAACAGAGATGCACAAAAAGTCAAGAGAGGTGCAGAAATAGGGAAAGAGATACAGAAAAAGGCAACAGAGGTTCAGAAAAGGACAAGAGATGTTCAAAAAGAAGCAAGAGAGGTGCCGGAATTGGCAAGAGAGGTGCAGAAACATGTGAGGGAGGTGCAGGAAGAGTAAAGAGGGGTGCAGAAAGAGGCAAGAGAAATGCAGAAACAGGCAACAGATGTACAGAAACATGGAAGAAGGGTACAAAAAGAGGCAAGAAGAGTGCACAAATAAACAACAGAGGTGCAAAAAAGGCAAGAGATGTGAAAAAAGGGACAAGAGACATACAGAAAGAAGCAAGAGAGGTACAGAAAAGGACAAAAGAGATACTCAAAGAGGTAATGGAGGGATAGAAACAGGCAAGAGAAGTGCAGAAATAAGCAAGTGAGCTCCAGAAACAAGAAAATTAGGTGTAGAACGAACTAAAAGAGGTGAAGAAAGTAAAAAAAGGCAGAGAAAGAAGCAAGAGAAGTACAGAAAGAAGCAAGAAAAGTACAGAAAGAGGCAAGAGAAGTGCAGAAAGAGACAAGAGAGGTGTAGAAAGAGGCAAGACAACAGTAGAAAGAGGCAAGAGAGGTAGAGAAACAGGGAAGAGGGATGCAGAAAGAGGCAAGAGGGGTACACAAAGAAACAGTAAAGAAAAGTGAACAAAGAGGTAAAAGAGGTACATAAAGAGGGAAGTAGAGTACAGAAACAGACAAGTGAGCTGTAGAAAGAAGAAACTGGTGTACAAAGAGAACTGAGGTGCAGAAAGAGGCAAGAGAGATACAGAAAGAAGCAAGAGGACTGCAGGAAGAGATGAGAAAAGTGCAGAAAGAGGCCAAAGAAGTGCAGAAAGTGGCAAGAGAGGTGCAGAAAGGGGCAAGAGTGGTGCAGAAAGAGCCAATAGAGGTGCACAAACAGGCAACAGAGGAGCAGAAACAGGCAAGAAGACAGTAGAAAAAGGCAAGAGAGGTACACAAAGAGGTAAAGAGCTGCAAAAAAGGCAAGAGAGGTTCAGAAAAAGACAAGACACATCCAAAAAGAAGCAAAAGAGGTGCAGAAATTGGCACAAGACTTGCAGAAAGAGGTGAGGGAGGTGCAGAAAGAAGCTTGAGAGGTGCAGAAAAAGCAAGACAAGTGTATAAAAAGCAACTGACATTCAAAAACAAGCAGGAGAAGTGCAGAAAGAGGCAAGAGAACTGCAGAAAGAGGAAGAAATGTGCAGAAAGAGGCAAGAAAGATGAAGAAAGAGGCAAAGAAGTGTAGAAAAAGGCAACAGAAGTATAAAAAGAGGGAAGAAGAGAGAAAAAAGAGGCAAGAGGAGTGCAGAAAGAAGCAACAGAGATGCACAAAAAGGCAAGAGAGGTGCAGAAATAGGGAAAGAGATACAGAAAAAGGCAACAGAGGTTCAGAAAGGGACAAGAGATGTGCAAAAAGAAGCAAGAGAGGTGCTGAAATTGGCAAGAGAGGTGCAGAAACATGTGAGGGAGGTGCAGGTGCCGAAATTGGCAAGAGAGGTGCAGAAACATGTGAGGGAGGTGCAGGAAGAGTAAAGAGGGGTGCAGAAAGAGGCAAGAGAAATGCAGAAACAGGCAACAGATGCACAGAAACTGGAAGAAGGGTACAAAAAGAGGCAAGAGGAGTGCACAAATAAACAACAGAGGTGCAAAAAAGGCAAGAGATGTGAAAAAAGGGACAAGAGACATCCAGAAAGAAGCAAGAGAGGTACAGAAAAGGACAAAAGAGATACTCAAAGAGGTAATGGAGGTATAGAAACAGGCAAGAGAAGTGCAGAAATAAGCAAGTGAGCTCCAGAAACAAGAAAATTAGGTGTAGAAAGAACTAAAAGAGGTGAAGAAAGTAAAAAAAGGCAGAGAAAGAAGCAAGAGAAGTATAGAAAGAAGCAAGAAAAGTACAGAAAGAAGCAAGAGAAGTGCAGAAAGAAGCAAGAGAAGTGCAGAAAGAGACAAGAGGGATGCAGAAAGAGGCAAGAGGGGTACACAAAGAAACAGGAAAGAAAAGTGAACAAAGAGGTAAAAGAGGTACATAAAGAGGGAAGTAGAGTACAGAAACAGACAAGTTATCTGTAGAAAGAAGAAACTGGTGTACAAAGAGAACTGAGGTGCAGAAAGTGGCAAGAGAGAAACAGAAAGAAGCAAGAGGACTGTAGGAAGAGATAAGAAAAGTGCAGAAAGAGGCCAAAGAAGTGCAGAAAGTGGCAAGAGAGGTGCAGAAAGGGGCAAGAGTGGTGCAGAAAGAGCCAATAGAGGTGCACAAACAGGCAACAGAGGAGCAGAAACAGGCAAGAAGACAGTAGAAAAAGGCAAGAGAGGTACACAAAGAGGTAAAGAGCTGCAAAAAAGGCAAGAGGTTCAGAAAAAGACAAGACACATCCAAAAAGAAGCAAAAGAGGTGCAGAAATTGGCACAAGAGGTGCAGAAAGAGGTGAGGGAGGTGCAGAAAGAGGGAAGAAGAGGGAGAAAAGAGGCATGAAGAGTGCAGAAACATTCAACAGAGGTGCAAAAAAGAGAGGTATAAAAACAGACCAGAGACGTGCAGAAAGAAGCAAAAGACGTACAGAAATTGGCAAGAGAGCTACTGAAAGAGGTAAGGGAGGTGCAGAAAGAGGCAGAAGACATCTACAAAGAAGCAAGAGAACTACAGAAAGAATCAAGTGAACTGCAGAAACAAGCAAATCAGGTGCAGAAAGAACACGGAGAGCTGCAAAAGGAGGCAAAAAAGGTACAAAAAGAAGCAAGAGAAGTGCCGAAAGTGGCAAAAGAGGTGCAGGAAGAGACAAAAGGGGTGCACAAAGTGGCAACACAGGTGCACAAACAGGCAACAGAGGTACAGAAAGAGGGAAGAAGGGTGCAGAGAGAGGAAAGAGGAGTGTGAACAGAATCGACAGAGGTGCAGAAAAAGTCAAGAGCGGTGCAGATAGAGGCAAAGAGGTACAGAAAAAGTTAAGAGAGGTGCAGAATGGAACAAGAGATGTGCAGAAAGAAGCAAGAGAGGTGCAGAAATTGGCAAGAGAAGTGCCGAAACAGACAAGCGAGGTGAAGAAAGAGGCAAGAGGTGTTGAAGAAAGAGGCAAGAGAGGTGCACAAACAGGCGTACTTCAAGTGTACCTTTCCAGAGACTCATACAAAGTACCCTAATCACTAATCCCTCTACTAACATGTCTTGAAGCTCACTTTTCTTTTGCAGCTTCAGTTTTCGTTGACTCCTGAGAATGTTGGGCCTACCAAAATGTAAAACAGTAATTCTTCCCATGCCACTGTTGTAAGTCTCACCATGATCCTGAAAGAATGTATACATGTGTCTGTGCCTTTTGCTACTAGCATCATACATAAAAGAAGCACACAAATAGATGTATATCTGTTTTTCACAGGTCTAGCATCTTCAGATGCATAACTTTTGTGAGAATACATGTACAAGTAGAAACGTACCTCAATCACAAAACCACACAGACTTTTAAACTTGACAGAGTGCATTTTATTTTTGAAGCAGACACCAAAATTTATACGGCATACTTCAAATGTACCTTTTGAGAGACTCATTCAAAGTACCGTAATCAATAATCCCTCTGCCAAAATGTCTTAAAAGTCAATATTCTGCTGTACCTTCATTCTTCACCGACTGCTCAGAATGTTAGAGCTAGCAAATTTAAAACAGCAGTCCTTCCCATATTACTGCTGTAAGTCTCACCATATTCCTGAAAGCATGCATGCATGTATCTGTGCCTTTTGCTAGTGGCATCATCCATAAAAGAAACATACAAATAGTTGTATACATGTGTTTCACATGTCTAGCATCATCAGATGTATAACACATGCAAGAATACATGTACAAGTAGAGACATACCTCACTCACAAGACCATGCACACCTTAAAACTTGACAGACTGCACTTCCCATTTCAAGTAGACACCTAAATTCATACAGCATACTTCAATTGTTTCTTTCCAGAGACTCATACAAAGTGCCCTAATCAATAATCCTATTTTTCACCGACTGCTCAAAATGTTAGAGCTACCAAATTTAACACAGCAATCCTTCCCATGTTACTGTTGTAAGTCTCACCATGTTCATGGAAGCATGCATGCATGTCTCTGTGCCTTTAGCTAGTGGCATCATACATAAAAGAAATACACAAATAGATGTATACCTGTCTTTTACATGTCTAGCATCATCAGATGTATAACACGTGAGAATTCATGTACAGGTAGAGACATACCTCACTCACAAGACCATGCACACCTTAAAACTTGACAGACTGCACTTCCCATTTCAAGCAGATGCCAAAATCCATACGGCGTACTTCATTTTTAAATTTTTTTTTTCTTTTATTGTTCAATCCATAGCTTATTACAAAAACAGATTTACATAAATGTTAGTTCAAAGCGAAAACACGGATAGTCCTCCAAATAGACATAATAACACAGAACCAGTATCTAAATAAGATTTTGCCAAGATCATACAGTTAGTTCATATGCTCTATCATTGGGCCCCATATCTAAAGACCATATTCCAGATTGAAAATATTGTAAAATTTTGCCCGCCACATCTCAAACGAAGGGGCATCTTGCTGCAACCAAGCTGAGGCTACGCATAACCGTGCCACCGTGGCTGCGATAAATATGATATATCTAAACTTATATGCTGGTTGGCCAGTCCGAAGAATATCCCCAACCCCCAATAACATCACATCCTTTGTCATATGAATTTGCATCCCTGTGATTCCAGATAGAAACTGATCTATTTGTAGCCTTAGCTGCGAAAGAGAAATGCAATAATAAAAAACATGTACGATGTCCGCTCTCTCCATACTACATCTAAAACACTTCCCATCATTAGAGCCCCCCCCACTTCATCATCCTCTCTGGTGTATGGTACAAGTTAAATATCGTCTTGAAGTGTTGAGCTTTCAAATTTGCTGACATCAATATTCTCCCTGCAGTATCAATTGATTGCTGCATATACACACCTTCCTGCCCTAGTCGATCACACCATTTACTATCTTGTGCAGCCAAATCGTCCTGTTGTGTTTCAATTAGAATATCACACAATACCCCTGTCCTTGCCCTTCGTTTAATTGCCTCGACTAGCGAGTGACGTGGTTATTCCTTCCTGCAAATGATGTTTAAATAAGAAATCCCAAATTTGCAAATACTTAAAGAATTCATTTTGTTGATGTCCATATTTATTAACTAAACCTAAAAATGAAACTAATACCCCCCCTCAAATAAGTCTCCTAATTGCCTAATCCCCTTAGCCCTCCAGCTCTGCATCCTAAATTCCCAAAATATAGCGGGGAATATAGATGTCGAAATTAACGGAGTATAATAACTAATCCTTGGAATGTCAACCATTTTTAGTACTGATTTCCAAACCTTATATGCTGCGAGCACTACCTTAAACCGTGTTTTTTTAAAGTAGCTAGGTTCATAAAACTTGACTAAAGAATTTCTAGCTTCTGCCCCTAACAACATCTGATATATTGACGGTGCCTCCGCCATCACCACATCTTCCCCTGTCAACAATATCCGTATATTTTGGAGTATACATGCATAATAATAAAAAGTGAAGTTAGGAACAGACCAGCCCCCCCGGTCATGAGGTAGCATCATAAATTTAAACGCCCGCCGTGCTTTCCTTTGTCCCCATATAAACCTATCACAAATATATTGAACTCTCTGCAATTGTATTTTAGTTAATTTTAGGGGTACCTCCCTAAAATAATACATAACTTTGGGAAGGATAATCATCTTGAGCACATTGCGCCTCCCCACCAGCGAGAGGTGCAAGCACTCCAGCCGATCAAGCTGCTGTTTAATCCCAGAGACTATACTGCCCCAATTAACCTCGATCAGGTCCTGCAGAGACATTCTGATTTTAATACCAAGGTAACTGGCTTCATCCGTCACCCGAGCGTCTCCCGGGCATGCCATTTTAGTACATACAATCTGCGTTTTGGTGGAATTTAGTTTGTAACCTGAAACCACACCACATTTTTTGGCCAGTCTTTCTATCTCTAATACTGCTTGCGCAGGGTCTGAAGACGCCACTGCTATGTCATCTGCGTAAGCTCAAACCGGCACCTGATACTGCCCACAATTCATAGACATTATACGCTCACTCTGTTCCAGCATTACTAGAAATGGATTGATATATATAGCAAACAACAACGGAGAGCAAGGACATCCCTGTCTTGTCCCCCTACTAATATGGACTTGCTCTGATTCCCTACCCATTACACAGATCCTTGCTCGTGGTGACTTATACATGCTTTGTATAGCTCTAATATAACCCTGCCCAAACCCTGTCTTCCGCATAATGACCCATAAAAATGACCAGGAGACTCGGTCAAACGCTTTTTCCGCGTCAAGAAAAATCAACCCAATCTTGCTATGATGTACATTAGCATAATCTATGAGAGTAACCACTCTGTTAATATGATTAACCGTGCTCCTGCCGGGTATAAATCCATGCTGATATATGGATACCAAGGGCGTAATTACTCGCGACAACCTTGTGGCGAGTATTTTCGCATATATTTTGCCATCTGCATTTAACAGAGAAATTGGTCTATATGCTCCTGACAGGTTTGGAGGCTTATCTTTCTTTTTGAACACCACTATATTAGCCTCGTCCCATGATGGTGGCGGATTCCCCGCTTGAGCCTCTTGGAAGGTAATCAGCATATCTATTTTCAATACTTGAAAGAGCATTCGATAGAGCTCAGGTGGCAGCTTATCAGGTCCTGCCGCTTTACCACTCGCTAATAACCCCATTGCCTCCTCGAACTCCTCCATGGTAATCGTAGCATCCAACAACGCCTGCTCTTCTTGACTTAGCCTAGTTAAATCCAATTGTTGACAAAAGCCTGCTATGTCTTGCTCATTACAATCACTCTGCAAGTACAATTCTTTATAAAAGTCATAAAATTCCCCCAGCATAGCCTCCATAGTTTTGACCGTATTACCAGCTGAATCCGTCATAGCCAATATTTTCTGTGAAGATTGCCTTACTCTTAACCTCTGTGCCAAGCATCGTCCTGTAGCTTCCCCATACTCGTATTGTTCTTGTTTATACAGTTTATATTGATGGGCTATTTCCTTACACCATATCGCATTAATTTTAGCTTTACAACATGCAATCCTAGTTTGTATTTCCGCGACTTCTAGTCCCTGCCTAAGCACCTGTATCAACTCCTGCTCCGCATTCCTTAAATCCCCCAAAAGCCGCTGTATCAAAGTCTGTCGTTGCTTCTGCATAGCTAATCTATAACTAAACGCTTCTCCGCGTATTCCCGCTTTGAGAGCATCCCATACTATAGCAGTAGAGGAGGATCCCCTATTGACCTCCAGAAATTGACAAACCCAAGTTAACATATGATCAATAAAAGCTTTATCCATTAAAAGCTTCCTATTAAATGTAAACGCCCTGCCAGCCTTCATCTGACAAAAGCCATACACATCCAATAATAATGGGCCATGATCTGCCATTATCCTGGGCCATACCTGCATTTTTGCTCCAACAATGAATAGCCTAGGCATGAGTACATAATCCAACCTCACTAATTTATGATGGGGATATGAATAAAAAGTATAACCTGGATCTGAATCATTTAAAGTCATCCACACATCTACCAGTCCATGATCCTTTAACAACTGCCTTAGTGCTCTAAAAACCTTAGGTTTACGACCCATATATTTATCACTATTATCATCTAACATATCCCCATCTATATGGATATTGAAGTCCCCACACAATATCAAAGGAGTATCCCACAGAGCCAGCTCTACATTTAAAATCTCTAATATAGCAGCTTCATCAAAATTTGACCCATATACTGTACAGATTGTCGCCTTAACACCCCCTATGATACACTCAACAATAGCCCATCTTCCATAGTTGTCTGTCATTTTTCTTCCAGTCCCAAAGATCCCACCTCGTGCCAAAATAGCAACCCCCCTGTTGGTAATAGTCTGCCGAGTTGCTGCCAAGAGAGTATATCCTAGCTCTTCTAATACATTGCGCTTAATCCAAGGTATATGCGTCTCTTGAATACACAGAATATCAGGTTTCACTACGCGCAAATCTGCGGCTACCAGTCTCCTCTTATTGTTACTATTCAATCCACATACATTAAATGAACATATACGTATCCCACTAACAACCATTTTGCCCAATGTATCTTACCAATTTGACTACCACCCTGCAGATCTTTTCTTCACAAAGTTCTGTATTATTTATAATTACCAATATGGCTTTGCTATGGATTGATTTTTTTATTTTTAACACCCCCTTCCTACCCCTCCCCTCCCCGTGCCCCACCCAGCTTCCCCCACTCAACACCCTTGTGTCCCCTACTACATCCTCGCCCGCCCTCCACCCTTTCCCCAAAGCAGAGGCAATAGGGCCAATGGCCCTTGTGATGGAAGGTGAGTATGCAACCCTGTGTTCACCCGTTCCACCGACATATTCCTGGCTAAATTATAATCAACACCAAATATTTACTACATTATAAGGAGATATTAACTATGCTACCTTGACTTTCAATTTGACATCAATACATCTTCAAAGTCTCCTTATACCATTACTTCACATCCAGAAAAATACACTTATTTACATAACCAAGGGTCTGTTCAAAGAGACATCAAATAGTCTTTAGCTTGCACCTCTGAAATAAAAAATTGCGTTTGCCCCTTACCAAGTACTTTAAGTGTGGCAGGATTTAACAAAAAAACTTGTGCCCCCTTTGCCTGAAAGGGAGCAATTAATTGGCGCAGCTGCCACCTTTTCTCGACCGTGTGATGACAATAATCAGGTCTCACAAAAAATTGCGTTCCCTTCCCCATCCTCTTCTTATCTGGCCGTGCCAAGTCATAAACGGCCTGAAGTGCCAAAAAGTTATTCAGGGAGATTAAAATCGCCCATGGTCTCGGTTCAGATTGTCCTCCTTTCGCAACCCGTTGCTTAAATGGAAACCTGTACACCCTTTGCACTTCCGCAGCCCAATTCCACTCCGTCAGTTCAGGAAAAGCCTCTACAAATAATTCAACCACAAACTTACGTACGTCCTACCCCTCAATCCCCTCAGGCACACCTAGTATTCTAAGGTAGTTTCTACGAAGCCTATTTTCCAGATCCACAAGCTTAATCTACACATCTTCTTTATAGGCACTTATTGCTTCTTTAGCCACCTTCTGTGCCACCATTTGATCTTCCAACGTAGAAATTCGCGTCTCGGCTTCAACCATTCTCTCAGTGAAATAATTGCATGTTTTGGTCATCCTTCTAACTGTGTTTTGGAGTTTGCGACAAGCCGTATGAGTTTTTAAATTTTCCGTGCGTGTCTCCACTCTATGGTCTAACATGCATCGATAAATGGACTCCAGGGAGATTTCATTGTCTGATTTTTCTGTTAGCCCACCCGCGGCTTGGTCAGAAAGATTTAAACCTTCAGGGGTCATTTCACCTGACAAGGAAAAGTCCCACAACAAAGTCTTTGTTGCTTCTGACCGAACCCCCCTTTCCTTAGTTAATGTTTGCTTCCGCACAGTTGGCACCGCCGGATTTTCATCCTCTAGATTTGTACTGTTCGGATCACTGCCAATGCTCATTATTGACCCCTCCAAAGAGCCTGATTTATGATCTAGTTCACCATCGTCATCTGACATATCCGAGGGGTCTGAGAGGGAAAAAAACTTCTCCCCTGAGTCACTTTCCTTGCTAGTAGCGTCAATACCATCAGCAGTTACTCCAGATTCTAATTCAAGCACCCCATTATCCTCATAGAGCCCTGTTATCACTGCATTTTTTTCAGCCACTGCCCCTGACTCTCCCGGGGCAGCGACAATATCTATAGCACTTCGTTCAGGCTCTATTTGGTTCTGTGTAGCCCCATTTTCCATCATGAGCTTCCCCTGATCTGTGTCACTATTCACATTGCTGATTCCTCCATCTTCCTCTTCCTCCAGCACTGTCTTAGACACATGCGGGGTTAGCTGCTTTTTTCTGGTTGCCGCCAGGAATATCTGGGGTACTTTTTTACTCGAAAGCCCTTGCTCTCCTCCTTGCATAGGATTTTCCATAAGCCCTTCAGCTCCATCCAACACCCCTTTGGCACTGCGCCCCGCCAGAGCTGCTCTAGTCCCCGCCACAGCTTCAGTAGTGGCTCTAGTTTTCCCACCTCGGGCTGCTTTGGGAGGCATGTTAGTCCGCTACAGCTATTACGGCTGTCCTCCAATATCAAGTCAAGTCCAAATCACAAATCAATTACTTCAGAGGCTCTCGCCAATCCCCCCGTTCACCGCTCCTCGCCACCGACCGCTACAGACAGTCCTGTCGATACTACACACCCTGCCGGTTCCTCCTCCACCACCGCCGGTACATTCTGTTTAACCACGGCTGCTACCGCTACACCACGCTGACCGACCCTCTTGATGCTGCTCCCCGCTCCTCGCAGCCTGCCGATCCCGTTCGCTTGCCGTTTTCCCAGCGACACAAGTACGTACCACAGGTGAGCGCACCTTGCCTTCCTTTGCCACGAAAAGCCTCCCGCGGCGTGTCTGCAAATTTCCGCGGCTGAGACGCTTTCCCAAACTTCTCAATGTTTTGCGATTTGCGGTTCTGAAAGTTCAGTTCATGTCTCTTTTTTTTTTCCTTTCCCTTTCGCGAACTGCTCCGACTTCTCGACCCGTTATCCCGAAGGACGACCAGAGGACGGGTGCACACAACGGGAGCTGCTCACACACACGTCAAACGAGTGGACACCATCTTGCCTCCTAGCCCATACAGCGTACTTCAACTGTTTCTTTCCATAGACTCAAACAGAGTGCCCTAATCACTAATCCCTCTACCAACATGTATTAAACCTCACTTTTCTGCTGCACTTTCATTTTTCAACGACTGCTCAGAATGTTAGAGCTACAAAATTTAAAAAAGCAATTCTTCCCATGTTACTGTTGTAAGTCTCACCATGTTCATGGAAGCATGCATGCATGTCTCTGCCTTTTGCTAGTGGCGTCATACATAAAGGAAATACACAAATAGATGTATTCCTGTCTTTAACATGTCTATCATCTTCAGATGCATAACACGCGTGAGAATACATGTACAAGCAGAGACATACCTCAGTCAAAAGAGCACACAGACCTTTAAACCTGACAGACTGCACTTCGCATTTCAAGCAGACACCAACATTTATACTGCTTTTTCAAGTGTACATTTCCAGAGACTCATACACCCTAATCAATAATCGCTCTGCCAACATGTCTTAAACCTCACATTTCTGCTGTACCTTCATTTTTCACCGACTGCTCAGAATGTTAGAGCTACCAAATTTAAAACGGTAGTCCTTCCCAATTTACTGTTGTAAGTCTCACCATGTTCCTGAAAGCAAGCATGCATGTATCTGTTTTTTTTGCTAGTAGCATCATACATAAAAGAAACATACCAATAGTTGTGTACCTGTGTTTCAGACATTTAGTATCTTCAGATGCATAAGACGTGTGAGAAAACACGTACAAGCAGAGACATACCTCACTCACAAGACCATGCACACCCTAAGACTTGACAGACTGCACTTCCCATTTCAAGCAGACACCTAAATCTATACGGCGTACTTCAAGTGTACCTTTCCAGAGACTCATACACAGTACACTAATCACTAATCACTCTGCCAACATGTCTTAAACCTCACTTTGCTGCTGCTCCTTCATTTTTCACCGACTGCTCAGAATGTTAGAGCTACCAAATTTAACACAGCAATCATTCCCATGTTACTGTTGTAAGTCTCACTATGTTCCTGAAAGCATGCATGCATGTGTCTGTGCCTTTTGCTACTAGCATCATGCATAAAAGAAACACACAAATAGATGTATACCTGTTTTTCACATGTCTAGCATCTTCAGATGCATAACATGTGTGAGAATACATGTACACGCAGAGACTTACCTCAGTCTCAAAACCAAACAGACTTTTAAACTTGACAGACTGCATTTCCTATTAAAAGTAGACACCAATATGTATATGGCACACTTGAAGTGTACCTTTCCAGATACTCAATCAAAGTACCCTAATCAATAAATCCCTCTACAAACATGTCTTAAACCTCACTTTTCTGCTGTACCTTCATTCTTCACAGACTTCTCAGAATGTTAGAGCTACCAAAATTAAAACAGCAGTCCTTCCAATATTACTGTTGTAACTCTCATCATGTTCCTGAAAGCATGCATGCATGTATCTGTGCCTTTTGCTAGTGGCATTATCCATAAAAGAAACACACAAATAGTTGTATACCTGTGTTTCACATGTCTAGCATCTTCAGATGTATAACACGTGTAAGAATACATGTGCAAGTAGAGACATACCTCACTCACAAGACCATGCACACCTTAAAACTTGACAGACTGCACTTCCCATTTCAAGCAGACGCCTAAATTTATACGGCGTACTTCAACTGTTTCTTTCCAGAGACTCATACAAAGTACCATAATCACTAATCCCTCTGCCAACATGTCTTAAACCTCACTTTTCTGCTCTACCTTCATTTTTCAAGGACTGCTCAGAATGTTAGAGTAATCAAATTTAAAAAAACAATCCTTCCTATGTTACTGTTGTAAGTCTCACCGTGTTCTGGGAAGCATGCATGCATGTCTCTGTGCCTTTTGCTAGTGGCATCATACATAAAAGTAATACACAAATAGATGTATACCTGTCTTTCACATGTCTAGCATCTTCAGATGCATGACACTTGTGAGAATACATGTGCAAGCAGAGACATACCTCAGTCACAAGACCACACAGACTTTAAACTTGACAGACTGCATTTCCAATTTGAAGCAGACACCAAAATGTACATGGCATACTTCAAGTGTACCTTTCTAGAGACTCATACAAAGTACCCTCATCTTTAATCCCTCTGCCAACATGTCTTAAACCTCACCTTTCTGCTGCATCTTCGTTTTTCACCGACTGCTCGCAATATTAGACCTACCAAATTTAAATCAGCATTCTTTCCAATGTCACTGTTATAATTCTAACCATATTTCTGAATGTATGCATGGGTATGTCTGTGTCTTGTGCCAGTGACATGATGCATAAAAGAAACATAGAAATACTTGAATATCTGAATTTCAGAAAGCATATTCTCTAAATTTATGTAGAAGAAAATGTACGTATTCATTTCTGATCATAATATATGGAACATGGTCATAGAGTTATATAGACTGGGATATAGTTTAGTACATCTGTCAATATGAATTAAACATCAGTTTTCTGTACTACTTTCATTAGAGACTCAGGAAGCACACATATTATTATGCACAACTTATTTCAATCTTCATTTCAGTACAATAAAACAAACTACAATACACTTTCGTTCATTTGGGAACAAGGGGCTGATTACGATGGCAGACGGAAAAGCACTCCGACCGCCGTGGTTGCAGTAAAAAACCGTCCGCATGTCCCATGGCAAAACCGGCGGTCAGATTAGGATGTACTGCTACAAAAATCCGACCGCGGCGGACAGATTCCACAAAACTCCGCCGGGAACGTCCGGAAAAGCTGAAAATAGGTCCGCGGCAGACGGAAATGCTGCGGAAAGACCCAAAAACGCCGATCGACCAGCGGAATGACCGCAAGTGAAATTATGATACGATGGCGGAGCCAGCGGAATGATCAGTTGTTCCCAACTGCCGCAGTCACGCGAATTGATGAATGGTAGAGCCGGCGGAAGGACCATTGCATTCAGACCGCTGTGGTCGCGCAGAAAGAGGAATGGTGGTCGAAAGCAACCACACAACAAGGCTACCAAGTGTGGCTGTTTTTCTGGAGCAGCCTCCAAAAACATCTGACTCACCCCAATGACACATCCCCATGGCAAGAAAAAAATACAAATCCCAGGTCAACCCAGATAACACACCTGACATGAATACTCCATTTTGACCCACCCACATAGCTGAGTATAAAACCAAACCCTTCCCTGCCCAGCATCCTTTGCACAACTCCAGAAGTGAAGGGCCAAACACCACAGCACAAAGGAGAGGCAAATCAGCACACATCACACCATCACAACCACCCACACACCACATACCACACACATCTCCACCAGCACCTTCACACCTGCACTTTTCACCCATTTGCACATCACACACCATGGCACAGAAGAAAATGCCAAAATTCACTGACAATGAGTTGTCAGTCATGGTAGAGGAGATAATCAGAGTAGAACCACACTTGTTTGGAAGCATGGTCCAACAGACACCAGAAGCCAGAAAAAATCAAATGTGGGAAAGGATATTCAACAAAGTCAATGCAGTAGGAACCACCCTGCGCACCCTGCATGACATCAAGAGGAGGTGGCATGACCTCAAGAGCAGGGTGAAAGAGCGTGCCAACAAGAACCATGAGCTGGCTCAGAGGACTGGCGGTGGCCCTCCCATTCCACCACTAACAATCACCGAATGGGAGGAGAAGGTGCTTGCCATACTGCATCCAGAGAGTCTCACAGGAATACCCGGGGGAGTGGAGGCTGGTAAGTACCAACAAATGTCTCCCATTACACTGCTATGTACTGTCTTGCACAACTAGAAAGCTACACTTCCTAGACACAAATGCACTTATGTACAACACACTCTTCCCAACACATGTCTCACATATCTAACATTTCCTTCCTCTGAATCACCTCAAAGGTAGCTAGCAATATTTCCATGGGGGCATGTGTACAGGCAGCCAGCACTACAACTCCCACCAGGCACCCTTGTCCCACAGCAGAGCAAGATGGAGCACTCCCCCCACCCAGAACCATGAGGCAGCCATTTCATTGCTCACCTCAAACTCACTGGTAGGCAGCCTTCACATGCTCTCTTGTCTCACCCCTAAGCAGGATGGAACACTCCCCACACCCAGAATCCTGTGGCAGCCATTTCATAGCTCACCTCAAACTTACAGGTAGGTAGCCATCTGCACAGGAAGGGGGCTTTGTGGATAGGCAGCCAGCACTACAACTCCCACCAGGCACCCTTCTCCCACAGCTGAGCAGGATGGAGCACTCCCCACACCCAGAACCATGTGGCAGCCATTTCATTGTTCTCCTCAAACTTACAGGTAGGTAGGCATCTTAACAGGGAGGGGGGTTTGTGGGTAGGAAGCCAGCACTACAACTCCCACCAGGCACCCTTGTCCCATAGCTGTGCAGGATTGAACACTCCCCCCACCCAGAACTATGTGGCAGCCATTTCATTGCTCACCTCAAACTTACAGATAGGTAGCCTTCTCAACAGGGAGGGGGGTTTGTGGGTAGGAAGCCAGCACTACAACTCCCACCAGGCACCCTTGTCCCACAGCAGAGCCGGATGGAGCACTCCCCACACCCAGAACCATGTGGCAGCCATTTCCCTCCACTGTGGCACCGAACAGGTAGGTAGTCAGTGCATGCACCCTGCCATCCTTCTCAAAATGCATGGAGCCATATGACCACACCAGTCCTCACATGTCAGCCAACTTGGCATAGATCCAAAAGCTACATCGAGTGTGCAGACAGCTAAGCGCATTTAACTGTCACCGAAATTAAACTTTGACTCACCAAGTCACATGTGAAAGAAATTCAGGGCCCAATCATGCACAGCACAGATTGCAATGTGTAAGTGCCATGGTGTCAGACCATGAAGGCCCATATGAACACAAAACATGCATGGTCAATCTGACAAACAAAGTAAAGTACATGATATAAAAAAGGTATGTATAACATTCCAATGGCTAGTTCTTGCTTAGCTGAAACTGATTCCATGAAGAGTAAACAAAAAAGACGCAATATCAAAAGTTGATGTGCCGCAAGTTGGTAGGTGATGACATGTCCTTGTAATCACACAATCTGTACGTGGCACATGGTTTCAATTTACATGTCACACTATGGACAAGTAATGTGTGTACCTCAACATCATGTCATGATGCTCATTATCTTTCAGCCATACCAAGTGATTGCAATGTAAAGTGTTTGGTGTATCAAATGTAACATCCAAAAGTCTAACACCAAGCTTGTGGAGTGCACTTAACTGACAATTTAACCTCTGTTCAACAGGAGATCCACATGCAACTGCAGCTGAAAACACCACCAACCTGCAGAGCCTGTCTCCCCCCCCGGAATGTGAACTCTCTGATGCAGATTCCCTACGTTTCTCGGATGAGGAGCAACAACCTGGCCCCTCAGGACTGCCAGGGCGCACTACGTCTCAGGGCCTCATTGTCCCCACCACCACCACAGCAACAACAACAGCGCTGACCCCTGCTACAACGACCTGTGCGGCAGCCACCTTCAACATCACCACTGCTGCCTG
The DNA here is from genome assembly GCA_963921515.1 of Calotriton arnoldi. Taxonomy (NCBI): domain Eukaryota; kingdom Metazoa; phylum Chordata; class Amphibia; order Caudata; family Salamandridae; genus Calotriton; species Calotriton arnoldi. Next base: position 434,817 of record CAWUFW010012850.1, on the reverse strand, counting down.
CAACACTCTCCCTGCCTCAGTGGTTACCAACACCACCACGCAATCCGAGGATGCCAGGGAGAGTGTGCGGGTGCATCGAGTCCCAACGCCACAGGTCTGTGTCAGCAGGGCAGGTGGGAGGGCAACTGGGGGACAATCACAGGAGGACACTGAGACAGAAGCCCTGGCCACCATCGCAAGAGTCCTTGCTGCATATGAACAGAACCAGGGACAGATGGGCCAGGTTGTGGAAGAAGTGTGTGAGCTCCGCCTGCTGCTAAGGTCCATGGACACACGTATGGGCCAACTTGTGGACCTCATGGGCCAGCTTGTGGGTGTTCTGAGGGACAGACATGCGGCTCAAATGACGGCTCAACCCCCCTCCAGTGGCCAGCCTGCTGATACTCCCACCACCTCAGCTGCGGCCACAGAGAGGGGTGAGCTGCGAGACAATGGCTCCTCAGACACCGCTGAGCCAGCAGCAGAGCCCCCCCTGCCAAACGCAGGAGGGGACGTCCAAGAAACACCAAGGGAGGATCACGTGGCAAAGCACCAACCAAAGGCAAGTCGCTGAGCCAGCCATGATAGGACTTGTGTTGCCCTTGACATTGACTTTGTTAACTATCCTAACCCACATTGCCATGTTGATGGCAGGAGTTTGTTGGACTGTGTGACTACATCAATGTGGTGACTACTCTATTTGTCTCATTTACCATCACTGACAATGCATAAATTCACTTTGCACAATTTTAAAAACAATGACTTCTCTTTCACAAAAAACTTATTGAAAATAAACACTCTTTACACACCTATGTCTTTATGTCAGTTCCATGTTTATCACAGTACGTACAATGTCAACTCAGATTCCAATGTACCACAAGCTCTGACTGTGACAAGGCATTGATAGGGTGAAGGAACCTAGAAAGACACAAGAGAATGACATTTACTTGTCAGGTGATGCCATTTCAGCTAAAACACACCACTAGTCAACAACGTACAAAAACCATCACACATTACAATGAGCAACAACATCAACATAGACATGAGGTAGATGGAAAACAATACCCTGTGCCACACACATCAGCCATTAGCACTGAGCCAACAACAGCCAGCAGTCAAAAAGCTCATCTATGCCTTGCCACTACCATCAAAGCCAACAGACAATGTCACTGTTGTACAATGTCACTTACACTCAAGGAAAGTAGTTGTCGATGAGCTGTTGACGCAGGTCAACACCTTCCTCTTCTCCACTATCATCGTCACTGGGCATGTGTGGATTTGTAGGGAGGGGCATCTGCTGCTCATCATCGTCCAGGAGCAGGGGGATCTCTTTGCACAAGGCCAGGTTGTGTGAGCATTCAGCATGCAACTATGATCTGACACACCTTTTGGGGAGAGTAGAGTAGTGCACCTCCGCTCTTGTCCAGACACCGGAATCTAGACTTCAGAAGCCCAAAAGCACGCTCCACTACATGACATGTCCTCCCATGTGCATCATTGTAGCGGACTTCACCCGTGGTCCTTGGATTCCTCAGTGGGCTCTGCAACCAAGGCGGGTTAGGATACGCAGAGTCACCTAGGTGTGAGATACACAGACCAATTTTGTAATATAAACAGTAGCTGAGAACAGCATGTCACACATTCAGCACACTACGTGACTCTGCATACTCACCAACTAGCCACGCACGCTCCGGATGCAGATTTGCCATCAATTGTGGGATGATGCTGTTACGCAGTATGTAGGAGTCATGTGCTGAACCAGGAAATTTGGCACAGACATGGGAGATAATCATATCCGCTTGGCATACCACTTGCACATTAATGGAATGGAAATGCTTCCTGTTACGGTAGATGTGCTCACGTGCCTGTGGTGGAACTAGGCCAACATGTGTGCAGTCAATGGCTCCAACCACATTAGGTATATGTCCAAGATCGTAAAAAACACCCTTCACATCTGCCAATTCATGTCTCCTTGGAAAGTGGATGTAGCGGTCCTTGTAGGTCAACATTGCGGACAGGACATCACGTAGCACCATGCTGAACATAGCTTGAGACATCCCATCGGCGATGGCCACCGTGTACTGAAACGAACCAGTGGCAAAGAAATGCAGGGCTGCCATCACCTTAACTGTTGGCGTCAAAGCAGTCGGATAGGTTCTGTGAGGCCTCAGCTGTGGCTCCAACTGACCACATAGGTCTTGAAGGGTAAGGCGATCCAGACGGAATTTCCTTATGATGTCCTCATCCTCCATGTTCGCCAGCACTGGGAAAGGCTGATGCACATTTGGTCATCTCCTACATAATATGAAAGAGGACACATGTAAATTTAATTCACCAATGAGATGTGTCAAACATCTTACATATTGACTAACACAGCGCCAACATTGACTGGACTGTAACAACAGCTTAATGCACAAGTCACATGCAGAGACACTTTGATCTCATGTAGTCATACATGTGGTCAGTATGTACATACTGACTACTTCCAAATCAGAATCTGACTATGTGAATGATAAATGGTACACTCCTACATCTTGTGTCACCACCCTGGGTGTAGGTGACACAGCACATGTGGCAAACAGCAACACTGCTGACTTCTACGTAGCTGCTGTACCTGCCACACCTTCTTGCTTAAGTCACACATAGCACAACTTTTTTACACAATGAGCACAGTGTGTGTAAGCTGATCAACTATCAAAATCAATACAGCAATGTACACAGTGAAATAGGCACATTATGTGGTCAGTCCATCATTACTGTGGGTTGATTAGCCATCTTACACATTGACATGTTCACAAATATGAGACTCCATTACACACCAAATCTGTGTACATGCACACAAATATCATATGTGACATGTGAGGAAGTACATGCCAATGCATGTAATCATGTGCACTGACATGGCATGTTTGGGCATCAGTGAGTTAAATGTCATACTTGTATTTAACTTTACAACCAGGTGCTAGAATACATTGTAAAGGTATAGTGTTCAATGATGAAAATTGGCTAGTGCCAATGCAATAGCACAATGTGTCCATAGGTGCGGTAGGCGTGCACCACCACCGCCGTCACGGTCATTGGCTACAATTGAAAGATGCCAAATTGCGGTAGACACCACCTGGCCCCCACGGTATGACACCACATATGCCAATGCCATTGCAGCCAATGGGAACCGCCATCGCGGTAGTGCAATGCAGTTTTGAAACTCGCGGTAGGCGTGCTCTGCCACCGCGGTCACGGTCATTGGATACAATTGAAAGATGCCTGATTGCGGAAGACACCACCTGGCCCCCGTGGTGTGACACCGCATATGCCAATGCCATTGCAGCCAATGGGAACCGCCATCGCGGTAGTGCAATGCAGTTTTGAAACTCGCGGTAGGCGTGCTCCGCCACCGCGGTCACGGTCATTGGCCACAATTGAAAGATGCCAAATTGAGGTATAGACCACCTGGCCCCCATGGTGTGACACCGCATATGCCAATGCCATTGCAGCCAATGGGAACCTCCATCGCGGTAGTGCAATGCATTTTTTAAACTCACGGTAGGCGTGCTCCGCCACCGCAGTCACGGTCATTGGATACAATTTAAAGATGCCTGATTGCGGAAGACACCGCCTGGCCCCCGCGGTGTGACACCGCATATGCCAATGCCATTGCAGCCAATGGGAACCGCCATCGCGGTAGTGCAATGCAGTTTTGAAACTCGCGGTAGGCGTGCTCTGCCACCGCAGTCACGGGGTCATTGGATACAGTTGAAAGATGCCTGATTGCAGAAGACACCGCCTGGCCCCCGCGGTGTGACACCGCATATGCCAATGCCATTGCAGCCAATGGAAACCGCCATCGCGGTTGTACAATGCATTTTTGAAACTCGCGGTAGGCGTGCTCTGCCACCGCGGTCACGGTCATTGGATACAATTGAAAGATGCTAACCAGGCAGACCAATTGCAACAGCAGAGTACCACTGAAACAACCCTAGGGGCCTATAAATGTCTGTGAGAGAGCCACACATGTCACTTTCATTCAGACACTGCTGCCTGCTATTCATCACCACCAACTGCTGCTGTACCTATACTCTGGACCCAGTGATGGCGCGAACAGAGAACATCAGGGGCCGTCACTTCACCACAGAGGAGCTGGAGGTCCTGGTGGATGAGGTCCTTGCACAGTATGGGAGGCTATATGGTGCTCCAGATGTACTGGTAAGTGTCTGAGTAAAAGTTTGAGAGTGCTCAGAATGCTCTTATGATGTTACTGTACAGTAGTATGTGCCTGTGAGTGCAAGCCAATGTGCATGCATCAATATTTTGCCAACAGCATGCTCCATACATGACCTAGTACTAATTGCACTTGAGTATGTGGGAGGATGGAAACATGGACACTTGTCCAGCTCTTCTTAAGCCAAACTGAACATATGGTGTTCTGACACTGTGTAATGGGAATGTGTGAGACACTGCCTAGCATGCTGACTTCACGTCAATAGGGTGTGTAGCCTTATTTCCAGAGATCCCTGACTGCATTTAAGGAAGGGAATGACATACTGTGGTCTGGCAGTTACCCATTTACCCTGCTGGTTTGAGAGACTCGAAGTCTGAACACACATCCCCTGTGCTATGTGATGTCCTAGTCCATTAAGTGTTCATATGCTCATTTGAGACATTGCAAATGTAGCTTGGCCAGAGGGTACTGAATAATGTTTGTACCTTTTTAAAAATGACCCTATGGAGATGTGTCCATTCTGCACAGGAGTACAATGCCTGAGTCTTTCACTCTTGGGGGTAATTCACCTATGACACATCAGCTAAATGCGAGTTTGACATGTCATCCTACTATTGATTCCATGATGTGTAGAGTCTTGCATGTGTATGCATTGTATCTCCATTCATATTGTACATGCATGTTATTTCTGTGATGGGCCATGTTTATCCTCAGTGTGAGGCCCTCTGGCCTGCACAGAAACTGCCCAATGTTACAAGGACCCATCACCAAAAGGACTGAGTGAAACATATGTGTTGTCCACAACCCTATTTCTCAATGAGTCATCATAGGCCTGAGGATTGCACAAGAAAGGACTCCACCTTGTGAGAAGAGTGTGAGATTGTAAGATCAGGGCCTTAAATGTGACCACCATGACACATGTAGCTAGGCAATGGTCAGGGACATTAAGGCGCGTGTAGTGTAGGACACAGTGAGTCTGACCTCTACACATCATTTCCAGTGTATTGTATGTCACGCTCACTCACATAGTGCATCACAGCTGAGGGCAATTTTTACATTGGTTTCTGTGCTGACACTCTGCATGTGTATGGGATGGGCATGTAGTGTGTCCATCATCATATATGTAACCATTGCAATGATATGGTTTGCTCCAAGTGTACTATGTGACATGCTGTATGGGCTCTGCTCTCCATTGATGTGTTAGTGTGCTATGTATTTTCATGCTCCTGTACTGTCACACAGTGGTACACAACACAGTTTCACAGAAACCTCCTCTTCTTGTCTCCCATGCCTGCAGCTTAAGGTCCATCAGTGTAAGGCCATATGGAGGGCCATTGCACGCAAGGTGCGGTCTCTGGGTGTCTCCAACCGACGTCATACGCACTGCCACAAGAGGTGGGATGACATCTGCCGCCTGAGCAAAAACGTTGCTGAGATGACGCTGGGGTGCTCCCTCGAAGTGGAAGGTTGGCACACCAGAGCATGACACCACTAATGGCCCGCATCTTGGCAGTGACACAGCCAGAGCTGGATGGACGCTTGAGGGCCCATCAGCAGCAAGTTGGGGGTGAGTATTGTGCAAAGTGTGACTTTGCGTATGAGTGACTGCATGAATCCCAGCCCTGAGCCTGTGCGGACCTCTGGGATGTCTCTAGTGTGATGCAATGGCTTCTAAGTGGCCTCAGTGTTGAGTGCAGCTGTTCTGCATTTGTACGACATTTTGTTTCTCATGTGTTAAAACCCATGACCCTTGTCACATAACATCAGCTTGGCATTTTTTTATCTCACATTGTATAAATGTTGTCTGAGCTGAGACCTTCCTACACAGGATAATCCATTGTGTGAAGTGGGTAGCCCAGTACACTTGTCAGGCTTGTGTGCGCTGTGTGGCTAGCTCAATAGTGTGCTCATGTGATGATGTGTCAGTGGCTACAGGCATGCACAGATGTGGACTCAGGGAGCAGTGAGTTGGTAAGGGTCACACCTGTCCCATGGGTCCCTTTTTTCATATCATATAGAGGACAGCACCATTATGAAGTATACTAGCCCAATATCTGCAGCATGGCATAACATGATTTACTTACCTGCCATAGTGACAGCAAGTGCACACAGGTGCTGATGGGTAGATGGTGATGATTGCAGTTGTGCATTGGCTAAATTACCTTTTCCATTTGTGCACATGGCAACATGACTGTTACGGTTAGACTCTGTGACTTAACTGCATTGTAGCTGAACCTGGCTATTGAGAGATTGTTTTGGCACTATGGCTTAACATGGATGGATGTGATCAGTGGGTATGTCAAATTGTGATGTGACTGAGGTGTTGTACAGTAATTTGAAGAATGATAATGAGCAAAGGTTACTCAGATTGTCAGTCCTCAGTATGTGTGCATAGTGGAGGGGTGTCCTTGTGCATCAGTGCATGGTGAAGTTATGGCTAATGCTTGCAATCAGTGTGTGAATGTTTGGCACATTGGTGTGTCCTCAGTGTCATCAGTCAGCACAACGCAGGGATGTCATATGCCAGACCCTAGGAATTGTCACACATTAGCTGTCCTAATGGAGTCCACCTACTTCATCATCAACAGAAGACACAATCCTGCCTTGGACCAATGAGGGCCTGTCAGGGACTTGTGGACATGTTGGTATGTGACATGTCACTACCTATGGAGGCCTTGCATTCATTTCCCCTTCTCATGCTATTGTGCATTGTGTTTGTGTCTGCATTGTTAAATGGTGCGCATTGTCCCTTCTTTAACAAATAAGATGTGGCCTTGTGACATATGCTGCAGTGTGAGTGTCAGAGACATCAACTGGCAGTGAACAGCAGTGAGCATCATGTTAGTGTGCATTCCTAGGTGTGTGCTGTGCACAACAAATAACTTGTAACATCTACACAGCTGCCACCAATGTACAACTGTAGTTCAAGGCCCTACATGGTTGATGTCAGGAGCTGGTTGCCCTTGCAAAAGGACATATTGGACTTTGTATCTGTGGTGTTCCATGAAAAAACTCCATATGTGACTGAGAAAACATGTTTTGATGTATAGCTATCTTACCTACAGGCACGTAGGTGTGTATACCGAAGGTTTTATGTGTGTTTACAGGAGGCACAGGCCCAGGTATTTGGCTGTGTCAACGCAACATGGAGCATGACTATCAACTATGCATGTTTCCTTGCATCATCTGATAATTGTATAAATGTGGCATATGCAGAAAGTACATGGACTAGTTAAACATGGTAGATTCATTTTCCTGTTTGTATCTTTGATTGCATATGATGTTTGTGAGTATGGCACTATACTGAACCTATGTCTCTGTCTCTTGCAGCAACTACCGAGGGCACGGAAGGACGGGGGCCCGACAGTGTTGGGGAAGCTACTGGCACGACTGGGACACAGGAGTTCAGTGACACTGAGGGGACCAGCTCCTCGGAGGGGGACAGGAGTGCCCTGGAGGATTCACAGCCGGAAACACGAACCTCCACATCCTCCCAGTCCAGTGGTGACTCCTCGATGTTGGGGGGCACTGGAAGTTCCAGATCGGCTTATCCTTCTGCCACACCTCGTCCAGTGCCCACCCTCCCAGATGCTCCCCCAAGTGCTGTCTGTGCCCGCAGCCCTAAGAAGGGTAGAGTCTCCTTCCCCCCAGGCACTGCTGCCCCAGCCCCTGTCTCCCCTGCTGACCTCAGTGTGGAGGCCGTAGAAATTTTGCGCCAGCTGTGTGTGGGTCAGACTGCTCTCCTGAATGCCCTCCAGGATCATGGCAACAAGTTGTCACAGGTTGTTGCGTTCATGGAGGGCATTAATTTGGATGTGGGTGGCCTACACAGAACTGTCCAGTCTTTGTCCTCCACAGTGACGGCAGTCATTCAGCAGTCCCAAACTCCCAGTCCAGCTCCTGTCCCTTCAGCGACCACCCTGCCTGTGGCCCCACCTGACGAGAGTACACACACGCCTGAGCCCTCAGGCACACAGTCATCCACACGCAACACACAGCAGCAGCAGTCTAAGCATACCAGACACAATACACCATCACCACAACACAAAACAAGCACACGTGACCGCAAAACAAAAAGCCCATCACAGGACACTCAGGGACATAGGGCAAAGAAGCATGCATCCACATTACCTGCGTCAAAATCATCACCATCCAAGAGCACTCCCATCCCCACACCTGATCCCAAAGACACACAAACATTTGCCCTGTCTGCTGTGAACCTGGTGCCTGGCACAACTAAGTCAAAAGACATTCAGAAGGCAGATTCACCCAAAACTTCAACTCCCACCCACACCCCTGTGAAGCTGGGACAAGAGAGCAAAGTGGGGGCTTTACCTCAGAAACAGCGGATGCAGGGGAAAAAGCAAGGCCACACCCAGCGTACTACCAGGTCCAGCAAATCCCCACCGGGAGAGCCACCTGCACCTGCTACACCTTTGGGGAAGAGTGAGGCTGTTGTGCCCACCTCACTTCCCACTCCAGCCAAGACACTTGTGGGATATTGGATCCCCAAACAGTTGAGCCCCAGCCTTCAACATTCCCACTCAGCCACTGAGCCTCCACACAGCATGTCACCACCTCCACGTGCCACTACTCAACCCGGTCCAAGCAGCCCTCAGGTTCCCACATCCACGGATTCCTCTACCTCAGCCAGTTCTCTCCCTCCCAGGTCCAGTCCTCCAACTGGCCCCAACAATCAGCACCCTCCCAGTTCAACTTCAAGCCAAAGTTGAAGCCAAGTCCCCCTCCCCACACCATTTCTCCCACAGCGGTGCCTGGACTGCCCAGTCAAAGCCCCTGACCTGTGGTGATTCCCATGGCAGTGGACTGTGTTACCCATTTCATGTGCCGGTTCTCATGCACACATGTGCGGACTAGAAATTTGGACTGGCCAATGGCCTTGATGTTTTGCACTTTTGATGCCTATCCAGAGATAATGTAATAAAGACTGTTACTCATGTTGTGTGCTTTGTCGCTGCCCCTGCTAATGAAAAAGTGCCATGTATGTGTATATGTTCATGTGACACATGCTCTGTAGGCCACATTCACATTGGCAATTACTTGATTTTCTTTTTCAGAGGTTGTCAGAGGTTACAGGTACTTTTGTGCTTCTTGACTCAGAGGCTTGAGGGTGCAATGATGGTTGTCTGTGATGATGTCCTCTTATCCTAATCATTCTATTGTCAGGTCTCCAATTTTGTACACATGTCATATTCGGATGCTGTACCACAACAGAAGTGAATTCTTGCCACAGGATAACTTGCGTGGTGTCCAGGGTCCGTCATATCTGTGGGATCCCTCTTGATGTGTGAACTGCAGTGTAGATGTGTAGTCATCTTGTGTAGGCCTGGCTTCATAATCACATGGGTACATTAGAATGTGTGCACTTGAGTAGTCATACAGTGTGATTGGCCTGTCATTGTCAGAAGTGTTGATGTGTATGTGCCCCTGAACATGACACCTACACACATGTATGATCCAGGTAATGAGTGCCTGTTTGTTTACATTCGCAGCCATGTGCTTTAGATTGTGGGCACATGTAGGAGTTGTTTGTTGTACACTGTGAAGTGTGTCAGTGTGACCTTGCAATCCTGGGGTACACCTACTTGTTGTCGGTGTCAGTTGTGAGTATGCAGAGTGTGTCACTGCAATGTCTGTGTTGTGTTTTGTTGATCTGCCATGGCTCTTGTTTACGTTTGTGCTCACTGTGCTGACCTGCTCAGGCAAACTGACATTATAAGTGACTTTTCTCATACATTGCTGTCACTTGACACATTTTTGGCACAAGTATGTGGTATGAAGAGTCATACCATCCCCTATAGGGGCATTTGATGCCTACACATTGTCAGTTACTCCTCTATGTGTTTTTGCACTGTACACTCCTTACCTGTCCAATAGTGATGTACACACCACTTCAGTCTAATATCTTCCACCCCATGCCTTGCCAGTGTGTGACCCTCCCCACCACTTCATAGTGTGACACTGTACTGTGGGGGATGATCTGTGTCCAGGACCAATGTGCCACTCAGGACAGTTTCACCATTTGTTATGTGGTGTTTTCTTCTACTTGATTGCAGTCATGGTTGCTCATGTACAGTGCATATGTTTTACCAGCACAGTCCTCTAGTCATGTTGGATGCATCTGTGTTTTCCTGAGTTGTGCAGCAGTAGGTGATAGCTAAAGTGTATGTCTGTTTGCTGAGGTACTGCTACCCTTCCTGAGTGTGATGTGATCTGTGCCCTGTGATGATTTGTGTTGTGGAAGTTCATGGTGGAGCACTCAGACATGTGTAATACTGGTTTTGTTGGTGTTTACATACTGCTTACTGTGCATGCACTGCTGTCAGTGTGTGTTGCCTTGTCCTTGCCAGGTGTGAGTCCCCTTGATGTCCAGCTGAGTTTGCTATGTGATGATTTTGTATGTGCATATGTTGTGCTTTTGTTGTTGATGGATGCAGTCTTTGACCTGTGTTGGCTCTTTCTACTGACAGGTCCATATGTGTGTAATGTTATATTTGCATGACATTGTGTGTGAGGGGTTTGCACATTGTAATACATTCTGATGTGTGTAGAATGTGTAGTGTGCTTTTCTTGTGTGAATGTCACATGCAGCAATGTGGAGTCTTGCTAATGAGCTTGTTTTGAGTGCACAATAGTGCTATGTCCTCCTATGTTTGACCTGTCACTTGTCAGGAGTGTGCATGTGCATGCTTGTGCTACACATGAACAGCATGCTCACTTGGTAACTGGTGTAGTGTGTATGTCTGTGTTAGCAGATTTGTTATATTGATCACAGTTACTGTTCATGATTTACATTTGATGATGCATTTTCAGATTGGGTTGGGGGAGGGTGTCTGTGCAGTTGACCAGAGTGAAAATGTTGTGTATTCCTGTGCTGTCTAGGGTCACATTGCCTGTCCACTGTTTGCCTGCACATGGCTGAGCTTGTTGGACTTCTTTGGATGTTGTTTGTGAAACATGTGTTTGGCAATTGGATTTGGATCAGCATTGGTTCAGACATCCCTGAGTGGGATTCTGACATTTGTAGATACACACCAGGGTGTGATTGGTTATCAGGAAACTCACAGGACCTTATTTGCACCTTTATCTGTGTTTCCAGGTGTTGAGTAGTGAAGGTGTGAGATGGGTAGATGAGGGGTATGTGTGAAGGTCATACTTGGGTTTGACAGTCAGGGAGTGTGACAATGAGCCATGAGTGTTGTGCTAGTGGCATACACATGTCAAGGTAGTTGACACAGATGTGGGGCTGGTCACTGTATGGCTTATGACAGTTCCTATCATTCCTGGGCCAATGCATAGCTTGCATTGCTGTATGACAGGGAGATTGCACAGATGTTACTTTATTTCAATTTCAATCACTGTGCCACCCATGTCTGATTTGATTATCTATGTGTGGTTTGATATGTTGCTCCTCTTGCATGTCATGTACAAATGCTATGTGGGTTTCTCCAAGTTTTCCCTGCACTGGCACTCCACTTTAGGCGAGTCTATTTATTGTCATACATTGCTGCTGACTTATGATATGTCTATGAGGCTAACTTTCAGTGTGTGAGCTGTCTGAGGGCCTTGACATGCAATGTGCACAGTTCCATGGTTGTTAATCTGCACAGTGACTCTTCATTTTTTCAATTACTCACTTTGATTCACATGAGTGGAAGGCAGGTGTGAGGAGGAGGGTTGTCCTGAGTGTCAGGTCAGAGTTTCCTGCTGTCAAGATGGACTCTTCCTGACACTCTGGCATTCATTCACTACTTTGTAGTTGGTGCTCCCTTTGTTAAGGTGGAGTGATGGTGTGTGGATGTTCTGTGAGTTGGGAGTGTAGTCAGTGTAGTTGCTGTACTAGACATACTCACATGGTATCATTAATTTCAGCAATGCACTTGTGAGTGAAATGCACAGTGGTGCTTACTTTGAGTTTTCAGTTTGAGTCAAAATGTTGTTCTGTGTTGCATGATATGGGCTGTCATTGTGTGATATGGTCTGCCATTGTATGTGATGGGCCTATCAATGTCTGCTTGGGGGCTGTTCTGATGTTTGATTGTGTGGCAGTGGTGTGTAATGTGCTGTGTCATCTACCTGGCCTCACTGACTCATTCCAACACCTTGTTGGCCTACTGTAAAGTACACATACACACCCTACTTGGTCTGCCCTCCTCTGTTCCACATTGTATGTGGACTGACCCTTATTTGTGTGCAATGTTGACTATAGTCATTTTTGAGGGACTCTTGCTTTACCCCACACTCATGTTCCTGTTCAGTTGCTGGTGATCTTAATGAGATGTCACTGTAGACAGGGTCCCTGCACATGACTTCTTGCTGCAGATGTGTTGTGCTGAGTGGTGCTTCTTTTATGTTACATGTGGTGTGGATATTGTGATGTTGGTCTTGCTTGTCTGGGACAATGTCCTGGACTCCTACAACATTGTGGGCAGGTTTTCCCGCGGCTTCACCGCTGGGGTGACATGACCGGCATGACTGGGCTAATTGCTTTGATTTCTATGGTGATGGGCGACCCCGATACAGAGGTGTCAATTTTTGACGTGCAGGACATGTGTACTTACACTGGGGGGTATGTTCCTGTCTCCACCAGGGTGTCTGATGTAGACAGGACACGTATTTCAGCACAACAGTTGTGTTTGTATGCGGGGATGTGTTGTTGACTTACCTGCGGTGTTGACTGCGACGGCGTCTTATCTGCTGGTAATGGATGAGGTACAGCAGTGGAAGGGCTTGTAGAGCTGGATCCATGGCAGCCAGGAACGTGTGGAGGTGCCTCGGATTCGAGTTTGTATCTCCGCAGCTGTGCTTTCGCCGTCTCCGGCTGGCTGGTTTCTCCGCTACGTTCTGATGGGCTGTTTGAGGTATCGTGATTTGTCCGGCGGTCGTCACGTCATTCCGCACGGCGGTCTTTCTCTATTGGCTCCCTCCTCCACCGTTGCAGAACGAAAATTCTGGCGGATCCGGAAACACCGCGACGGGAGGGAAATGGGCTATCTTTGCCCATTGTAATATGGCGGACACGAGGACCGTCGCAGGAGTAAGTAAATGGACGTTTTCCGCCACCGCCAGCACAGCGGAGGTGCCTCGAACCGCCATCGTAATGGACCCCATATTTCAAACATCACACTTCTCTAATACTTTGCCAACTTTATAAATAATGTTTTTCAAAGTTAAAAATATCACTACAAAGACTGAAGCACTACAACGTAATACATAACACACCTTACAAATTTGTAACTCACTTCTCAAATAGTATTGCAGAATATAAAATATCAGAAACTCATAAAAAGATTTTATTTTTCACCCAATAAATGTGACGCACCACTCTCAAAAAGATAAAACCAGTATTGGCAAAATTTCCCTCTATTTCCGCACACAAATAAATGTAAGTAACAAATCAAAATGTTTCCTTCATTATTTCATATTCTGAAAGCCATTTCTATTGGTTAGACATATTAACCCTTTATTAGTCTCTTCTAAAAGTGCCCAAACTGTTACTGTAATTTACTAAAGTCGCAACTCCACCACGGTACCGCAGTGTAGTGTTGTGATGGCACCGCAAATCTTTACAGGAGTTCAAAAGCCTATTTCCAATAATACTAGTATTATTTTTTAACATCACACTACTTCTGAACATAGTACTGATTTGGGAAAACTTACTTTAGTAGCATATCACTTTTATATAAGCTAACATTTCATATTTTAAAACCACAGTTAAGTTTCAACCCTTCCCCCATTCTGCTTAATCCTAGTTTCCATAGTAACACTTTCTGCAACATTCAACTGTACCAGAAGGTCGCAAGTTCACCATATTTTCAACTTCAGCACACCAGCTTACAAATGCAAATAGCAGGTATGATTGACTTTTGGAAAATATTACCTTATTCTATCTACTGTACCTTTCAAACATTTTTCAATAACCAATCAGAAACATGCTTCTTCAGGAAAGTAACATACAGACTATTTTTTAAGAACGCAATTTTTATGACCAACCAATCAGTTATCTGTTTTTTCTAAAACAGCACCATCTCCACCATTTTAAATACCTCTCATTCTACCAACTGACTTACTCAGCTACAGACATCTTTTGATTCGTTCCTCTCGTTCTTTCAAAATACTAACAGTATGGATTGTAGGACACAGCTATGTTTTCTGGGGCAAAAGGTATGCTGAACACAGAGGTATTGGCAAAGACCTAGGTTTTCAAAATGTGGATATTAAATGGTTTGCACAGAGAGGATTAAAGTGGCATCAACTGCTGCCTTTGATTAAAACCTTTTTGCATCTCCAACCCCCTGACCTCATGATTGTGCACTGTGGTGGCAATGACCTAGGCACATTGACTGGGGTAGGGCTGGAAATCCTAGTCAAGGATACCTTTGCATGTTGCTTTTGCCTCAAACTGTCTCTGTATACTCTAATATATGCCAAAGACAGAAATGGAAGTGGTCAAATCAGTTTTGTTCACAGATTGAGAAGGCTAGGAAGAATGTCAATAAAGCTGTTTCTGCTTTCCTCAGAGACCATAGCGAATGGCTCCATCTATAACAACAATCAACGTTTTGATATGCATGACATCTACAGAAGTGATGGAGTTCACTTCACAGCTGAAGAAAACAGAGTGTTTCACAACAACCTTAAGCTGTGCATCCACACTTACATGTAGCTCCAACAAACTCATAATGAAAATGACGGCTCTTGTTAGAGCCACCCTATAAACCAACAGTGAAACTTATTTATTTTTTAACATACATACTCTTTTTAAATATTTTCCTGATTCGCGAACCTGTCGCGAATTCGCAAAACAAAAGCACAAATTCAATGTACTACAACACATTAACCTTTTCAAGTTTAACTTTTAACTTTTAATTTTTATTTTTTATATTATTTCTAACTCTAACAATTTTAATGTGATTATTAACTTCAATCTCACTAGCTCTATAAAAAAACTTCAAAAATGCAACACTAATTTCTGAATTATATACTATTTAATTATTTATTTAAAGTGGATCCACGAATCCACTGCAACGTTACACTGGGGGGCCGCAATGAGAGGAGCGATAGGGTCGCAACTCCTATCATGAGAGAAAAAAATATATTATTCCCCCTACTTCCATTGCCCTATATCAGCCCCGGGGACCCTATCCCCCTGGGCTTGGCAATTTAAAAAAAAAAAAAAGGGAGAGGGGGCTGCTTAGCCCCCCTCCCGGGCCATTTTTGGCCCGAGGACCCCATCCGCAGAGGCTTGGCCAATTCTTTATTATTATTTTTTTTGGGCCCCAGGTACCCCAACCCCCGGGGCTTGACCTCTGGTTGGGGACCTTAGGGGGAGCCCCAATGACCCTGTGATCCCTGCTGGCTCCCCGTCTCCTGCTGGAGCCGGCATTGCTTTTGGGCAAAGGAAGCTGCTAACATGCAGCTCCCTTTGGCCAAAAGCAATTCTGCTTCACTTCATGGAGCAGTTTTCCTGCTCTCTCTTACATGCAGCGAAGCAGAAGTTTGCTATGGCGTGGCAGGAGCAGTGCTCCCAGACATGCCATAGCAAAATGCAATGTCCCGGGGTGGGCACCCCATGACATTGCTGGAGCCGGCCTGGGGGTGCTGGTCCCCAGGGCCATGGAGGCCTCCAACACATTTAAAGCCCCGGGGAGGAGGTGGTCCCCGGGGCCAGGGATCCGAAACGGACCCCTGCATTTAAGTAAGGTGTGCCCGGGAGGTAGTGGTCCTGGGGCAGTGTGGGGGAGCTCAAGTCTTTCATTTTAAAAAAAAGCCCTGAGGAGGTGGCGGTCCCCGGGGCTGCGGGGGGTCCATGTGAACACCCCGCATTTCATAAATATAGCCCGGGGAGGTGGCGGTCCCCAGGGCTGCATGGGGGTAGGAGCCCCTAACACATTTTTTTTTAAAAGCCCCGGGGAGGTGGTGGTCCCCTGGGCTGCGGGGGGCCCGCGTGCCCCCCACATATCATTAACATAGTCCCGGGAGGTGGCAGTCTCCGAGGCAGCGGGGGCCCCCTGTAGGCCCCCAAATCATAATATTATGCATTGCCCCCGGGACCTGGCCCACCCGTGGGTTTAAAGAAAACTTTGACAGGATTCACAGACCCTACACGAATCCCTCCGAAAATGTTTAAAAATATTCTTTTTTGGCCCTTTGGGTCCCTGTGGGACGCCCTGAGCAGGCCTAGGGGGTCAGGGTGTTTCTACCCTGCCCCCTTTTTTGTTTTTAACCAGTTTTTCTTGAGACTTGGTTCAACCTAGTCACAAGATGGCTGCCAACTCTTTCTGGTTGGAATTGTTGGCAGCCAATCAGATCTCAGGCACGAGATCGGGAGGGTTCGCGGGTCCTTCAAGGTGAAATATAGACATCTGTAAATATTTAAAATATTCAAAAACTACTGAATGGATTTACACCATTTAACAAAAAGAGTGCACTCTGGACCAAGTGCTACCTTTCTGCCAAATTTGGTGTAATTCCGTTCAGCAGTTCGGGCTTTAGCTGCGTCAACAGTTTCCTATGGAAATTAACATGGAAAAAACAAGTTTTGGGACCCCCTTTCTTTCTTGTTCCCCCCTTGACGAATCATCTCGAAACTTTCAACACAGCAGCTGAATTGAGCAGGCCATTAGTTTTAAAAATTACGTGAAGATTCGTCAAACGGCGTCAAATATATTGGCAAAAGAACAAACGCTTTTTGAATAGAAACAAGATCCTAATGATAACTGCCTACTGGCAACTGTTTCCATCATGTGCCCTGTTGTGAAGACGCACTCACAGTAGATGATTCATCAAAAACCTTTATTTTCAAAACCGGCTTTTGCTTCCCAATTCATTTTGTAGCCTGACGCGTTTCAGAGCTCTCGCTCCTTTCTCAAAGACATGCTGGCAGTTCACGAATGCTTTGACACACCCTCTCCTCTGCATGCTAAATATATTATTGCCCTCTGGTGGGCCTCTCTGGTGAGTGTGCATGTTGGTGCATGCTGGGATTCGAAGTGTGTATAATACCGATTCTCACCTTCAGTGGGTTCTGTGATTGTGCCACTGGAGGGCTAAAAGAAATGTTTTAACATGCTTTAATTGTGGCACAATCACGGAACCCACTGGAGGGTGAGAATCGATATTACACAAACTTCGAATCCCAGCATGCACCAACAGTGCACACACACCAGAGAGGCCCACCAGAGGGCAATTATCTATTTAGCATGCAGAGGAGAGGAGAGGGTGTGTCAAAGCATTTGTGAACTGCCAGCATGCCTTTGAGAAAGGAGCGAGAGGCTACAAAATGAATTGGGAGGCAAATGCCGGTTTTGAAAATAAAGGTTCGTGATGAATCATCTACTGTGAGTGCGTCTTCACAACAGGGCACATGATGGAAACATATATATATATATATTTTCAAGCAGACAATAAAGCGATCACTCGGAGGTAATTTGCAAACACCAGAAGTTGGTTTTTAATCCAGGTAACGCGTTTCGCTTGCACAGCAAGCTTGGTCACACAGTGTCTTGTGGGAATGGGCTAGCAATACATAGGAAATATGGAAATCAAGGGGGGACTACAAAATACATGTATTACTGCGGCAAATTGGCATCCATTTTGTAGTGTTCAATGATACACACAAATGTATTACAAGCATACAAAATTAACAGTCATAGTGAGAATTTGTATTAAGTCATACATTGATTTCCAAAGTGGATGGAATGTCCCACTTATGAGATTAAATCAAGCAAATAAAGAGGCTCAAATCCATGATTTGCTATAGTCACCTGATAGACCCGGGTGTACATGGCATCCATTTTGTAACATGCACATTATCATACAAGAGTGCATATTGTTAAACCATCCTGCTTTATGCCAAAAATTGTCTTATTCACACATGTGTTCTATACAGATTGTGCAAATATAATAACATGAACTATTGAAAAGTCCATTAAAAATGAGAGGTATTACCAGAACAGGCTACAGTATTCAAAATTTTTCTCAGTTGAATCACCGGGTGTAAATTCCACTCGGCCTAGTGCTTTCGGAAACCCTCTGAACAGACTGTGTTGTGGATAAAACCAGTCTGATGTGAAAAGACCGTAATATATGGTAAGATTCTACACATACTGTTCTTCATTTGTGTGTATCATTGAACACTACAAAATGGATGCCAATTTGCCGCAGTAATACATGTATTTTGTAGTCCCCCCTTGATTTCCATATTTCCTATGTATTGCTAGCCCGTTCCCACAAGACACTGTGTGACCAAGCTTGCTGTGCAAGCAAAACGCTTTACCTGGATTAAAAACCAACTTCTGGTGTTTGCAAACTACCTCCGAGTGATCGCTTTATTGTCTGCTTGGAACTTTTATGTTTGGCGTGCTCCGCCAACTACCAGCGATCCACTGCAGAGGGCGGGGGAAGGCAGAAGGAGCAATAATTTAGAAACATTTGAGAGAGCCTTCCGGGGCCCGGCTTGAAGTGTCTACGTGAAAGAGGAGAGGAAGATCGGAAAAGCGTGTATAAACAAGTGAAACCATTTCGGATGCAACCGCATCAGGCACTGGAGCCATAATCGTCTATTTGATCTGGCAGCGCGGGATCGCGCATACCGACTGGAAAATCGTATCACAAAGAAAAAGAGCAGACGGAAGTCAGTGCAAGCGCTCTGACCCAGTGAACCGTGAGAGCAACACGGATCCAGCTCCTGGACAGAACAACAGGATACCGAGGGAATAACGAGGCTAGGCGGGTTGACGGAGAAAAACAGCCGAACCCGGGGAACGGAGGAAGCGAGGCAGAGGAGCCTACGGACACCATCGAAGCCCATGAAGCGCTGAACCCTGCAGGTAGGCACTCCGATTGGGGCTGCACGGGGGTACTGGGAGGGGGAGGGAGACGGGTCGAAGAACGCGTGTCCTTCTCGCCTTCCTGCCTGTCCGCGGCATGGGACAGAGACTGCCAAACAGGTACAGCGGGCGGAAGGAAACGTAGATAAGACCGTTCCCAGTCGCCACAACTAAACCTCATTTTCTGGACTCAGACCCTGTAATAGATTGTAAGGGATCTGAGCCCATAGAACTCTTGAATCTTTACCGGTTTCCTGTCTCGAAGAAACACTTGAAATTTGATCACTGGCTACACTCTCCCTTTTCCACACATTTGAACGATTAAACACAGCACTTTCCAAGAGCAACGACAAGATAAGGATTTAGGCACCGAACTAGAGGACCATCCGGTACAAACTTACTTAGTTGGTGCATAGTGTGGAAATCCACTGAATCCTCAGTACTTTACCTGACCTTGTCATAAGATCGTGCTAGCCATTTACAGCACGCTGTTATTACTCTTGACGCTTCAAGCAGCAGGAACTTTACATTCGTGAAGGGGAGGTGCATACACCAGAATACCTCCAGTTTCATACGCAGTCGACATTTTTATTGCATATAATTGCGCATGCAATATTTGAAATTAAGAATATGGAAGAAGAATCAGAGAGGAGGGCAGCAGCCCTCAGTCTCTTTGCCAGGGCACCAAATAAGGGACAAGCAAGGATAGAAACCAAAGCTAAGGACACCAACCTACAGGACAAACTAAGAAGACTAGAAAAGATAAAGAAGTCAGAAATATCAAAGTGGTGGGAAGCCATCTCGCTACAAGATTACATCGAAAAAGATATGGTACCTAGAGGGCTACACATCTACATCACTCCCTAGTTCGAATCCCCTAACCCCAGGATGCTGGAAGAATGGTCAGAAAACTCTGCGAAAAGCTCCAAACAAATGCTAACCATCCTGGTGAAATATGCTTGGGAGGATAGGGAGTCACTTCTACAAGAACTGAAAACATTGGAAGATGAACTCAGAAGCCACAAAGAACAAGATATAATAAAAAAATGGATGATTTAAAATTAAGACTGAAAACTTACGAAGAAGATATTAAAGCCCGCAAGCTGCGCAAACTACATCGCAACTGCATAGACTACGAGAGCGGTCGAATACTAACCTACTCCCATAAATATGACCACTTATATGAAAAGCTATCGCTTGGAGAACCCCTAGAAAGTGAGACCGAAAATGTGAGCGGAACGGATTCCGTAGCAAGCAGTGATGCGGAAGTGGAAGAGTGCCACACACAAAACAGGAGCCTCATCGCCGCCGAACAGTGACCTGTGGGGGGACTCCAAGTCCCAGAGAGCCCTACTGTACGCGCCTGGAGGCGCCGACATCACTGCTGTGCGCCCAGGGGGCCATATTTAACGCCTCGCGGCACCCGCTTCGCGGGAGCCGCATCGCCGCCGAACAGTGACCTGTGGGGGGACTCCAAGTCCCAGAGAGCCCTGCTGTACGCGCCTGGAGGCGCCGACATCACTGCTGTGCGCCCATGGGGCCATATTTAACACCTCGCGGCACCCGCTTTGCGGGAGCCGCATCGCCGCCGAACAGTGACCTGTGGGGGGACTCCAAGTCCCAGAGAGCCCTGCTGTACGCGCCTGGAGGCGCCGACATCACTGCTGTGCGCCCAGGAGGCCATATTTAACGCCTCGTGGCACCCGCTTCGCGGGAGCCGCATCGCCGCCGAACAGTGACCTGTGAGGGGACTCCAAGTCCCAGAGAGCCCTGCTGTATGCGCCTGGAGGCGCCGACATCACTGCTGTGCGCCCAGGCGGCCATATTTAACGCCTCGCGGCACCCGCTTCGCGGGAGCCGCATCGCCGCCGAACAGTAACCTGTGGGGGGACTCCAAGTCCCAGAGAGCCCTGCTGTACGCGCCTGGAGGCGCCGACATCACTGCTGTGCGCCCAGGGGGCCATATTTAACGCCTTGCGGCACCCGCTTTGTGGGACGCGCGTGGGCGCGCGCCGGGCAAAGGCCGGGCCAAGGGCGGGCCCGTCCTTGCCCGTCAGTGCCAGGAAAAGGCAGGGCAGGGCCACCTCCCGTACGTTTAGGGTCGTGTCTCTAAATAAGACTGGACTTAAAGGTACTGTGATTCACCTACCCGAGTGACCAACTGCACACAATTGGTTGGAGGCCACGTGTGTTACTAATTATAGGTGACTTTAAACAACTTGCTATTTTGCACATTAATATCTTGCTACTAGCATTTTAAAGGTCCCTGTAGCTCGTGTACCAGGTTTTATTTCTTTTAACCTTTTTGTACTTTGCACTTGGCGCTTTGCTTGAATTCCTAACAGAATTTTTAATAGTTTAAATTGTATATGTATAGTTTGTGAAATATGGTTATTTATTCATTTATTTAATATCTGAGGACAATTGGAACCCAGTGGTCGCATTCGCACTTTTGCACATTTGCACTTTTGCATTTTTGCACATTTGCACTTTTGCACTTTTTGCTCTCCAGATCCTCTTTAGATCTTGACTTTACGTTAGGAGAATATTGCATTTTATATTTTTTGTGGTTAAGCTAGCAAATAGGCTGTGTACTGGTGGATCTCCCTTGGGGATCTTTGAGTTTTAGACCCACAGTTGTAGTAGTAGGTAATTGATTGACCTGCACTATGGGGAAAAGGAAGCAAGTGGCGAGTCAGATATTGAAAACACCAAGTAAGCACAAGAAAGTTAATATGACTCTGCTAAATTACCTAACAGGGGCAGTTGGTGACATCGAAAGGCAGATAAGCTCTGTGGAAGAAACACTAAATATTGATACTGTGGATCCACCGTTAGTATTACAAAAAATAACAGATAGTACCATGCCAAGGAATGTAGTGGCTGCTGTGAAAGATCCCCCGAAAGTGCAACGTAAAAATGGCTGTATTCAGGAAATCTCCGATGTTATTCCTTTTGGGAAATTGGATAATGACCATTCACCCCCCCCAAAAAAAATCTTGTAAATCGCTAATTTTAAGTAAACCTGATAAAACTGTTGAAGGTACACATATAACCCAACCGACTCCTACTCCTACTCCTAGACTAATTACAACTCACCCAAGAAAGTTACAGGGAAAATTGCAGGGTGCCAAAAATAAAACACAGAGGGATACAGGCAGTGTAGGTGTACCGAGGGGGAGGAAAAGTAGCAATGTACATCTATGCGAGCCAGTAAATCTGCCCTCGGTCATTAAGGACCTAAAGGAGTTTGTTACAAAATCTATCAGCACTCTTGCGGGCAGATTGGACAAAATAGAAGTAGGTTTGGAAAAAGTCCTAGCAGCCCAGAATAAGGCCGCACATGAAAGGGTTGTAGAAACTCAGAAGTTACTGGGTACGCCTATATGCCCCGAGAAGGGTGTTTTAAAAACCATTCCTCGGTCAGTAAAGGGTCCACAAGGAGCTATTGAACAGGGTGAGCCATATGAACCTCATCCGATTATAACAGTAAGCACGGAAAATAGGCCCCCATTAGGGAGTAGGGAGCACAGATTAAATGAGACGGGAGGGATTGGCCACAAAAGAGCTGAAAGACGGATAGGAGGGGAAAGTACTAGTACAATAATTAACAATACCCCCGGGGTGACGCAAAATGCAACAACACTTAACCTGCCACCGGCTGCTGTACCGTATACTGTTATTTTAGCCAATGTTCCCTCTCTTTCTGTGCCAGAAACGGAAACTTGGCATGCCCTAAGAAATAAGACAATACACTGGCTGGGTAATCGGATAGGTCTGACCAGAGCACTTTTTGGGGAATTCAAGATGGTGAGGAGAATTAATTGGATAGGAAATAATAGAAATTTTTTTGAAGGCGACTGCATTGTCCTTTCGTTAGGATCACCAGCGCTGGTAAGGGAAATTTTACTGAGAATACAAAATTCGATCGCAACTAATACTAGTATTCAAGTATATCCGTTGGACTTTTTTTACCGGCCATTGTGCCCGAAAAAAACTGAAAATCAAGGGCTCTATAGACAGGCCTTGGATGGTCCACTATATAATTTAGCAGTGTCAAACAGATTTGGGCCGCTAACCACTTTGGATGAAAATGATTGACTATCAATCTGCCAGAACTCGTCAGGAATTGAAACTGGAAACGATCACGGTGTTGAAATCCCATGTGTATCTACCCTGTGTGGCACAACTCATGATGAGCAAGAAGATGAGGGGGAAAATAGCCCTAATAGTGAGGATTCCATTAAGGCAGATTACACTGAAATAACCGACCAAGCAACGGGACTATGTAGAATCCTGTTTTGGAATATAGCGGGCCTAAGGAATAAAGTGAATGATCCGGTCTGGTTGAATTTTATTAGCAATTTTGATATATTGTGCTTACAAGAGACATGGGTTATCGATGAAATACACATTAATGGATTCAAGACATTCCACACAGCGAGTGGCAGATCCAAGGGGGGAATATGTGTATATGTCTCAAACCTGCTAGGGGCACATAATGTCGAGATGGTTAGATCTGAAATTTATTATCAAATTGTTTTAATACATACGGTAGCAAATTGTACATTGGTTCTGATCAATTTTTATAATAATGTGGAAAAGGGGCAATTGGGGGTTATATTAGGGAAGCTTAGCGACGACATTAGTAATTTAAAACTAAAAAGCGAGACTGAAATTATCCATATTTGGGGAGGGGATTTTAACGTTGGTCTGTGCCCATTGGCTGAAATAGGGAAATGTGGACTAACTTTGGAAGACGATGACCCTCCGTTTCATTTTTTCCACTCAGATAAAGGTGAACTGTTTAATGAGATTATGTATAAACATGATTTTGGTTTTTCAAATTGCTTATGTTCTCCAAGAGTGGAGTTTGGTCATACATTTATAGGTAGAGGAGCTGAATCGACTATAGACTTTATTACTATACCAAATCGACATGCATGTTATGTAAAAGGGTATAATATTCACCAAAATGTGATTAGTGACCATTTAGCTATAAGTGTGAAAATAGCAATTCCAAACTGTTTAGCAAGGAAAACTTGTAATACATTAGCATGGGTGCAAAATATAGAGTTGGGAAGAATAAACGGCTATGCGATTCGCTGGGCGAGCCGGGACCCTATAAAATTAAGCAAAGAAATAGTCACAAAGGCATTAGACCCAATTTTAATATGTTTAAGTGATAATCCATCGCATGAAAACGTTTTAAAGGCTTTTTCTTCCATTACTGAAATCGTAAAAAATACGTTGCAAGCGGAAAATAAAGGTACACGTAACTCCAGACAGGGATGGTTTGATAATAATTGTTCAAAAAGTTATTCTAACCTAAAGAGTGCCCTACATAGATCAACTAGGGATAAAGAGGTGATTAGGTCCTGTAGAAAGCTTTATAACGAAGCTAGGAAAAACAGGATAATCGAGTTAAAGGAAAAGGCCTGGAAGAATCTCAGTGAAGCCTCATTAAGTAGGGACAGCTCTAAATTCTGGCTAGCCGTGAATGCCCCTTTCCTCAATCATAGATTAGATGCACCATCAATTGAAGTGGCGATAGCGGAAAAAACGTGGGTGGACTTTTTCTCAAGTGTGTACTCGGGGGCCACTGAGGAAGCAATCCATAGCCAAGATACTGAGTGGACCTACCAGAATTTTACGCCAATTGATTTTGATATTTCCTTGCATGACGTAATCATGGCCATAAATACAAGTAAGAGTGGCAAGGCCGCTGGCCCGGATGGGGTACCAATTGATCTCTTTAAGTCGAACTTGGAGATGTGGGGCCCCATTGTTACTCGGGTCCTAAAAGCATGTTGTGAAAAGGGATTTATAAGCACATGGTCAGAATCAATTATAGTCCCTATTTTTAAGAGGGGGAGCGGGAAAATCCTGCCTGCTACCGCCCAATATCTTTGTTAGATTCGCTTATGAAAGTAGCGGGCAGGATTGTTTTAGATCGGTTGCAGGCGTGGGCGGAAGATGAAAGTATTTTAAGTGACGTACAATATGGTTTCAGATCTGGCTTAGGAGTCAACGAGCAAATTCTTAATCTTAGTATTTTAATTGGAAAATATACGCAGGCAAAAACAGGAACATTTTACTTGGCATTTGTTGATCTAACAGCCGCATTTGACTGCGTAATTCATAATAAACTGTGGGCCGTTCTTAGTGATTTAAAGGTGGATCCTGTTTTAATCCAGGTTTTAAGGCAGCTATATTGTGGTGCCACTGCAAAAGTCCGTTATGGACTTAAGGGAGAGTGTACTGTGCCATTTAAAGTGGAGAGGGGTGTAAGGCAAGGGTGTGTTTTGGCACCACTCCTGTTCACACTATATACAAATGCCTTGGAGCAGGAGTTGGTGTCACATGTTAGGGATTCACCATATGTCAATAACTGCCCTATATGCTCTCTCCTCTATGCCGATGATGCAGTACTTATGGCTCGTACCCAGATCGGTTTACAGAGGGCTCTCACCTTTTATGCTAGCTTTATGGATAATCTTGGATTAAAAATGAATGTTAAGAAAAGCTTTATCATGTCATGTGGGAGAGGGAAAAATAAGAATAGAAGTTACAATGCGGGGGGCGTAGGGTGAAAACTGTTAACTCTTTTTGTTATTTGGGGGTCCTTTTTAATCGAACTGGCTCCTGGGCAAAAGCAATTAAGGCTAGGAGCCTTCTGTTTATGAAATCCACCGCGGCCTTAATGAATTTTACAAAAAAATTGGGGAGAAGGCCACCAGAAATTCTTCTAAAAATTTATCAAGCCAAATGTGTGAGTATAGCTGTTTTTGGGGCAGGCATCTGGGGTTTTCAAGATTGTACATCGATTCAATATATAGAAAATGCTTTTTTAAACTCATTTTAGCGGTCCCAGTCAGTGCCCCTGTTTTTAACTGTCACAGTGAACTAGGTGTATTATATATTTCTGACCTAATCAAGGTACAACCGGTGCTGCTCTGGCACAGAATATGGATCTCTGTTAGCACTGGCTTAAACAGGGAAATAATAACTGATGCGATGAGACTAGATAATGCTTCCAAGATCCCATGGCTAAAATATGTAAAAAACGTTATGCAGGATATTGGACACCCAGAGTTTTACTTTCTACCTGAAAAAATGAATTCTATTACCAGGAAGGATTTAAAAAAAATCTGTATGACCCACCTGGAAGAAAACCGGTTAACCTTGGAAATGAGTAAACCTACGGTGGTTCAGCATCAAATAATAATTGCAACTTATGCTATTCAACCGTGTCTGACATGTATTCTGGGGGGTTACGATAGATATCTACTAACAAGATTCCGATTTGGAATCTTTCATCGTTTAATTAGTTTTCCTGATTTAAACAACTGGTCGAGAGAACTCTGTCGTTGCCCTTGTGACAATATTTCTCCACAAACAACAATACATGTAATTTTATTCTGTAAATTTTATATTAATGAAAGGCGAAGATGGGTAACACCTTTACTAAAACAAGGAGGATGGAGACAATGTTGCCCTGCTTTTTTATATTTACAGATGTTAGGAAATATTTACTGTACTGGTTCCATGGTGGGTTTCCTAAAAAGTGTGCTTAGAACTAGGAAATCTCTTTGTATTTAATTGTCAGATATTAATCATATTAGAATGACTGTTTTGGGAGCTGGGATACATTATGCACAGTAATATAAGTCTTGTTTTGATGTTTCTGGAACCGTCTATTGTTTAAATGAACTTGTAAGAACTTTTTAGGAACTCGTTTGTGTCTTATGTATTTTAACAAATTTCATATACCAGATATTAGATGAAATGTTTTTATGCCTGCTTTTATGATTTTAATGTTTAAAATTGAATAAAGCTCGTTTTGATTGATTGATTGAGACCGAAAATGTGAGCGGAACGGATTCCGTAGCAAGCAGTGATGCGGAAGTGGAAGAGCGCCACACACAAAACATTCAAACGTCAAGAGAACCAGGACGAAGAATACAGCCGACTTTTTTGGACGAATTTCGAGTCCTAAGGACAAGGAGGGAGATACCACGGACTGTACAACCAATGAGAACGCGAGGGAGAGGGCGAGGTCGGGGTCGAGGATGAGGAAGAAACCAGGAAGGAACTGGAGAAGAAGGAAGCGACAATGACAGAGAGAGCAAAAGAGGCAGAGGACGAGGAAAATGGCTTATGGGAACAAGACTAATGGGCCAGAAGAATCAGAAATGATGGATGACGATATGGTATACAAAACCATCTTAAATTTATCATATAGACCTCTATCCATGTACGAAAAACGCATGCTCTGCCTAGGCCTTTCCTTTTGCCCGACCAACTCTTTTAACTACCCTGAGACAAGAGTAGACATGTTTAAATTTGTGAGGAAAGTTAAGCTAAAAAAATGGCACACTTTGAAAGGTACACCCGATGTGTCTGATGAAATACCAGTAAGTGAACACAATACGTTTCTGAACATAAAAGACAGGGACACACTTGTGGATATGCAGGACCTTTACCAGGAATCAGGTCTAGATCACTATGAAGAACAATATATCCCTAGAACTGACCTACTGGCAAATACCAAGTTCAGACCTAAATCTATTTTCCTGCCACTCATGCCACATGATAATATCGATGCTTTTCATGAGACCACCACCAAAGATTTGATCAAATTCCGGAAACGCAAACACAATAAAAACATTACTCCCACTAACTTTACGAAAAAACAATGGCAAGTTATTAATTCTCTGAATGAGGATGAGAATATTATCATCCGCCCTGCCGACAAAGGAGGCAATATTGTACTCTGGGATAGAGCGGCCTACTTTGCAGAAGCCACTAAACAACTCAATGATACCAGATTTTATGTCACCACCAATGTACATGAGTACAACGCAAGCATAGTCAGCGTGTGGGACATACTTGCTGAATACAAAGACAAAGGCATCCTTCAATGGGAAGAATATTGTTATCTTAAATGTGATTACCCTAGAACTCCCATTTTGTACCTTTTACCTAAGGTACATAAGGATGCAGAAGTACCACCGGGCAGACCAATTGTATCCTCAATTGGCTGTATCACAGAAAATATTTCCAAATACATAGACCATTTTCTCCTTGTGTATGTAGAGAAACTTCCCTCACACATAAGAGACACCAAAGACTTCCTGGGCAACATCAAGGACATCGCGTGGGAAGAAGAATATCTTATGATTACCATGGATGTCAATTCACTGTACTCTATTATTGACCACTCGCTTGGTATCCTATGTTGTCAACACTTCCTTAACACCCGCGAAATTTGTTACCTGGAGCATACCAAAATGTTAATGACACTTATGAAATTTTGTCTCCTCAATAACATGTTTTTATTCAATGGCACCATGTACAAGCAAATCCTCGGCACTGCCATGGGTACTTGTTTTGCCCCCAGTTTTGCTAACCTGTTTCTGGGGGTATGGGAAGAGGACGTTCTCAGAAAACTCGAGTCAGACCCCAGATACAACAAGGTGATAAGGTGGTACAGGTACATCGACGACCTGTTTGTGGTGTGGAAAGGAAGTGAGGAAAGTGCTACAGACATGATCAGAGGACTCAATAACAACACTTTCAATCTGAACCTCACATACACCATTAGCAAAAACCAGATCGAATTCCTCGATGTAGTGGTAGAAATAAAAAACAGCAGAATGACCATGAAACTCCACAGGAAAACCACAGCAGGGAACAGTCTTCTCCATGCTTTCAGCAGTCACCCAGAAACACTTAAATGGAGTATCCCGTTTGGCGAACTGTTGAGAGCAAGGAGGTACTGCAGTACACAAGAAAGTTTCTTGATTGAACAAGAAAGCATGATGACTAGGTTCCGAGAAAGAGGGTATCCTAATTGGGTCTTGAACAGAGCTAGAGACAAAGTGCATAAAATCAAAAGAGAGGAAACATTGAGAGAC
This sequence comes from Calotriton arnoldi, assembly GCA_963921515.1. Classification (NCBI taxonomy): domain Eukaryota; kingdom Metazoa; phylum Chordata; class Amphibia; order Caudata; family Salamandridae; genus Calotriton; species Calotriton arnoldi. The sequence goes on along the minus strand of CAWUFW010012850.1, from coordinate 405,847 downwards.
AAACCAGATACCGAGGAGGATACAACAACTAGAGTGATCCTTACTTACAATAGGGAGTCCAAACAAATAGCTAAAATCCTGACACGAAACTGGAATATACTTACGAGTGACCCAGTCATAGGCCACACTATACAAGATAGACCACAGATAACATATAGAAAGGGAAGAAATCTTAGGGACTTCCTGGTGAAAGGGGACATTACCAACAAAAACCTAAATACACAGATTAACCTCCAAGGCTTCTTCCCCTGTGGTCATTGTAAGGCCTGCAGGAATAGCTCTTTGAGGAAGTCATACTCGACAACAACAGGAGAAAAAATGATCAAACAATTCCTCACATGTGGAACCATATTCACCATCTATATCCTTGAATGCCCCTGTAAGAAAAGATACGTAGGCAGCACTACACTAGCTACCAAGAAAAGGGTGTTGGAACACATGAGGGCCATTAATAACAAAGACCCTCATTACCCTGTCGCAAGACATTTTGCAGAGTATCATCTCTCCAATAATTCCATACTAACCTTCTTTGCAATAGAACAGATTGAATACACACATAGAGGAGGAAATAGAGTTCTTCAGCTGCGCAAAAAAGAATCCTGGCATATAATCAACCTCCAAACCAAAAACCCGGAAGGGCTTAACCAAGACGAAAAAATGAGCATTCATCTACATGAATAGTATTACAGCATAGGCATCTGGTTGCCTAGATCTTCTTTCTGTAGATCATATCTGTATACTTCTCTAAACATGCATGCTATATACTAGAGCATATTCTGTTTTGACATAAGTTTTAATCTGTACTGTGAGATTTCTCATGGAATTTTTAAATGGTATTTTCTTTTCTTTTTACACAGGAGAAAAGGAAGGGGCAGAATCTGAAAACCGACTCCACTGGACCCCCCCCCCCTACCCTTTTCTTCAATCGTCATGGTGGAGGGCCCGACTAGACAGATAAGATATTTGTTTCCCTAAATTAACTTTCTCTTTACGTCTTTTGTCATTTTTTACTCTGTAGATTTTTTTCACATACACATTTTTTACACATGTTTCCTTGGTGGACGACTGGGTGTAGTGTTGGTGAATTGGGAAGGACTGACAGCAATCCTACATATAGGGGCAGGATCTGCCAAATGTAATCTAAGGGCAATTTGCCAAATGGCTAACCACTTAGGGGTATGAATCATTTTGTGTCACTAGATTATGCCGTACAAATTTCAGACATAACTTTAGAACATTTTCAGGCACTATGCTGAGCACAATGGTTTATGAAGAAGAGTATGGTGTAGAATCTTACCATATATTACGGTCTTTTCACATCAGACTGGTTTTATCCACAACACAGTCTGTTCAGAGGTTTCCGAAAGCACTAGGCCGAGTGGAATTTACACCCAGTGATTCAACTGAGAAGAACAATCTTGAATACTGTAGCCTGTTCTGGTAATACCTCTCGTTTTTAATGGTCTTTTCAATAGTTCATGTTATTATATTTGCAGAGTCTGTATAGAACACATGTGTGAATAAGACCATTTTTGGCATAAAGCAGGATGGTTTAACAATATGCACTCTTGTATGATAATGTGCACGTTACAAAATGGATGCCATGTACACCCGGGTCTATCAGGTGACTATAGCAAATCATGGATTTGAGCCTCTTTATTTGCTTGATTTAATCTCATAAGTGGGACATTCCATCCACTTTGGAAATCAATGTATGACTTAATACAAATTCTCACTACGACTGTTAATTTTGTATGCTTTTAATACATTTGTGTGTATCATTGAACACTACAAAATGGATGCCAATTTGCCGCAGTAATACATGTATTTTGTAGTCCCCCTTGATTTCCATATTTCCTATGTATTGCTAGCCCATTCCCACAAGACACTGTGTGACCAAGCTTGCTGTGCAAGCGAAACGCGTTACCTGGATTAAAAACCAACTCCTGGTGTTTGCAAATTACCTCCGAGTGATCGCTTTATTGTCTGCTTGGAACTTTTATGTTTGGCGCGCTCCGCGAACTACCAGCGATCCACTGCAGAGGGCGGGGGAAGGCAGAAGGAGCAATAATTTAGAAACATATATATATATATATATATATATCGTTTACTCCGCAGCTGAGCAGAAACTTCTCCTCGTCACTTCCACAGCAGGCACGGACACGGACCAACGAATAAGTGCAAAATTTATTTATTATATGTCGCCATAACGTTTCGGCTCGTCCGAGCCTTGTTCACATGACAATGTGATAATGGCAGATCACAGCTTTTAAAGTGACAGTGCATTGTTTAGAAACTCACCACATGACCATAATTGCAATGGAAATAGTAAAGACACTGCGGCCATATATAGTCTTTCGACCTAAAAACTTTTTTTTAACATTTTTATACTACATATCCCAATATTTACTAAATAAAGTGCATAAAGTGCTAATATGTGCAAAACTGCATTCCTGTAAAATACATTTCTAAATAAAATTACAATTTCCTAAAAATACATTCTTTAAAATACCACAATTTAAATGTTAAAAATTAGTGGCTGGGAATGTCTTTGTCGAGGGCCTACAACAGATTAAAACTCAAGATACTTAATATCATTATTCATAGGATAAATCCCTAGAGATAATACTCAACCCTCAAATCTCAAATGGCCTATATGTGCAAACCACTCTGTATTAAAGTACAAAAATAATGGGATAAATCCCTATTACATTTTATTCGGTGGTAAGCCATTCTTAAATTGTCCTTATCATATTCCAATTAACTATGTACAAATTGATACTGTGCTAAGTGTTTAGTGATGATTAAAAACAGTGATCCATCTAATATATTTATTCTTCACTTCTGCTGATTTCCCCTGTTTCTTTCAATATTTTCCACACTTTTTATGAATATCTTTTACCTTTTATGCTCCTTATATATATATATGAAGTAAACTCGCATTCACTTCTGCCTTGCCACCAGAAATAACGAGCGAGGACCCAGCGATAAGTGCATATATCCTTTTACTTTATTCCAACCATTTGTCCGCCATATATATATATAATTCAAATATCAAACGTCCTGAAGGTGAGGTCACCGAAAATGGTGGCTACTTTGTTTACATATACAAAATGCTAATGTAGTTCACTTGTTTTCCCAAAAAAGTGTTACCTTGTGTGTTAATGTGGTTAAATGCAATATTTGTGCAGAGTTGTTTATATTGCTGTTGGCAGAAATTTTGATGACAAAATTGCAAAAATAAGAATGTATAAATAATAAATTTTAAATGCATAATTTACACATTTAAAACAAAAATTATTTACACATTAAAAAAATGTCATTATATAAAAATGATTATACCAAACATATTAATGTTCTGTGTAATCATGTAAAAAATGATATTTATTGAAAACTATATGAAATGTGTGTTTTAGTTTAAAAATGTGTTAGCAAACATTTACAACATTTGTATTATTTTAAATGCAGACATATAAACCCAGAGAGAGTGAGGAGACAACAGCCTCAAGTGTTCAGACCATTTCCAGACCTTGCCACCATCGAAGAACGGGATATTTTCAAAACATTCAGATTGAATAGACAAAGAATTCTTGATTTATGTCATCAGCTAGAGCCAGATCTTTTGCCTCACAGTAGGAGTACCACAGCAATAAAACCAATAGTCAGAATTATGGCAGTACTACATTTTGTTGTCACAGGATCATTCCAATAGATTGTGTTATTATCTGGTGGAATGTCACAACCAATTTTCAGTGGTGTGCTACAAGAAGTTCTTTCTTCAATGATGAGATACATCAACAGCTTCATCCAGTTTCCATTAAACACAGATTTTGCCAATGAGAAGAGAAATTTTTATGCTTTGGCTCGCCTACCGCTTTGGAGATATGGTTGCATTTTGTACTTGGGCTCTAAACAATTGTGGCTCTAATCTAGTAATTTCATTCACCATGACTAACAATTCTCCTTTTGTAAAATAGGGCCTTCTCCTCCCTGCCATTATCAAACAAACAAAAATTACATAAATGCTATAACCTACAAGAAAATAAATGAGAGAAGAAATAAGGGAGAAGAAGCAGAGAAAGTTAAAAAAAAGCCTGACTTAACTACAAACGTTCTGCTTGAAAATGTTGTGGGGCACTGGAATGGCAAAGGATAATGGTCTGAAATGGTGTATTTTTTTAGTGTAGTATGCAGGTGAAAACAATTAGCCAAAACACATCAGGTGTGTGATGATAGCATCCATCCTATAGCCACAGGAATAGTCCAATGTTGAATGAGTCCCATGAAGCAATCACTCCATCAGCAATCCACTACTAGAACACCATTAGCACAACTGTAAACCTTAATAGGCTCTGCACAATCCCGCCACCCTGACAGCGATGGAGCAATGTGAGCCAGCAGAGAAGTCTGCTGCGTCGACAGTGGTGAACCGTTTATGCTGCAGAAAACACTCTGTCTATGTGGACGAAGATTCAGCCATCACACATCTAAATACAGTGGGCTGGATTCCTTCAGCTTGGCGGAGAACTTGTAAACTTCACCACAAAGGGATGATGCGAGTCCTGCCAAGATCTCAATCAGGCCCTAAGTTTGGTTTCTCCCTAACAATGGCCCTTCACGCCTTGTGCCTTTTTACCAGGGAATTTTGTCCCCTTATGTTCCATGCAAGGAGTCTAACCATTGGGTTGCTTCAGAAGATGACCCATGGGTAATGCAGCAGTCCTTATACCAGGCTGAGGCCTGCTTGCCCCTCGTCTAGTGTTTGTGAATGTTCCTGGTCTGGAAACCGAGTGCCCACCTCCCTCCCTCCCTTTCAACTTAAATCCCTGAAACAAAAATTTAACTAGAACTAACAAGCCAAGTGTTGTAGTTCATGGAAGTGATGGAGAGTCACAACCTTGGCTGTCCGACTCTTGGTCAGGCTTCACTCACTCATGTTCCAGGTGGTTCTAAATCTTATTGTTCTGGTATCAGAGTATACCCCCTTTGGCTTCCTCCGATGTATTTCTCCTGCTCATCGTTTTACCACAGTTTTCTTCCTCCATAATGCCAAAGCCTTTTTGCCCTAATCAACCATCAAGAATATTCTCAGTAGTCCTTTGATCGTGCAGGTCAGCACAAAGGGATAGTTCCATCCATACTTGATGTTTATATTGTGTAGTTCCATGGTAACTACGAACATCTCTTTCTTCTCACCAGTGTTGCCTGGGATACATCCTGGTAGAGATGTAGGGCCTGATTACGATGTTGGGCGGACTTAAGTCTGCCCAACACCGCCTCGGTCCTGGGACCGACCGACCTCCGGGCGACAGTCCCGACCAGCTCATTACAATGCGACCGAACATTGTTCAGTCATATGTTCCCTTTTCTCAATGGAAGCTCGTGGTATGGCTGTAAAGCGGCCATAACACAGCTCCTATTGAAAAAAGGGAGGTGCAGTTCATCCCTGCACCCATGCCACGGGGTGCAGGGATCAACAGGGGGCACCATAGGTGCCCCCTTGGCCCCCAACCAGAGGCCGCAAGCACAAGAGGGCCCAGCTGGGCTCCCCAAAGCACGCTTTCCTACATGGTTTCCTTGTCATACAGGCCGGCATGGAAACCATGCATTACAATCTCAAGGGCAGAAAGGTCCACCCTTGAGATTACTGGCCGGCTTCCGACTCCGCGATGGGCTCCTAGATCCCGTCGGAAGCCAGCCGTAAATGACCGGCCGGTTTACTTTCTGACCGCCTAGATCATAATTAGGAGGTCGGAAAGTAAACCGCAGGGCCAATTACGATGTGGCCCTGAAGGCTCCGGCCGTCAGTTGGAGCTGTAACGGGCCGCATCGTAATCGGCCCCGTAATGTTCATTCGTCAATCACTACTACCTTCCTTCTTGCCAGCACCAATATTTTGTCCTTGAGGTCCGATGATGCCAATCTTGCAATAATATCTTTTGAGCTCAACTCCAGTTCTTTAGTAGCTGGGCTGGCCCTGTGTGGCCGGACAATTGGTATTTCTGTTTGTACGTCATCCCCCAGGACTTGGTTAAAGAGGTTTATGCAGAAGGCTATGATGCGGGGCCCTTCGATATTCTCTCTTGCAATCCGTATTCTGATATAATCTCTTTGTGACCTATCCTTGAGGTCCTCGCATTTTCTTTTTGAATGTATCTACCTCCTCCACTCTCAACCACATCAGTGCTTGTCTGCCAAACACGCCTCTTTGCGGTTGTGGTATTGCCTTCTCATTCTTGTTCACTCGGTCTCCTGGAGGTGATTTTTGTTGCCATGTCTGCATTTGGAATCGGAAGGTCAGTTTTTACCATTAGGAGTTGGTTGGTCAGTGAGCTTGTGAGTTTTTCTTTAAGAGTTTTCTGTTTGAACACTTTGACAGAAGACATGTTGGTGCCTGCTCCTGTAGCTGGAGAGATTTCACCTGGGCCTGTGTTTTTAGTGGTTTTCTGTTGCCAACAGTTATGAAGGTCACGCTGTGCTATTGGAGTGATGATGTGTCTCATGGGCTCGGGAAGCTAGATCTGACGCTGTGTTTGCTTTAGCATCAATATTGTGCTCTCCTCACACTGGTCTTGGCACTGGTGCAGGGAAATAGGGAATAGCACATCACAGGCACATGGATTCAGCTATCTGCCTTTGCCTGTGGTTCACCGGTAAGGTCTGCCATGCCAATTCCATTCTGCTTCAAATTCATTTTCTGCTGATCTACAGTTCAGTGCTGCCTCCCACCGGCCACAGTTCCTTCTCCCTCCAAATGATGTAGAGGACAAAACTGCGTTAACAGAAAGGGCACACAGATGGTTAGTTATCCAGAGCTACACTATATGCTCCCCCCAACCTTACCTAGGTGCTGGTTTTACTAAAGCAAAAAAGGAAAAATACCTACATCTGAGGCTGGGCATTTTACCATCAATGCTGCACCTGCCCCCATGAAACGGTCACAGCCAACAACATTGTGCAGATTATATGGCGAGGCAAAAGAAGACATTCTACACCTACTGTGCATATACAAGAGCTTAGATATTGAACGAAGAATCTTGCTAAAGCCTGCCCTGATAAGAAAACAGATAAGAACATGCAGGTAGGCAGTGAAAGCTTGCTTTGAAGGAGGGGACATCCAGCTAGCTTGCTGCCTGGTTCGATTTATGGGTGTAGCAGGAACTAAGGGGCATATTAGCAAGACCCACGTTAAAATTATCGCCGTTTTAGCGGCAGGAAACTGCCGCTAAAGCGGCGATAATGGGCTTGTTAATATGCGTTATGGAATTTCAATAGAGCCCAGGTTAGATGTCCTGCACATCTAACCTGGGCTTCTATTGGAATTCTATAACGCATATTAGCAAGCCCATTATCGCCGTTTTAGCGGCAGTTTCCTGCCGCTAAAACGGCGATAATTTTAACGTGGGTCTTGCTAATATGCCCCAAAGTTAATTACCAGTACTTAGCCGCATTATCTTTTATAGACAACTAGGTCATTGCAGCTTCATATAATTAATTAATACAGTAATCTGTAACCCCTGGCCCATATCTAAGGATTTTAGATAATTTATATTTTACTGTTTTGATACAACAGGGCTTCATTTTATGTCAAATTATGGTTTTATGAATTTGAAGAGACTCTATTATGGTGGTTTTACAGTGTAATTGGTCTCAAACATCCATGCTAATGAGCAAAGACGAATCGACCATCAAATCATCCAGATGAACTTAAAAGCGTTAACTGGAGCACTCTCCGAATGTATACGCACAGGCGATCACGCAACCATGGACTCTGCATCCAATATGCATGTGACATTGATGATTCAATTTTATCGTTTTCCAAGTTTTAGTTTGTTCAATGAGTGTATCTTATGCAATGGTTTTTATTAACTAAGCATTATAATAAAATTTACTTACTTACTTGCTCCAAATGGTTTGTACTAGCCTTTTGCGATGTCTCCTTTTGGGACATGGGCCCAGTGCATGTCCTGTGATGATGGACTAATGCTCATAGGGGTCTGCACTCTACCACAGTGCCTGTTTATGTGTGTGGCCTGTTCTGTCTGCAAAGTTGTGTGATGCACAACTATGTCCCAGCTCCACAATCCAAGATGGCTACTGCCAGCTGTCGCCTACCGATGCTTGGGCTTTCATCCTGCTTGATCGTGGCTGTACATGGATCTCCCCCTCAAATAGAATGCTGTCCTGGCTCATGGAGCAGAGCTGGGTACTGGATTCAGTTCATTATTGTTGGCATGACATGACATTAAAGCTTAATGCTTCAGCATTCATTTTTGGAGGATGAGACCAGAGTGTGGTTGACAGACAGGGTCCACAATTTATTTTTGGCAGTTTTACGTACTGCAAACCTTGCCTTTGGACATAAGAGTGTCTTACAATAGACACAGACTATGTTAAATATTTAGGCCACATCACCTCCTGTGAAAGTGAGGAGCAAAACTAGCAAAAGGAGGATAGATGAAAGAGACAGATGAAACATGAAGTTTAGAGCATGAAGGAGGGATGAGGATGTAAGAGGGGCAGAACCAGCAATGTGCAGACCTGGGTGTTGTTCCCTTTCGATTGCTTTGTTTGCTTGACACATGCCAACACAGATTCGCACAGATCCTCCACTGTACTTTTTAGGTACCACCACTATCAGCGACACCCATGGTGTTGGACCTGTAGAGCACTCAATGATATCTCAATGATATCTCAATGATAACATGGTAACAATGGTCATGGTTTAGCAAAGTCTCAATTTTTTTTTCAACAGCTTGTTGTACATGTAATGCAATTTGACGATGTCCTTGAGCAACAGGACGTGTGTTCTCATTAATATGGAGCTGAACGTTCATTGTCTTGAACTTTCCTAAGCCATGAAACAAAGACAGAAATTGATTCACTCATGTCTTGATGAGCGTTGAGATTATACTTCACAGAAATTAGTCCCATGTCAGCAGCAGCCGTGCTGAAGCTGAGCAAACATACACTCAATGAAGTGCCCTGAAGGACATTGTTAGGGGATTGTACCTTTGTCTTTTTATGTTTCATAGTCACCATAAATGAACCTTGACTTTACAATGGTGTCCCATGTGTATACTTTGGTTGTTGATGGTGTGAGACGTGGCACCAGAGACAGTTCATGGTACTTTTGAGCTGGCATGATATTTATTGGCGCACCACTGTCTATGATAAGCGCTATATAGCAGCCCTAATTTGTTTGGGGACAACCTCTGAATGAATGTTGTGATTTCACTTGTCAGTTCTTTTCTGACTTGTATTCTTTCTTGCAAGAAATCAGATCTACATGCACTCGACTTTCATTTGTCAGCATTGACATCGCACACCCATCTTCTTCACTGTCGCTCAGCAGTGACGCCAAAGAACCATTCGACAAGGAATTAGATGACGATCCGCCTCTTTCTGTTTCTACTTGCATAAACAGATGTTGGTGTTTGCTTCGGTGGGCATGACTGGAATGCTTCTAGAACCTTCTGGCAGCCATTGTGTCTTCACGACGTGACGTACTAGCAGCCATTTTGTCTTCACAACATTACGTATTCACTTTTTCTCTCACTTTGCAAACTGTTGAAAAATGGTTCTCTTTACCATAATCTCTACATATCTACTCAACTGCTGGAGATTTACCTTCATGTAGAAAGGAAAATCCACACTGAAAACACAGCTTCTTTGTCTTCAGAGACATCACTTTGCAGCCTTTTACCTTGTGATTTTTCTGGCTTTTCATAATAAATGCTGAATCACTCTGGGCTCCTCTGGCTTCCATGTCAGCAGCTTGTTTGTCAGCACACTCTTCAGCTCTGGCTGCAATGAGCACATGCTCCAGACTGAGTGCTTCCCTCAGCATTCGCATCTAAAGGAATCGGAGGGGCAACCATCTGTGACTCTGCGACGAATGGCTTCTTCGTCATTGAATTTATTAAACATATAGTGTTTGATGAGCATTTCAAGTCTTTCAACAAATTCATCCATCGTCTCACCATCTTGTCAAAGTTCTGCATCGGATTGAATTTGCTCTTCAGCATTTCTTTAATTTGACTTACAAAGTTTCTTCACCTCTGGGTATTTCCTTTATCACTTCTTTCACTCCTTCACCTGCTATGTTTTTGAGATATTTGATGATCTTTTTGTCATCTGCGTCTTCCAGCGCATCAATAAAGTCATCGAAAGCTTTGATCCAGACAATCAATCTTGTACCAATATTCTGCTTCTTGGCAACATCGAAAGCGGATGGTGGTTTTAGGAAGGCAGCAGCACCTTAACAGGCACTCTCTTTGACATCCATCGATGAGGTGAAAGATTGCACTTATCCAACTGCCATTCATGGCCTCTGTTGTTGGTTTAGCAGGATTCGACAGCCTCAAAAGAACCATACCCACGTGCTTGCATCTGGGTTACTGCACCTGTCGCTGAGGTTAGATGAAATACTTCTGGAACCTTCTGGCAGCCATTTTGTCTTCATGCTGAGGTCAGATGCATTTCTTTACTCTAGATGTCTGGTAAGTAGATGAGTTTTTTTTGTTTCTGAGGCACTCCTCACACTTTATTACACCTGGCTGACCTCTGCCTCTTAGTACTTCTTTGGGCTCATCTACTTTTGATTGCTGCGTTCGCGTGTACCTGGCTGTTGCCATTTGTGGCACTTTCTGTACCTGGTTGTCACTGCCTTTAGCATTATCGTATTGGATGAATGATGGCTCTGAGTTGAACTGTGGCAACAAACTTCTTATTTCAGTCGTCGTAGCAATTTTCTGACTGACAATAAATTAAACTTCCTGTGAGGCCTTCAGTTTCTTCTAAGGTCTTGTACCAGCTCGAGTTGTGCTTTGACTCTACATACGCAACCGTTGATTCTTCACTTTGACTGAGGCGCATATGGCATGCACAAGCAGTTTGCTGGACCTCAGCAAACTCTTGGGAGAACACGCTCAACTCTTCGGGTTGCAGGGTTTACATATCCCCTATCTCGTCACCAGTTTAGATTCCTCCCCAGGCCAGTAGCATGTAAAGGAATTACGCCACACACAGCGCTTGTTATTACATGTCTTTAGTCTCTAGACTGTAAGCATTAACTGCCACGTACTATGTCCTGAATGTTATTAACCACATCCAAACACTGACATCCCTAGACTACGGAGTCCATTAGGGACCATAAGGGTCCTGCTCTCTATAATACACAACGGGTTACAAGTCAGGGGGTAGAGGTGGTAGAAGGCAAGTAAAATTACTGGCATCCTGCCACTTTCCTCTCATCCATCTGGGCCTTCTCTACCCACCCTCACCATGCTGACAGTGGTTGTGCGAGAACTGGAGTCAGCAAGATATATGGCTGAGGGGAGTTTGATGCACTGTGAATGGCTTGAACTAAAACATTATTGAATGAAAGTGGGGGTTGTCAACCTATATTTATTATGAAGACTCTCTGTTTTTAAATGTTCTTAAAATGAAATTTGTATTTTGTGCTTTATGATTTATTTAAATAGAATAAAGCTTGATTGACTGACTGGTGTCAGCATGGATATTTGGCTGACAGGGAATGCAGCAGTTTGTGGTGCTAGAGCACTACCCACATTCCCCCATTTTAGCAGGGACAGTGGAGACCCAAAACAGACAAAAGGAGGCAGGCCACATGACAGATTGTCATCCCCCATTCCATTGCCTTGCTGAGGTCTTTGGGCATCTGAGGAAGTCAGGGAAGCCTGGAGAAGTGCATGCTTCTCTGAGAGGTGTCAAACTTTTGTGATATAGCAGCAGAGAATCACCAGATTTCAGTCTGGCATTCAATGTAATAGCTTTAAATAGACACCATTCACAAAAATCATAATTATTGATCAAAATACATATGAAAGTAAAGATACACTGCTTGGCTTAAAGTTAAAAGAATTCCAGCTATTCAAGTGAGGAAATTGGGGTTGAGAATAAGGTAGGTGGAGTTGGGAGGGAATGTGGGAGAGACAGATTGAGCAAGGGATATACTGAGGTAATATGAATAAGAAATAAAGATACCAGATGAGAGAAAGAATGAGGGACAGAGGCATGAGGATATATTAGGACATTTGAGGCCCTAGCGGAGCCACTCTAGTTGTACCCTACCTGGGTCCTATGGTGGTCAGCCCCAAAAAAAGCATGTAGGTCCCAGTCTGCTGCGACTATTAAGCACAATTGGCACTTCTTAGCGCCATTTTCTCTTAAATATCTAAAACAAACATATGTCTGGTTCTCCCTACTGGATGTTTGTCATTTTCATATCATTTTGCTCATTAATTTTGTCTCTATCCTTGTAAATTTGATTAAGATTTTTATTGGGTTGTGTTTTTATGACTTTTTAACTGTTTTGTTCCTTCCCAATGTTTTACACATTTTCTCTAAGTTAAGCCTGTCTGCTGTGTGTCGTAGCTACCAGGGTTTGTGCTAAGGATTAAAGTAATTAAACCTTTGACTAGGCCCAACAAGATAGTGACTCAGGGCCTGATTAGGATGGCGGGAGGACTCACGTCCGCCCGCCACCTTATCGGACAACGGGACCACCCAACATGCTGTCGGCGGTCAAATCAACCACATTATGATGCGACCGCCTCCAAGGCAGTCGCACTGCCTATCTCCTGTATTGCGGTGTGTGCTGGGTGCTGCAGCACATGCTGCACTTCAAGAAATAGACAGGGAACATATCCCTGCACTACGTGGCAGGCACCATGCGGGGCCTGCCACATGGTGCAGGGATGTGTAGGGGGGCACCATAGCTGCCCCCCTAAACCCAAAATCAAGGGCCAGGGGAGAAGGTGGGCCCCAATGTCCCATTCTGTCAGCCTTTCCAGGGACATCGTAATCACTACGGCGGTGCCTGGTAGGCACTGCCACCATTGCAGGGATGGCAAGGCCCTCCACCACACCAGCGGGCTCAAGGAGCCCATCAGATACGTGGCGGTCGGTGTTTCCGACCGCCATCACACTGCCCGTCATCCTAATGTGGCGGGCGGTAAAGATGTTCTGATGGTGGTGAGACCGCCACGGACAGCCTGTCGGTGGCTGTCTCGCCACCATCGTAATCAGCCCCTCAATTACCTGTGGTGGACACCCAGCCACCCCAACTAATAAAGCACATTCTCACATGTAGAGATCCTTCTACACTTTATAAGCATTGCAAATCCTGAAAAGGAGTTTCAGCACCCGCTTCATAGCTTGTTTAAAAAATCTTTTGTTCATTGATAGTTTGTTCTCAACCACCAATACATATCACTGAAAAAAAAATCAGTCTGTATCAATCAGCACTCATGGTGATTGTCTCTTAATTATTTGTGTAATCCATAATACAAGTCGACAACCTGCCCATTGTCTCTTCTATATCCTAACATTTTTTTTATCTAATAGCACTTTCAAATATGAATGGATATGTGAAACAGTGTGGAGAGAACCTTTAAGCATTAGATCAGTACCTGTGATGTGTAATTACCAGGGGTATAGTTATGACTGCTTGATTATATGGCATTTTTTTATTCATACTATACACTTCTGTAGTAACATCTGTGGTAGTGCTTAAGACATGTATCTGTTCTACATGCAGCTGTATGTTTTAAGTATTGGGTCGACATATTGGTAAATACTAGTGCTGTATTGTATCACTTTCAATGCTCAGGGGCGTATTTATGAAGGGTTCACATCACCCTTGTGCGACGCAAGGCGGCTTAAGGGTGATGCAAAACCTAAGTCGGATTTAGCAAGCCAAGCAAGGCCACCTTCTGTGGCCCTGCATGGCTTGATAAATCCAGAGTAATGTAACACAGCTAAAATCACTGTTTTATATTACTCTGCCCCAGGGTGAGATTGCATGGGTGGAGCTTGGGTATTCCCACATATCCACACATTGATTTTGGCGCATTCTCAGATTTACCAACAATAGTAAACCTGGGAATGCGGCAAACTGAGGAGAAATATGTTCATTTTTCCATTTTTTTCCACTTTCTATGTGTGCTGCATTCTGCAGCACACATACATAGAGGGAGTTGGCTCAGGGGAATGTTTTTGTGCAGGAAGGGGTCCTTTCCTGCACAAAAACAATCCTGTTTGCAACACAGGCACCCTTTCACCATGGCACATTGTGTGCCAGTGCTGGTATATTACAGCAATGCACCGTATATTGTTAAGTACAGTGCAATCCTGCCCTTTCCCTATCACGCCGTGCAGCAAGGTGATTTGCTGCTCTCTGTGATTATTTATTAAATATGCCCCTAATCACTTAAAAATGGATCTAAAGTTAGTCAAAAATAGATCGTCCAAGGTAATTTGAACGTAAAGATGATGTCCTAACTATAATAATCTGTAGACACGGCAGCCTGCAAGAAGTATTGGAATCATGTTTACGAGGCACGTTTTCTGTACCAAAGAACAGGAGTCACACTCAAAAACATATTCAATACTGATTAATACAGATTGTTTTTACAGTGATACTGGTTCTAACTGACCACAAGCTATTTACATCACAAGACGCATGCATATTGCTATATGTATAAACATTTGATGAGTAAATATTGTAATTTTCAGTGATCAACACTGCATTGAATTGAACACCATCACTCTTAGGAAGCAGCAATTTCCCCAGCGGCTGGCTAATTAGTGGATTTTTTCTGTCATTTACTCGGCCACTGGCTAAATGGTAGGAAGTATCTGAATAATAGCGATTCTGAACTGTTTGGCTAGCAGGCATGCAAATAGCAGAAAAACGTCATTATTTACCTGCCCGCTGGCTGAATAGTACAGGTTCTACATTGTATGGCTGGTGGCCATGCAAAGAGCAGAAAAATGTCACTATTTATCCAGCCCATGGTTAAACAGTAGAGATTCTGAACTTTTCAGCTGTCTGCAATGCAAATAGCAGAAAATCTTCATTATTTACTTGGCCACTGCTTAAATAGTAGAGATTCTACACTGTTGGCTGTGCGCTTTACAAATAGCAGGAAAACTTAAATATTTAACTGGTTGCTGAGCATATAGTAGAGATTTTGCATCGCCCGGCTGGCAGCTGTGCAAATAGGAGAAAAACACCACTATTTACCCGGTTGCGGGCTAAGCAGTAGAAACTTGGCACTGTGCGTCTGGTGGCAGTGAAAATTGCAGAAAACGTCACTATTTACCCAGCACCTGTTTAAAATAGCAGAGATTCTGCACTGTTCGTCCGGCAGCTGTGCAAATACCAGGAAAATCTAAATATTTACCCGGCTGCTGGCTAAGTAGTAGCGATTCTGCGCTATTCGACTGGCAGCCCGGCAAATATCAGAAAAACTTCACTATTTACCCATGCCACTGGCTAAAAAGTAGAGATTCTGCACTGTTTGGCCAGCAGCCATGAAAGTAGCAGAGAGACTTCACTATTATTTCCAGGTCACTATTTAAATAATAGAGATTCTGAACTGTTTGACTGGCAGTTTTAAGAAAACTTCTCCTCCTTGAAGCTGCCAACATTCTGTCCTAAGGTGACTCTTCCCCTTTGCAAATTAGTTACCACCCCAACTTGGAGGTTGTTAGCTCATCAATGGTTTACGACAGCAATTGCAGTCAAAATTCCTTTCCTAATTGGAAAGGGGAGGGAGAAACCCCATTCCTTAACTCTACTATTTGCAATTCAGCAACAATCACAACAAGCATTGGCATAGCCAATAGGTCTTGCCTTTGGGACCTTATAAGTGTTTAACCATGCAACAGTTAATGTTGTTGCACCAAGGATATTGTGCTGCATAACTAAATACTTATAAGGTCCCAAAAGGAGACCTATTGGCTATGCCAATGCTCTTTTTTTATCGTAGTGCACTGAGACAGGGAGTGAAGGGGCGTGAGATCAGGAGGGAGAGAGGCAGGCTGGTCTGTGAGGGAAGATGTGACAGAGAGGGAGAGAGGAGTAACTGGAGGGAAGGGGCGGGATGAAGAGGGAGAGAGACGAAGAGTAGGAGGGAAGAAGTTGTCTTGAGGAGGAAGAAAGGATTCTACTGAGGGCAGGGAGCGGGCTAAGGCGAAAGAGAGGTGAAGGGACGGATATGTGGTAAGGAGGGGACAGGATGCCACTGACGGGAAGGAGAGCAAGCTGAAGAGGGAGAGATGCTGTGAATGAGAGGAAAGGAGTATGGGGGGAGAGTGCCACTGGTGGGAAGGGAATTAATATAAAGCATGAGGAGAGAGAGGAAATATATGGGGCTGGGGAAGGAACAGGCGGGTTGAGGAAGATAGGACTCAGGAGGTGGGGCCAGGAAGGAACGAGAGGTGGGCAATGAAGGGTGAACTAAAAGACATTTTGGGGCAGGGGGTCAGTGAGAGACGCGCGAGACGGAGACTGCGCAGCACATCTCACTGCTCGGCTGCGCGTAAAGTCATTAGCTTTCTATTGATAGTCCACGCCGCTTGGTTGGTCTTGGTGGCTCACCAGTACTGGACACTGTGGTTGACCAGTACTGATGGGCTCCCAGAACCAAGCAGAAAGTGAAGTCTAACCCCTCTGTCACCAATGCCAAACTTATTATGTGTCTTTGGTGCACCAGTTTGGCGAAGTGCAATCAACACTTGTAGGGTATATGACCTAGGCATTATTTAAGCCTTGCCATGCAGAGTTTAGTGATCTCAACTAGTCTAGTACCCAAAAACAACAAAAGGTAGGTCAAACCACTGGTTTTAAACTTAGGTAAGCAATTTACAGCCATGCGTAACCCAAGCCAAGCTATACAGGCAGCTAAAGAGCACACAATATTGTCCATGGTGGTCACACTAAGACAATACTGGAGGCAGAACAGTCAAATGAAATTCCCCAGAAAGCAGTCGGAAAGTACTCATATAAAAATGCTCTCCAAAATCACGTTGAGAACAGAAAGTTCATTAAAAGCACTGGCAATAAGTACATTAGCAATTGAAGAGAGATTCAAGCAGCAAGGAAGGGTGGTATAGGAAGCTGAACGCTGGGTCACTAATAAGCTAATAACATTGCTTAACATGCAGCCAAGGCCCTTGAGACAGGTCAAGAGAAACAATCTACTATTGTTTTACAACCCTAGAGTCAATGATTACACTTTATGTCAGTACCGAGTGAGATCTGTGTCTTGGATTTTTCAATTCTAAGCCCTAGAGAAACGGATTAGAGTCTAAAAACCATATGAAGGATACGGTGTCTGGCACACAAATTAAGGAAAATTACGTCACCGGAATTATGTATATATCTAAATGAAATAGTGCAGTTTTCAACTGAGTTTTTTCTATGAAATGAAAAACATAAACTACAGATCTGAAGGATTCACAAAATAGTACTAGGCTTTTAAAGACGATGAGTAAGAATGCCTTTATACGGTGCATCTGCAACGTTTATGCTGGGTGTCAGGTTCACAGAGGCTCTGAAATGATGTTTATCCAGCAATATGACTTGCTGTGATCCCATCTTTCTACAAACCCAGGCTGACCCTCTTTCTCGTAGTTCTGACAGAAACAGAAGTTACTGTCATTTGTCTCAAGATGCGCTTCACCGACAAGGCCCACCAAGGCGGAAGCATGCCTGAGGTTGCTTCACGGCAATGCCGAGGGGACACTGTGTCAAGTTTGGGGGGCACTGTTTCTTTTGGGAGCGGGGCCGGACTGATTTGCTTACAGTCGGTCCATGTCTATAATGGCAGTCTGCGTTTGAGACGAATTCTGCATCCATCCATCTCTACTTGTTTTCTCTTAACAGGGACGTAGGTTTTGGTTTCATTGACGAACTGCACGACAGGCAGAAGCCCTCCCCGGCCACTGGCCCTCAGTACAGGCTTTTCAGACAAATCACAGAATACTTGGCATGTGCATGCCCGGACTACTGCTAATTAAAAGCCTGGAGAATAAAAGATTTGGCACACTTCAAACTCAGAGAGCTAGGATTTATTTCTAACCCTATAATTACAGGGTGAACGCTACCTCGCACTTTTGTAGTGAGGGTAATTGATAATGTTAAACAGTTTTCCTCTTTCAAGTAATGCTTAGCCATACAATATATCTACACAAAACAGAGTGCGTCGCTGAGTGGTGCAGCAGCAATAACCTGGTTTGCAGACAGCAGAGCAGCACCAGAACACTGCTGTCTTCGGTCAACAGGACTGTGTGTAATAACAGGCCCTGTAAAGTTTATCTTTCCCTTCGCCATGTTATGACTGCGCAGAAAGAGAGCAGGATTTCCCACTGTGCCAACAACAAGGAAACTGCTTTTCACTGCACGTCAGAAAAAAAAATAACTTTGGGGTCAGATTCTCAACATTCCACATACAAGTTTAATTTAAAATAAGTCATCTTTTAGGAGTAAATTCCGAATGCTTTTAATTGAGTACTTCAAAGGAGCTTTAATTGTTGGTTCTGTGGTGTTTGTCCAGTACGGTTTATATTCTACCATCAACGAGTAGCTTTAATCACAGACCATCTGTATACTGTAAATAAATGAAGCATTTCACAGAAAGTTAAACAGCAAAGGTGCCGACAAAACACCTCTGCGTGACTCTGGCATGTGTGTGTTGAAATTTCCAAAATCACCAATGGACGCTGAGCAAATTCATGGTAGCCATATGTCACAGGGGCCGTGCATAACAAGTTGACAACAGCAATCTTTAGCAACAAAAGCATCCCCTGACCTGTGTAGCACATACAAATATCGGAAGCCAGCGCTGACAGGGGTCTTCCTGTCCCAACAAAGAGCACAACAGTTCATGCAGGAGAACAAGACTGCTTACCATTCATGGCTGTGGGAAACTGGGCCATCGTGGTCCCGAATGTACGGCGCTAGCTCTCGGCCATCTGCAACGTAAAAACATTGTCCCATTAACGAAGCAGCGAGGGCGCCCCTGGGCGCGGGGGACGCCGCTTCCCCTCGGCCCGGCCGCAGCGCACTTCCAAGGGCGAACAATGCAGGGCTTCAGGCTGCTCATGAAGCAGCTGAGTGTACGCTCGGGAGGGGTGCGGGGAGGCGCCGTGCATGCACAGTCAGCTCCCGGTGTCGCGCTCTTAAAGGGGAGCGGCACCAGCCGGGCCGTGCTTCAAACCCGGGGCACCAAGCACGAGAGCGGAACTACAGCAACTGCATGAGAGCGGAACTACAGCATTAAACACAAGCGCGGCCCCGCGGCCGCGAAAGTGAAACAGTACTCCGGGTTAACAAGTGGGAGGGGTGGGGGAGTGCGGCCAAGAGAACACACAGCGATTTTCTTGCGGAGCGAGCTTGGGCACCATCTGTTTGGAAGTTAATTACAAACAGATGTTGCCAAAGCTCGCTCCCGCAAGGGAATCGCCAAACGTGCACGCGTTGCCATTGAAAGCAATGCAACGCGTGCACCTTTTTGGGGACAAAAGCAGATCGATTCCAAGAGGTCCCCCCTATGCAGCGCATGCGCGCTGCGTAGGCGAGACCTAAAAATCCTTTTACTAGTCTTAAGAAATCTCCAACTCATAAAAAGGGTTTTGTACATAATGATGTGTACTTTTGCGGTCAAAAACCTTGTGATTTTGTGACATGAGGCCCTTCATTCTAAAACTAGCTTAGATGCAGGCACTAACTCATAGGTCTAAAAGTCCCAAATGTTTGAATGTTTCCAAGTCATTTAGACAGGCATGAAACAGACTGCCACTTCTTTACACCATGGGCCAAGACATAGCGATTTGGGAGGCCCTTTATGGAACTTTCTCGTGCGCCATGGGGGCGCTAGAGGGTGCACAGCAAGATGGCCGCTCTGTAGAGCAGCTCCGCCGGCCGAGCGCACAATCCGACCACGATCCTAACATTCCGGCCTGTAGCTGCTACAAAAAAAACGGGACACAACAGCGGAGCTCTAAGGGATGCCCTGGGTGCGACAGTTTTGAAAAATACACCCGGACGGCTGAGTACGCGATCCGCAGGTACGCGTGCCCAAGACGACAAAATGGCGGCCCGAGAAGCCGACTGAGCTTCGGATCGGGGCAAGCGGCGGATGGCGCCGGCCGCGGCTGGAGGCCATCGAAGAGGGATCGTACCGCTGTACCTGGGGTCCGTGCGTGTCCGGAGGGCTGGTGAGTGAGCGGAGGGCGCACCGGTGCAGCAAGTGACGCTATCGGGCCACGGCCTGCTCCTTTCTCCGGCCTGAACGAGGCACAGGTGGAGACTGCCGGGAGTGGTGTGACCCAGATTGCCGGTCCGGTGCGCTGATCTGGCCCGAGTTGCGGTTGCTGTGGGCTAGTGCCGTGTGGCTGATCGGATTGCTGGGTGAGTGCCGCGGAGTGGCGAAAGAAGGCGCGAGTGGCCTGAACTCCCGGCGCCCGCACTCGGGCCTACTACCACTGCTACAGCGAGGCCTGGGGATCTATCCTGCTGCGAAGTCCAGGGAAGAAGCCCGCACACGAAGTGTAATGCACGCTGCGGGCGCATTGACAATTGGGGTGCCTTTCATCCGGAGGTGGGGGGTGTTGGATGTACGGTGGGCTCGCCTCACCATCTACTTAAAACCCTGCTGTTCGAGACGGATTGCTCTGCAGTCCCCTCACGCTGACTAACTGCATTGCTGTATGACGCTGCGCGGCCTGTGTGACTGGCACCCCAAAATTCACTCCGCAGCGGGACAGTCGTTACAGTGAGCTCCTGTGGCCTGTCGGAACTGGTGAGAACCTGTGCTGCGGACTACTAGGCTCCGACACGCAAGGCCCGAGCTGTGAGACCACGCAAGTGAGATCGCACATATTTCCCTGCACTTAAGGACCTCCTTTGGGCACTGCAGTGCTCCACCGAAGGCTGATACTGGACGCGGGGGTCGCTGCCATCAGCATTACTGGAGGTGTTGCTGCACGGAATCCCCTTGCACTTTCTCCGCTATACCCCGGTTCCAATGGTCGTTGCGGCGAACCAACGTGTTGCGGCAGAATAACTGGGTGTGACACATTACTGGAGACGACCAGCTTCACAGCGAGAACATCCTCAGAGGTGCAAATATGGGGAAAACAGAGCACAGTCAGTCACGGCTCACGTTCGAACCCCGAAAAGCGGGTAAAACACATCAACAGGCAACCTCCGACTCTGAGATGGACACACCAAGCAAAAGTTTAACCAACATTGAAAAGACACTCATAGTGGTGCAGGCCAGTTTACAGTCCATCGATGGGAAAATTGACAGCCTAAACCTAAGGATGGACCACATGTCCACGAAGCTGGACAAACATGCATTGCGCCTGTGGGAAGTGGAAATGCGTATATCAGATGCAGAGGATGGCTTGCAGCAAATGACCTCCAAGACACTATCTATGTAAAAAGTGCTCACTGTCATACAAGCCAAAAACGAGGACTTGGCGGCCAGATCCAGGCGCAACAACTTACGGATCACTGGTCTACCTGAGTCCACAAACACTGGTCGCCTGGAGACCTACGTGGAAACGCTCCTGCAGGCAATCTTTGGTGCGGAACACTTGTCATCGGTTTTGATAGTGGAACGGGCACACCGCTCACTAGCTGCTCGCCCTCCCCAGGTGCCCCCCGTGTCCCATAATAGCACGCTTATTAAATTATAGGGATCGGGACACCGTCCTCTGAATGGCCAGAGAAAAAGGCACCATAACCCACAAAGGCAACACTCTCGCCTTCTACCCAGACTTCACTGCAGCCGTGCAGGAGGCAAGGAAAGAATATCACACTGTCAAAAGACTCCTAATAGCTGAAAAGATACCCTATGCAATGCTCTACCCGGCGCGACTGTGCATCGAAGTGAACGGAAAACCAAAATTTTCACCACTCCAAAGTCGGCGATGGACTATGCTAAGTCCCTCAAGCGACGAAGCCGGAATCCTCCAGCGTGGGAGACGACGACCGCGGTGACACCTCTGCAGCAGCAGATGAACAATAGATCGCCTAGACGAGCGAGAGATTCGAACAACTGTGTGCTCATTGTTTCTTTTTGCATCAGATGGTCTGAGCACAGTCGTCTCCACTGACAGACCGCACACACCTGCAGAGCGGACCAGCTCATGGACCCTAACTATCCAGATAAGAGTTCTTTTATTGTTTGAGCTAAGGCTACTCACTGTTTCATGATTTTATTTGCACCATAATGCGTAACAAGTTAATAAGGTCAGGAAATTCTATTGTTTTTAGCTCGGTCACCACTCATTGCATCGGGAGGGTACTTGTGCTCCAGCGCTCCCCCATGGGTGCTCCCCATAGCTGTTTGCAGCCTTGGTGCTGTACTTGGGATTCGTTCTGGGAGGTCCAGGATGGCTTTGGCAAGTTGGGGTCGCTGCAGTGGGTGGGGGCTGATGTTGGGAGGGTGGGGGATGGGGAATTGGTTCATGTGGCTATCTATGACTCAGATATCATAATGTTTGCTGGGAGAGAACCTTGCATTACAGTCAAGATATATATGCTGTATAACACGACAAAATGTCGCATCTAAACAGTGAACTGCTTACCTGCCTGACATGGAATGTACGGGGGCTCAATTCACCCAAGAAGATTCGCCAGGTACTAGCGTACTTAGATCGCCATGATGTTAAAATAGCCCTTATTCAGGAAACACATCTGACAAAGCATACTGAGACGCACGTCGGTGCACATTGGGCTGGCTACAGGTTGGCATGCTCGTACTCAACATACTCTAGAGGGGTTCTCACGCTCATTAAAAAAACTCTTCCCTTCACCATGATTAAACACTGTACCGACGACGCTGGCCGATATGCCATAGTCCATGGGAAATTAGCTGGAACATTATTGACTATTGTAAATGCCTATGGCCCGAACACAGACGATCCTGGACTGTTTGAGCGCATAATCTCCATACTGCTGGACTGGCCCGAAGCGGCAATATTATGGGGGGGTGACCTCAACACACACTTAGATCCTAGTAAGGACAAGTCGAGCGGTACAGGAGGACATTCCCCCAAAGCAGCCCGGGTCATTAATGAGGGAATGGCCGAGCTGGGCCTGCTGGATATATGGCGCCAGCGCAATGCGGAGAGCTTGGAGGGCACACACGTTTCCACCGCAGATGGTAGCTGGTCGCGGCTAGACTATTGGCTGCTGAGTGAGGATGCAGGGGCCTGGGTATCCGCAGTAGAGGGACTGCCACGAACACTGTCGGATCATAACCCTGTCAAGCTCAGATTGCACATTCCGCAAACTGTCCATCGGCAATTCACATGGCGCTTTCGCTCTGAAACGCTGCTAGATCCACTCTACGACACTACGATCCGGGAGGCCATAGTGCAATACTTTGAACAGAATAAAGGCTCAGTCGACAGCGCAGCGACTCTTTGGGAGGCGTTCAAGGTAACTATTCGGGGCACTTGCATAGGCACGTCAGCGGGTATATTAAAAGATCTCCGGGGACAGTTGTCTCAGGTTGAAAACACCTTGATACGCCTTGAGCGGGATTATGATAACTCACCATGTGCGCAGACATTGGCTAAAATTAAAGACTCCATATTAGAATATAATGAACTGGCGGCGGGAGAGATCCGGTATTTGTCCAGAAGACATGTGGCTCGGGCATACGGGGAGGGTGGCCGACCAGGGCACAATCTGGCCAACAAGATTAAAGCCAGTACAACTCATCACACAATTGCCAAGATCACTGACGCGGCCGGAGAAGATCATTATAACACCCGGGACATTGTTGCACAGTTCAGTCGCACCTATGCAGACTTATACTCCACGCAGGTTAGGACTGACACCAAGGAGCTCGATGAGTACTTATCGGACATAGCCATTGCGTGGCTATCCGATGGTAGGGAGTTCCTGAGCCAACCACTCACTGTGGAAGACATCCGCGCGGCGATCAAAACTCTCCCAAATAAGAAAGCCCCAGGACCGGACGGCCTCACTTGCGAGTTCTACAAGGCATATGTAGAGGAATTGACCCCTTACTTCTTAGAAATGTATGCTGAATCCTACGAGACAGGCAAATTACTGCCAACCCTCAGGGAGCCATTGATAATTACTCTACTAAAAAAAAGACAAGCCGCCATCCCACTGCGATTCTTATCGACCGCTGTCGCTTATCAATACGGACGCGAAAATATTAGCAAAAATTTTGGCCACCAGACTCCAGCCTCTGATGCAGAACTTGGTCCTCCCTGACCAATCTGGTTTTTATCCCCGCTAGGTCCACATCACACAATTTGCGCACGATATTTGCAATGTTTCACATACTAGATCCTGAGCTATAGGCGGCGGCTGTGATGCTTGACGCGGCCAAGGCCTTCGACTCTATAGAGTGGAGCTATTTATTCTATATACTGCAATGGATGGGGTTTCCTCCCTGCTTTACTAATTGGGTGCGACTGCTGTACACTGACCCCACAGCACGGATCCGGGTGGAGGGTAACACGTCAGACCCGATACAAATCAGCAGAGGGACCAGACAGGGGTGCCCCCTCTCACCACTCCTTTTTGCGCTGACACTGGAAGCGTTGGCCTGCATCATTAGACAACGCCATAGCGCTGCGGCCCTATGCTTTGCTCACCGCCCAGTAAGCATATCACTCTATGCGGACGATGTGGTGCTCTTTATCAGGGAACCACATACCTTCCTGGCACCAGTACTACGAGAATATATCCGGTTCGGATTGTTCTCGGGCCTAAACATAAAATGGACCAAATCTGTGGTGATGCCATTGACAGAGAACTCTCTTCCTCATGATCTCGAATTTCCACTCATATGGTCAGCGGAGCCTGTAAAATATCTAGGGTTGTGGGTCCACCGTGTGAATTATGGCACTGCCTGTACGGTGCTGGAACAACAGGTGGACAGGTGGGTGAAACTTCTATTTTCATTGGCCGACCGTATAGCCCTCATTAAGATGGTAGTGCTGCCCAAATTTTTATATCTCTTTAGTGACATACCGAAACCACTGTCCAAACATTTTTTTAAAACAGTGCGGTCTCTACTCATCAGGTTGATATGGGGAGGTAAACAAGCTCATGTGAGCTGGGAGACACTCACACTAGACTATAAAAAGGGGGGTTTCAGCGTGCCCGACATATACTTGTATTATTTATGCGCCCATGCACAGTATGCACATTACTGGTACAGCTCACATGACTTTATTCCACATGTCGCAGTGGAGGATGGCGATGCGCATCCCATCCCACTAAGCTCCATACTGACACACACTCGTAGGGGCACACCCAAAACTGAAATTAACACAATTGAAACCACAATAGCACCCTGGCAGGCGCTGGGTCGTATGGCTGAGAAGCTACCGCTCTACTCCCCTCTGTTACCCATTGCCTATCACGCGGACATGTCGGTGACATACGAAACAGGCGCTAGGCGCACCTTGAAACTAGCTGGGATTGACAAAATGCTGGACTTATACCCCAGCTGTGTTTTCCTGACGAACGAAGACTTAACCTATGTGCAGAATAAGACACTGCTGTTCACCTTCATCTTCCATAGACTAAAAAGGGCGATGCAGGCGCATTATCATACATTCCCGGCAGAACCCCCGACACTGCAGGCCCTTCATACACTACTCGTTAGCCCAACGAGACATAAATTGGTTACCAAACTATATCGAGCTGCTAGGGATGAGAAAGTCATGCCCCATAATAGGAGTATGGAGAAGTGGAATGCGAAACTAGATCCACAGCTCACACAGCAAGAATGGGAACACTGCTGTCAGCTAACTAACGCACTCACGTCGAATGGCAACTTACGAATAATTCACTTCAAATACATCCACCAGACCTACTACACCCCGCATAGATTGCTAAAATATGGGCTTCGAGAGAATGATGTATGTAAACGATGCGGAACACTGGGTGCTGACTTCTGGCATCTGGCCTGGGAATGCGGATGGGTGGCTGTGTGCTGGGCTGATGTGATACACAGACTGTACAATATGGTTAATGTTGAACTACAGTGTTCTCCACAAGTATGTTTGTTGGGCCTGGTACCGTTCCTGAAAGGTTTCACAGGTACATTTGTGAGAATAGCTTTGCTACTAGCCAAGAGGCGGGTGGCGGTGACCTGGGAGAGCCCGGCTGGACCGTCAACTGCACAATGGATTAAAGATTTGGTGTACTGCTGGGAAAATCTGGCATTGTATGCAGAGGAGCTTCCTGCCTCTTCTAGGCCTACAGACATTTGGGAGTCTTTGTTGCAATACTTACGCTCAACTGAACACGATGAGTCCGCCGTAAATGCTGAACATTAGCATTATATGAATCAGCTACGTGTATGACATTTCACTGTACTGTAAAGACTGGATATCTGAAGATAACTGTTTTAATGTAATGTATAGCCACGGGTTGTTAGCTTTGTCATCAAATCAGATGTGCTTTTGGATACTGTGCATGCTACTTTCATAGGAACCAATAAAATTAATTTAAAAAAAAAAACATTCTCGTGCGCCACAAAGGCTCCTACTTCTTTACATTTACCTGCATATGTTAATAATGATTAAGATGATTAGAAGCTTCGTAAGACTAATTAAAGCTGTTTGCTCTTCTAAAGTTATATACTCGCTCTTACTCACAAAGCCATGCTAATATACAAGGACCAGATAAGGGATTACCAAAATGTTCCATGTTATAAGAACACCTCTTTTTCGGAAGCAAATTAGTGCATTCTGGAATTATTAATTTTGGTTAAGTTCAATTAACTAAATCAGACTGAAATTCGTGAAAACAATGATGTGTAAAAGCAAAAACCAGAAATGACATTGTTGTATCCCAGTAACATAGAGTCTTCTGAAGTTTAGGGTGAGTTTATCAAAATAGAAACAAGTGCATAAGCTACCTTATGAAGTGCCCAACACAGTATAATTGTGACACTTCATTACAGACTCATGACAGAAGTAAGAAAATCTATGGGCCTGATTTAAAGTTTTGAGGATGAAGTTAGCTCCCGCAGGATTGTGGAGGACAATAAGGCGGAGGAGCCTTCTTTGAAAGATCTACTGTTCCTGCTCTGTGGTGCTTGCTTGGACTTTGATGCATGAGGTGGCTTACTCTGCTGCTCCAGTATGCTTGTTCTCTTCACAGTTCTCCTTTTAAGGCCTCCGGTGATTCTTCATGGGATCCGTGGTTCTGGTTGTCAGGTAGGCCTTCAAGTGTGGGACCTTGGATGCCTTGGTCACGTTTCTCTGTCTGCTGCACCCTTTCTTGTTAGCCTATTAACGCTGGACTTTTTTGGGTTCTCCTCTTGTGCTCCCTGTTAGGGTGGGATTCTGGCATACTCTATGCTTGCTTTCCCTACAGTTGTGTGTCTTCTTCTTGAGCTTTAGGCTCCCTCTACACTCTTTGTTTGTGGAGTCTGATCACACACTTCATTCTGTGCTCCCAGCAGGGCTTTGAGCAGTGGCTGTACCAGCTCCAAGTTTGGGCTGTTTGGTTTCTCATTTCATAATCGCTGGTATTTCACAGCATGTTAGCTTGTTTTCTGGTAGTCCTGCACTTGAATGGCCTAATCAGTGCTATTGTATGGGTGTGTGTGCCTTGGTGAATTACCTTACTGACTGTTGCCTTCTGGGCTTGTCTCCTTTAGTGGCATGTCATGTATTGGACTTTGCTTTTTGCATAGCGTGTGCTTCAATGGGTTTTATGTTTTTGCCATCGATCTGTAGTCCTGTGTGTAACTATTGGTCCTGCTTCTGGCATTCACTTTAGTTTGCCTTTGGTGCCTGGCTTGGGCCAGTGTGTTTTGGTGTTATGCTCTGTGTATGGCCTGGTGCCTGTTTGTGGCTCTCTCCCTGCGCTTTCATCTGTGCTTGAGGGTGGGTTTGTTTTGTGGGACTCAGTCTTCTATGTTGGACGTTCCCTGTCTTTTTAGTTTTTGCTTCCCTTCCCCGTCCAAACTCTTCCTGATAGTCTCACCCCTGAACTGTCGTTTTAGGTTGGGTTTGAGTGTTCCTGCTCTATTGGAGTGTCTTCATGCTGCTGCCTTTTAGTCTCTTCTGGCTGTTTTTTGCAGACTTTGCTGTCTGTGGGATTGTGCTGCTACCTTTGCTGCTACCTTTGGCATCACTGAGTCTCCTGCGGCCTTTTTTAATTCACTACTACAGGGATTCCCCCATGTGGGGCCCTGCTCTTACAGTCGCACTGATGGTGTCCTCTACCTTTTGAGAGTTCAGTGCTTATGGGCTTGCTTTGACACCTGGGGCTTTCTTGAACTTCAGTGTGCAGTCTTTCTTGCATTCTATCTGGACTTTGCCCTTTCTGGCTGGCTACCTTGATAGGTTATTGATGCCAGTTGTGCCTGTTTTAGGTACAATCTTCTAATGTAAGAACTAAGACGAGGAAGTAAAGTCGGAGTGATGGGATTTGAGGCAAGTTAGTATTAGTATCCCATGCCATACCAGCAGAAAATGACCTACGCCTTTTTTACCCTGATTAGTGAAACTGCACCATGCTTCAGCCATTTGCTGCAGATGCAATAGACCCCATTAGGTACTGTCCTATGTGTGGCATAACAGTAGCCCAATCTATTGTATGCCATTGAGGATGCAATGCCTCCAACTGCTTTGTTGTTTTTATACCTACTGCCCTCTCATATATGTACTGACATTCTACTTTCATTTGACTTTCTATGTGCTCATTTTCACACAAACTGTGACTGTTGAGGGATTTCATGTCCCCCCCCCACCCCCCCTCCATGGACTCAGTTTTCTTTGCATGCAATGTCAACGTATGTTTTTAATTGACACACTTACAATGTCGCAAGTTCATTGCAGGATCTACATGCGTAGCTCATCACTGGTACCCCTGTATATGCCACTGTAACAGCTGGGCGTTCCCTTGCCTACCTAAGCAAGATATTCTCA
Source organism: Calotriton arnoldi (assembly GCA_963921515.1). Lineage (NCBI taxonomy): Eukaryota > Metazoa > Chordata > Amphibia > Caudata > Salamandridae > Calotriton > Calotriton arnoldi. Next base: position 377,083 of record CAWUFW010012850.1, on the reverse strand, counting down.
ATTATGGATTCCTCCTTCATGTGAATTACAACAGGAGAAAGAACCCCTGCCTCGTGCTTCCCCGCTCCATGTTCTCACTAGAAACAGGGTGGTCTTCCACTGGTCTATCAGCAAGCAGGTGAAGCTCCATATGCTTCCCTCCCCTCGAGTTTTTTGTTTCGGTCTCTGTGGATCGAGAGTGGATGGAGGATTGAGCATTGATTTTTAAGTTATCCTGTGTTTTATTATTTCCCCAACTCTCTGTGAACTGTGACTTACTATTTAATATGTTATAATATTTCTCCACTCCCTGATTTACAGGTTCAATTCACATATTGAAAATATATAAAGTTAAACCTTTTAAATCATAGTCAATTACATAGCAGCACAATATTGCACCAGTATTGTAGGCCTTTTGTCACGTGGGTATAACTTTTTGCAGAGTCATTTATGGGAACAGCTCCCAAAAGGGTGGCTCTAGCTATTGAGTCTGTGCTTTAGTGATCAGGCACTTGACATTATCTGCTTGGTCAGCCTGAGCATTTGATAATGAATTAGCTTTTTTTCTAGCAACTATGAAAATGCAGAGTCATTATGATAGCAGCACTTAACACATTTTAAGTCTGACGCCTTTATTTTTGTTTAAAGATTGTCACCTACAGTTACACAATTCCATACCATACAAAGTAAACCTCATCTCCAAGAATGTTTTTAAAAAGGTAGGCTCAGCACATCAACTTTCTTAACGCAAAAAAGAATAGCAGCTAATCACCTATGGGCACTTGGAGCTTGCTTAGCATGTAACAGAATAAAGTTAGTAGACATGGGTTAACAACTAGGAGTTGAAATTAAACAAGAGAAGCTAAGAGATTAACTCGAGAAAAAAGAGCTCAGTAAAACTAGCAGTTCATGAGTGCATTGGGGTTTCCTTTTAAAGTTGCATTTGACAATGTCTTACATCCAGGGTTATAAAACATGAGATCCATAGGCTTAACTATTGTTAGTGCAGCAAACGCAGTGTTAGCAGGGCTCAGAGGCTCGAGGAGCCAATTGAACCCAACTTATGGCTGTTTTTAGCTACCTAATTGGGAGATAATGAGGCCCATGTGCCTTACTTTGCACTGAAACCTATGGCACTTCTGTTACTCTACAGGCGAAATCCATACAGAAGGTACTGGGCAGTTCTGCACAAGAAATTGCGTTTAAAGTTCTTGTATTGTTGAAAAGGCATGGCTTGAAGGCTGAGAAAAATGCCTCCCTTTTAAATTCCTCTGTCTTCACTCCAGACAATGCAAGCCAATTCACCGCATATAATTAACACTTTGGAGAAGTTTTACATAGTGGCAAAAATGTAATGTTACTGCTGCCTATAATGTGTGCTTATTTCAATTTTTTATTGCACTTTTTTTTTTTCATGGAAATGGCTATTTACCCGGCTGCCGGCATAATAGTACATAACCTTTTCTATTTACCCGTTGGCCAGCAAAATACTATAGTACATATCCTCTGCTGTTTAGCCAGCCATGGGCCAAATATTAGAGGTGATGTACAATTTGAGTGGTGGCATTATAAATATTGTGAAGGAGCGCTTTGTTTAGCAATCCGTGAAGGAAAGAGGGACAACAAGCAATAGTAGGGTGGTGGCTGCAACATGTGGAAGGCATTTGAATGTAAGTGCATATTAAAATAAACAATAGTTTGTAGGAACTTAGGAAAGTGCCAAGCTTAATACAGATTCTTTTAAAATAACTGTAAAATCACATTTCAATAAAACATTTATGTTATTTTATTATTCAGACAAGACATGTAGGAATCAACTTCTCTTTCATGAGTTTTCGGATACGGCATACAGATATTTCACACTGCAGTCTATGAGTATATTATTTGTCTGCAAATACCAATGAATATGTTTTCAAAGCATTTTACATACATATTTTATTCTCTCATGAGAACACATTGTTTTTTTTTAATGTTCGTGATCCTCCTTTTGATGATTTGTGAGGGCCTACCTCTTTTTGGGCATCTTATAGAAAGCCTTGTGCTAGTTTTAGGCTTCTTTTTAAGGGGAGTTGTGCTTGCTTAGTATTTCAAACCCCGCAACTCAGCCGCCTTCGACAAGCAGCAGCAAACAGCAAATGCAGACAGATAGGTGTCATCTGGGCCCCCAAGGAAGGAACACATAGGTAGGCAATTGATGCTTGGGGGCACAGTAATTGAGACACTTGCAGGAGGTAAATGGAGTGCGGCACATTAATGGGGCTTCTGTGGAATGGGGAAGTGAAAGCAGGAGACAGGTAAGTAAGGCATCTGGATAATTCACAAGGAGGAGTTCACTCTACCACCTGCGAATAAACAGACTTGTTTATAATATTCACCCAGCAAGTGGAACAATTACAGCTGCTAAATTGGTCCCATGTAGTGAATGGCCCCTTCTGCCACAGTGACAGTTTAGCCAACTGCACAATGTATCTTGGGGATGGTAGTTTCGATTGTTAACATGCTAAGCAGTGTCTTAAGTAGGCAAGGTTTGTCTCTACTGAGTCCTCATTTCTGTCTTTGACAGTGCTGTCTCATAAATACAAATCTGGGTGACAGGATTGGCGGCTGTACCTGACTAAAGTCATTGTGGAGGGAGTCTGAGGAAGGAAGGAGTATGAGAAGTAGGAGGAGAATGATGAGAATTACGAGAATAAGGGCCAAAAGTTAGACCACCAGGAAGGCTAGGATGCCAGAGCCACAATCAACAGGACAAGAAAAACCAGGCACAGGGAGACCTAATCTACGAGGACCAATGTTACCAATGCTAGAGGGGATCAGTAACAAATAGATGATGAAATTGCTTGAGAAACAGAAGCACCAGGGTAGAAAGAACAGAAGACCATGGTCTATAACGATGAGGAGGGCTAGAGCACCAGCCAGGACCAGAGGAACAAGGACGACCAGGGCCAGGAATAGCATACCCATGTGGACAGAACACTACTGCCTGGAGACCAATGAAAAGAAGGAGCAGAGACAGGAGGGCCTAGACCACAGCCATCAAGACAAGGAGCAGCAAGGGGCCAGACACAAATGTACCTGTACAGGGAAGACTTCAACCAGAAAGGACTTGGGCTACCAAGACCTGGAGACCCTAGATTAGAATGGCCAGGTGGGATATATAAGACCAGGAAGTCTAGGCCCAGTGGGACCAGGATCAGAAAGGCCATGAGGGTCAGACTTAGGGGGTTCCTAAATCAGGGTGACAAGGACTATATCGACCAAGATGACCCACAACATGAGAACTAGGAGGATTAGTGACAGAGGTATGAAGAAGACCAGACACAGGAATACCATTACCAAGAGGACCATCATAGTGGGGACCAGGGTCAGCTTGAAAAGAACAAAATTGAACAGCAGACCAGGAGGTCTAGTAGGATTAGGATAGGGCAGGAGGGACTGGCTGAGTTAGGGAGGCCAGTATACCAGCACCAGAAGACCCAATACCTGAGGTCCAGACAAAGGAGTACCAGAACTAAAACCAGGACTACATGAACCATAAGAACCAGGATCACTAAGATTAGGAACAGTCAGATCACACGAATAGATAAACCAGGGAAGCAAGAGCAGGAGGACTGATGGCTAGAAGTAGGGTGAGGTGGATGAAAATGTTGAGAACCGGCAGCATGTGAAACAGGAGACCAAGGAGTACATGGGAATGACGACCAGACAGACCTGGAAGTACTCTGTCAGAAAATTCTAGGGCTAGCATGCAGAACCATAAGGGCAAGGGAAACAGGACTAGGGCCAGCAGGATCAGGGCCAGATTGAAGGACTATAAAGATCAGGGGTCAGATGTACAACCCTACCAATTTGCAAGTGGCATATTGCATCGTTTTGTGACTTGCAATTTGTGACTCGCACATAGAAATGTACAACAGTGTCTCAGACACTGTTTGCAATTCCTAATGGGGTCGAAAATTGCCTGCCTCATTCATATTCATGAGGCAGGTGCAATTTGCGAACCCATTAGGAATGACTAGCACTCCCAGGGATGGTGGCCCGCTGGAGTCAGCAGTCCACCAGGTCTGTGACTGCTTTTTAAATAAAGTAGTTTTTTTTAAAATGCAGCCTGTTTTCCTTAAAGAAAAACGGAATGCATTTAAAAAAGAAAAATGAAACATTACTGTTTCATTTTTACAAGAGTAGGCAGTGGTCCATGGGACCACTGCCTGCTCTTAAAATATTATTTTCAATGCCAGTCACAAAGGGAAAGGGGTCCTCTGGGTACCCCTTTCCATTTGCGTGTGGGTTACCACCCATTTGAAATGGGTGGTAAACTGCGAGTGTTTTGCAGTCGCAAAACAATCTTACATTGAAGTGCGAGTCGCTATTAGGAAGGGACACCCTTGGCACGACCCTTCCTAATAGTGAGTTGCAAACCCTATTTTGCGAGTCGGTAATAGGTTCCTGACTTGCAAAATATGGTTTGTAAATAGGGCAGACCTATATTGCGGTCACAAACATGCCGATTTCCTATGTGCGAGCGCAAAAAATGGTCGTACACCTGGCCCCAGGATCTGGAGGGCAATGGCCAGTAGTATCGGGAAACCAATATAAGCAGGACATGGACCAGCAAGACTAAGGAGACCAGTACCAAGGGCACCCAAAAGACCAGAGAAAGGAGGACTAGGTGAAGCTAAAAGGCTCATGACTGGGAGGACCAGAAACATGGCTAAGAGGGCCAAGAAGAGTAGGTCCAAGGGGACCAGGGCTCGGATTACTATTTGGGACAGAACAAGCGGACTAGACAGTGGTGATCAGGAGGACCAATACCAAAATTACTAGGCCCAGGAGGACCGAACAAGGAGAATCTTGATCAAGAGGGACAGGATCAATGGCTGCAGTTCCAGAGTTATCATCCATAGCATCGCTGCCCACTCCTTCCTCCGTAATGCCAGAGCCTGTTTGCCCTAATCAACCATCAAGAAAATTCTCAATCGTCCTTTGATCGTGCAGGTCAGCACAAAGGGATAGTCAATCCGTACTGGATATGTATATTGTGTAGTTCCATGGTAACTGCAAACATCTCTTTCTCCTCACCAGTGTCATCTGGGATACATCCTGGTAGAGATGTAATGTGCATTCGTCGATCACTACTACCTTCCTTCTTCCCAGCACCAAATTCTTTCCTTGAGGTCCAATGATGCCAATTTTGCCATAATGTCCCTTGGGCTCACCTCAAGTTCTTTGGTAGCTGGGCCCGCCCTGTGTTGGCAGACAATTGCTATCTCTGTTTGTGCGTCATCGCCCTGGATTTGGATAAAGAGGTTTATGCAGAAGGGTATGATGCTGGGCCTTTCGATATTCTCTCTTGCAATCTGTATTCTGATCCAATCTCTTTGTGACCTATCCTTGAGGTCAAGCATGTCTTTTTGCGGTTGTGGTATTGTCTATTCATTCTTGTTCACACAGTCTCCTGGAGGTGATTTCTGTTGTCTTGTCTGCCATTCTATTCTGAAGGTCTGATTTTACCGTTAGGAGTTGGTTGCCCAGCATGCTCATGAGTTTTTCTTTAAGAGTTTTCTGCTCGCACACTTTGGCAGAGGACATGTTAGTGTCTGCTCCTGTAGCTGGAGAAATTTCAGTTGGGCCTGTGTTTTCGGTGGTTTTCTCTTGCCAACAGTTATAGAGGTCACGCTGTGCCATTTGAGTGGTGATGTGTCTCATGGGTTCGGGAAGCTAGATACGGTGCTGTGTTTGCTTTAGCATCAATATTGCGCTGTCCTCACACTGGTATCGGCACTGGCACAGGGAAGTAGGGAATAGCACCTCACAGGCACATGGAAGCAGCTATCTACCTATGCCTGGGGTTCTCTGGTGACTTCTGCCATTCCACTACCATTCAGCTTCAAGTTCATTTTCTGCTGCTCAACACTATGATACTGCCTCCCACCATTCACAAGTTCTTCCCCCTCCACTGCTGTGTCCTAGCCTTTTGCGATGTCTCCTTTTGTGACATGGCCCAGTGGATGTCCTGTGATGATGGACTACCACTCATAGATGTCCGTGTTCCACCGCAGTGCCTCTGTTTCCGTGTGTGCAAAAGAAAAATTGATGGACGGAATGCTGGACAATGCAAACATTCACCCCCAGTCACAAGGATCTGGGTTAAATCCATCATTCTTTTGCTCACCACACCACCCCAGTTTGGACCTAGCCATATGCAAATCAGTCTTGACCCTGTTCCTTGTGGGAACAGTCCGGCCCGAACTGCCAAGCCAGGTCCTCCCTGGACCGGAAACAAGCATCCTGGGACCGGTTTCAGGGCATCACCCTTCATCAGCCAGGCTAGCTTGAATCCAGTGGTGTGGTGAGTACGGGACCCACGTCTGGGCATACCCTTTCCACTTAGGGCGACATATGCAAAAGAAAAAGTCATGGACGGAATACTGGACAATGCAAACATTCACCCCCAGTCACAAGGATCTGGGTTAAATCCATCATTCTTTGCTCACCACACCACCCCAGTTTGGACCCAGCCTTATGCAAATCAGTCTTGACCCTGTTCCTTGTGGGAACAGTCAAGCCCGAGCTGCCAAGCCAGGTCCTCCCTGGACCAGGAACAAGCATCCTGGGACCGGTTTAAGGGCATCACCTTTCATCAGCCAGGTTAGCTTGAATCCAGTGGTGTGGTGAGCACGGGACCCACGTGTGGGCATACTCTTCCCACTTAGGGCGACATATGCAAATGAAAAATTGATGGACGGAATGCTGGACAATGCAAACATTCACCCCAGTCATAAGGATTTGGGTTAAATCCATCATTCTTTTGGTCACCACACCACCCCAGTTTGGACCCATCCATATGCAAATCAGTCTTGACCCTGTTCCTTGTTGGAACAGTCCAGCCCGAACTGCCAAGCCAGGTCCTCCCTGGACCGGAAACAAGCATCCTGGGACCGCTTTCAGGGGATCACCCTTCATCAGCCAGGCTAGCTTGAATCCAGTGGTGTGGTGTTTCCGTGTGTGGTCTGTTCATTTGCAAAGTCGCGGCTTGCACGACTACATCCCAGCTCTGTAATCCAAGATGGCCACCGCTTGCTGTCGCCTCCCAAGGCTTGGGCTTTCCTCCTGCTTGATGGTGGCTCTACATGGATCTCTCCCTCATGCAGGATGCTCTCCTGACTCATGGAGCAGAGCTGCTTACTGGATGCAGTTCATTATTGTTGGCAAGACATGACATTAAAGTTTAATGCCTGGAAGGAATGAGTAGTGCTGCACACTAGTAGAACTAGATGCAATGTGTTTTTGTGTATTTTCAAATGTGTACAAACTAAAACGTGCTTCATGCGCACAAAGCCAGTAGGTCTCCGTCTAGCTCTGTCACGTACAGACTGTGAACACCAGAACGACTGCTCTAAATGCTAAGTGCACGTTTGTGCCCCAGGGCTACGAGGTAAACTGCTTAAACAATTTTGACAAAGAAATGCAAAACACTCTAATGTTAAAGCATGAACATTACATCAAAATCCTTGGTATTACATAACAGTGATTAAAGAAGAAAGGCAGAAAAATCTTTTAAATGTGTATATTTCTTGTTTTCACAAGATTGTACATAAACGTTAATTCATCACATTCATGACGTCATTAGACAGTCGTATAATGTCTTGGTTCTTGGCTGATTACAAAAACATCCAATGCATTTCGGGTCGAAGACCCTTCTTCAGGGGGTCACTGTGAGCAAAGAAAATATATGACCATCAGTAAATTCTTACTACGTAATGTTATGACAAATACTTTGACTCATCACATGGAAAAGTACTGCAATCACTTGGTGAAAAATGAAGTTTTATGGGAAAGTGGGTTAACCGCTGATGAAGCATGATTTTTGCAAAATAATCTTGCTTGATCAGATCTGCTTATAACTGTGTTATTAACAAAACAAATAACTAATAGTATGTATTTTTAACATTATGCACATGGGATATTTGAAGGCACAACATGAATTGTGCAAGAAACGCACAACATGTTTAGTAAAGAAAAAGCTGTAGTGCTTAACATGCTGAAAGCATGGAAATATTCTATGAAGCATTTTTACATGTTAATGAGAAAGATGGAGAAGAAAATATGCAGTTAGAATCATGCACGTAGAAAAATGAAATAGTACTGATAGAAAATTCTTACAGAAAAAAATGTTTAGTGAAATGTTTATTCTATCTTTATAACAAGAGAAAAATAAATCTTATTGATAGTTTGATTATTGGGAAAGTTTGATTATGCTTATGAATTTAATTAGAATAATGAATCTTTTAATTCCTATTTCTTTATGAGTGTCATTCTTTTTCTCTGATATTAATGCGTGTGTTTTATTTCTTGGAAGAAAAAAAACGATTAATGCTTTTTCATGAAGGCCTCGAGATGTGCTAAGTACGAGTTGTGCTAGTTGTACTTTTCCTTTTCCTAACGTAGGCCACAAAAGAATATATTTTGTCCTTGACTATTTCTAAAAAGCTGATTTATTTGTTTAACTATGCGTAGCGTATCATTATGATTTCCTCTTTCTACGGTTAGTATATTTCTTTCTATGAATATTATGTTGACTAATGTTGCAAGCTGATGTGGAAGTAACCTCGAGGACATAAAGTTATCTTAGTTCAGTTCATTCTTTATTAATGTTTAGACACAGTCTTTAAAACATACAGTCCTTAAAAACAATACATTTGTTTATATAATTATACCATATAATCACCAATTCATCATAATACCCTAAAAGCTCCAAACCCCTACTATATACACTATAAGACACTAATCCAAACATTTTTTAAGAAACTTAGCCAGTGCGCAAGCCACAACAAAAAATTCCATCCTTAAGAGAAGTTCGAGTGCATCATTTCAGCAATTGATGTTACATTTTTTTAAAAGAGGTTTTAAAATCAAGCAACGTGGCCTATAAAAATGATGAGAATTGATTCAAACATGAACGTTGAGGTTATGAAACGGCAGTCCACATGTGCAGTTATTCTCTTGATCTAAAAGGGCTTCAAATTTCTCAACTCTTACATGACGCACATTTAATACTGCCCGGAACTTTAATAGTAGTAATCATAACTGGGCATCTGGTAATGCCGATAAATACGGGAATACATTCGATTCATATTTTCCCATGAATCTAACATGTATTTTACAGAGGGTTTGTTCTTTACATATTTCAAGTCTGCCAGTCTAGATTCATTTTTACAGGCTGTTTTTAATTCTGTTTTAGAAATTGAGGCTTCAGCTATTTTTAATTCTAGTTTTAAGGTTCCTGCAATGTCTTCCAATCTTTTCTTTACCTTCCTTGCCCACTGTAATTCACTTCTTTCTATTTCAGTAGCACAGCAGGCTGATATTTTCTGAGTATTTGGGACCAATAATTTATCCCAAAAATGCAGAGTTGATTTATAAGCTAGGAAGTTCCAGGCTTGCAATTTTGCTTCTAATCTTATTGCCTGGGACATTGCACCTTTGGGGAGGGCCAACAGTTTTTTCAGACATTTGCTTTCACACTTGTCCCAACTTCCCTCCGTACTAATGGCTAACAGCTCGGCCCCATAGAGGCATTGCGTGGGGACCATTGCATTATAAGTGGTTAAGAGGGGAGACCAGGAGGGGCCGCCATAAGTCTTTTTAAAGCGGACAAGTCCCCCTGTCGTAGCTAATGCCCTCGACTCCACTGATTCTTTAAGTAAGGTCCAACTCATCTGACTGGTAAATGTCATGCCCAGATACTTATAGGAGGACACAACCTCTACTCTACTATAGCCTAACTGCCATTTATACGGTTTACTTTTTTCCCAAACATGATTATTTTTGTTTTTCCCATGTTTATCCTCAATTTATTATCCTCGCAATAATGATTAAATCTTTTTACCTTCCTCTGCAGGACTACTTGTGTCACGTCCAGAATTGCCAAATCATCTGCATAGAGTAGGCACCTCACATGTCTTCCTCCCATTTTCGGGGAGAACGAATGTGTTGCTGCCAACTCTCGCGGTAGATCAGCTAAAAATAGGGCGAAGAATGTGGGAGCCAGGACCCAGCCCTGCCTTAATCCATTTCCGAAGGGAATTTTCACTGAGAGGGCCCGTCTAAGTCAAGTTCTACTTGGGCCCAGTTCCCAATTCCTGCAGAATTTCTATTAATGGACAAGGAATACCCAGTCGTATTAATTGTGCCCAAAGTATTCTACGATCGACCAAATCGAACGCTGAGCTCAAATCAACAAAGCAACAAAATAGGTTCCCTGTTGTTTCTTTTGCCTTCTTCCCCAAAGCCCATAAACTGAAGCAGTGATCTATTGTGGAGTGCCCGGCATTAAAGCCTCCCTGCTCCATTGGAATACTACTATTACCTTCTATCCAGTTCTTTAAAGCCCTTTAGTATTCCTTTGGAGTACAGCTTTGCACCTACATCCAACAGACTTATTAATCGGTAATTCCCTGGGTCTTCCTTAGCACCTTTTTTATGTATAGGTTTAATTATTGCCCCCTTCCAACTCGGAGGAATTATCCTGGTCTTAGTTATGTGGATAAAAACTTTGGAGAAGTTATCTTAGAATTCTTTCCTGCTTCCAAAGAGCGATGATGACATTTATTTAGCAAAGAGACTCCAACAGAGAAAATCTGGATAAGTTGACTGAGACGATGATCACTCCATGATTTGGACCAATGGGATCCCGTTGATCTGTAAAATTGCAACTTTAGGGGGTAGAACTTTTTAGCATTTGGGTATAATTATTACAGTGAGACAAATAACTTGGCAGTAGCTATTTCTATGAGAAGAGAGCCTTTGCTGCTGTACTGTCTATGCTACTCTTGCTGGCTATTATCCTTGCAATTCCTGAGAGAGACTATCTTGATACCTTGCACTTCATTGGCTGGTTAAGTTGCTTAAGCTATACCCATTCGTCCAAAGGGTTAGCTATTTCTGACTATTGCACGCTGTATTAGTATTTTCTAAGTCTAGGTTTGTGTTATGATCTAAATGTCATACTGATTTGCAAATGATTTGCTCTTTGTTTCTCACTCTCTCTTTCCCCTCACAATGCTGTTATTGATTAACTGATGTATTTATAATGAACTGTCTTTTTATGTTGTGAACATACCTCTAATTCCGAAATAACACTGAAATTATGATTACTTATGTACTTGTGTGTTGTGTATTCACCATTCATATTTTGAAGTATTTAGATAAATAACATAAGATTTCAGAGTTTGTCTTTTTTATAATAATGACAGATATAAAATGTATTGTCATTACTGATGTTAGACAGGCTTTTCCTTCATTATAGGTCATCATGAGGGAAATAGCATCAGTTTCTTATTATCGAGTCCCTTTTAGCTCTACCAAACATCTATCGGAGGACCTGATTTATGTAAGTGGTTATTGAATTCCCATGGGCCTGAGTCTTTAGTTATGGTGAAAATCCTATTAGTAATATAGTAGGGTTAATGTGTATGATTACAAAATTTTACACTGCTTCCCCTTGATCAGTTTCTGGTAACAGAGGATGGTTACCGCCATGTGCAAAATTGGTGACGCAGAATGAAAGAGTGAAGGCAAGCACGGTTGAACCGTGAAGAAGTGATGTGTGACTAGAGTATATCCACGAACTACCTAGACCATCATGCACCAGACGAGATTCTCATATAACTTTTGTAAACAAACCGGAACCGGTGGAGCTGAAATAAGGAAAACAGTGCATTTATCTGGCACACCTGTGTCCTACATGCAGAATAAAAGCCATAACGTGGCTCATTGTACCTGTTTGTAAACAGAATATAAGGATCTTAGCTCGACATCTTGAATAGCGTCAGGATAAGAAATGGAGGCTCTGGAATGTAGAGAACCCACTGATTACCGAAAAGTCATGGCTGAGTAGATTTAAACAAAGTGAAGGTGTGTGAGAGCCCAGTGTTAGAAATGGGGGTCTCTAGTTGGCAGAGGCAGGTACCTTTGTCCAAAGAGGGGCCCTTGCTGCTAGTCAGGGTAAGGGGGATATAATCCAAAAATAACCCCTGCTCACACATTTGGTAGCTTGGCAGGAGCAGACAGGCTTATCTCAGAGGCAGTGTGTAAAGCATTTGTGAACACATACAGTAACAAAGTGAAAACACTACAAATGGACACCACACCAGTTTAGAAGTATAAGTAATTTGTATCTAAACCAAAACAAGGCCAAACGACAAAAATCCACAATACAGTATCACAAATAAGGCTTTCAAATGGTAGAAATAGTTCAGTTCAATGCAAGTTGTAAATGCAACACTTTTCTCACAAAGTACCTGGGATGCGTCACGCAAAACAAACAAAATGGCCGCAGGGAAGGTGATGCGTCGGTTCCTTACATGCAGGGAAGGTGATGCGTCGGTTCCTTGATTTGGGGGAGGTGATACGCCGGTTCCTTACTGCAGCGCAGGGGAGGTAATGCGTCGGTTCCTTACCGGAGAGGATGTGATGTGTCGCTTTCTTACTGCGTGGGGAGTTGATGCGTCTGTTTCATACTGCATCCCCCAATGATGCGACAGTCTTGGCGCCTCGATGCGATGCGTCGATCCGGTACGATGCGTGACTTGGTGCAGCCACACAGCAGGCTTGCGTCGGGATCGGTGCGGTGATCTCAGACTTCGGAGATCGTTGCACCCGATGTGTCGTGCAATGATTTCTCGAGCCGCAGCAGGCTCTGCGAGACGGTTTATTCGGCGATGCGTCGGAAACAGGTGCGGATGCGACACGCTTCTTCGATGTTGCGTCAATTTTCAAGCTCCCAGCGACAGACAGTCTCTAGAGGTCCTAAACAGCAGCAGGCACCTCTTTGCAGGTTGGAATTCCCAGCAAGGAAATTCAGGGGAGCTGGTATTGAAGTCTTTGTGTCCCTGAGACTTCAGAACAGGAGGCAAACTCAGTTTCAAGTCCTTGGAGATCTTTTCTTCAAGCAGGTGACAAAGCAAACAGCCAAGTCCTTTTTCTCCTTTCCGTGGCAGCAAGCAGCCACTGCAGGCCAACCCCAGACAGCAAACAGCACAGGGGCAGTATTCCGCCTCAGCTTATCTGGCTCTTCTCCTTGGCAAAGGTTTTCTCTTGATTTCCCAGAAGTGATCTAAAAGTCTGGGCCCCTCTTTTTATACCCACAAATCCTTTGTTCTCTGAAGGCAGAGAGTGCCTGTGCCCAGCCAAAACCAGTTCTGTGGGGCACTTTGCAAGTGCACAACAACCTCCATTGTCAGTGTGAGCCCTGGCTCCAAACACACCACAGGGGGGCGGAGCCTTCATTGTGGAAGGCAGGCACAGCCCTATTCAGTTGCAGGTGCTACTCCTCCCACCACTCCAAATGCAGACCAGGCCTATTCAGCCCAGCCCTGACTCATCAGACTTCTGGAGCTGCTGCCCCTCTCCAGCCCCTGTCATCCAGAAGCCAGACATGCAATACACAAACCCAGCAGAGGCACACTGGATAGTTATGCAAGAGAATACCTACTTTCTAAAAGTGGTATTTTCAAACACAGAATGTAAAAATCACCCTCACTAAAAGATGCATCTTAACATTCTGAGTTCAGGCATACTAAACTTTACTTTTCCATCTTGTTCCTAGGGTCAGTTATATTTATAAGATGTTATAAACAAACTCCCCATTCTGTCCTATGGGAACAGATAGCCTTGCAATAGTGAAAAACTAAATTGGCAGTATTTTACTATCAGGACATGCCACACACATCAGGGCATGTCCTACCTTTCACATGCAATGCACCCTGCCCACAGGAGTACCTTGGGCCTACCTTAGGGGTGACTAATATGTAGAAAAGGGAAGGTTTAGGGACTGGCAAGTGTATGCACTTGCCAAGTCGACATGGCAGTCCCAGACTGCACACAGGATCTGCAATGGCAGACCTGAGTCACATTTTACAAGCTGCTTCTGTGGGTGGCACAATCAGTGCTGCAAGCCCACCAGCAGCATTTGATTTACAGGCCCTGGGCACACATAGTGCACTGTACTAGGGTCTGACAAGTAAATCAAATATGCCAATCACGGAATCACTAATCCATAACATCAATTTACAAAGAGAGCATATGCACTTTAGCACTGATCAGCAGTAGTAAAGTGCCCAGAGTCATAAAACCACCAACAACAGATCAGAAAAAATACAGGAGGAAGGCAAAACGTTCTGGGATGACCCTGCAAAAAGGGCCAAGTCCAACACAATCCCCTTCCAGCCTAAAGCCAGGGTAGACTAATCAATACCTTGATAGGCTTCCCTGCTTCTGGCGATAGGACATGGACCCTGGCCTGCAACTGCAGGGGCATACTCCAGTTCTATGCCAATCTGAACCCATTTGGATCCCTCTGTCCATGCTCTCAGGGCCCACAAAGATAACCCATGGGGAACCCTTCTCCTCACCTGTGGACACCATCTGTGCAGCACCTAACCTTAACTTGCTCACAGATGTGTCCCAAAAGACAGACAGTACCCACATGGCCAACACAGAGGTGTGGCCCAGTCCACCCCTGGGGTGTCACTCCTGTCCCCCTCCCAGGGGCAACTCTGTCCACCAGGACAGCAAGCCACAGTGGCCACTGACATCTGTCAGTGATGAGAACCAGGCCCCAGGCCTTTCATGTTTCTCCAACCTCTGTGACGTCAGAGAGCGGGTGCAGTAGCCCCAGGTGCCTGGCACCCTTGGTCCACTCTCCCTCCTGTCAGGTCAGGTATGACATCCTGACACTGACCCACCAAACCCCGGCCTGTACCCGGTGGCTGGACAGGAGACTGGGGTGGGCTTTCCCACACCCAGTGGTCCTCCTCCTCGGGGCTCTGCACCCTCCCACCTGGAGCGGTACCCTTTCCATAATTATCAGGGCACCTGTGGCAGGTGCCCTGCACAATTCACCCACCAGTTCAGGGGTTCTATCCTGCAACTGGGATCCCAGCTTAGGGTCTGTACCCTTAGACTGGGCCGAGGTCAGGGGTGAGGCTGCCCTCTCCCTGCCCCCCATACTGGGGCCCTGCACCCTCCCAACTGGAGTGGTGCCCCCCAAAGACAAACCGGTAGGGGCACTGTTAGCAGTTGACCCTCCTCCAGGTCAGGGGGGACACCCTGAACCTGGCCCTCCAACCCAGGGTCTGTACCCTTAGGCTGGACCTGTGCCTGGCAACCCAAGACTTCCGGGGGAGTACACCAACCCCCCCACGGGAAACACACCCCTCTGGAGTTGTGTCAGAGTCTGCCTGGCACAGGTCTCCAGCCTCCTGTCCCCCTGACAGAGCATGAAGACCTCCCAGGCCAGAGGTGGCCTCACCAGGGTCAGTCCTGGGGTGCTCTGACCTCAGAGCTGGCAACCCCTGGCCCACTGGTCCTTCCACTGGGGAGCGCATCCCCCTCTCACCCCTCTCTCTGGACTCATGCTGCACCCTCCCCACTGGAGCGGTGTGGCCAGACACCAGAGCTGGTGGAATGCTGGTTACAGCAGTCTCCCAAAGCTCAACTGACACCTTGGGATCCCCCCCAGGGGATGGCCTCCCGGTAAAGACTAGACCCCCCTCCTGGTGTTTACTCATGGAACCAACCAGGCCTTGGGACTGGGTTTTGGGTACCTCGGGACACCGTCCACTCCCACTCCTTCTCCTTTGAGACAGGACATGGGACCCTACACCCCTCCCACTACTCTGGGACCTA
The DNA here is from genome assembly GCA_963921515.1 of Calotriton arnoldi. NCBI lineage: Eukaryota > Metazoa > Chordata > Amphibia > Caudata > Salamandridae > Calotriton > Calotriton arnoldi. The sequence goes on along the minus strand of CAWUFW010012850.1, from coordinate 361,414 downwards.
TCTGGGCTACCACCTCCCTCCCCTACCTCACTTGGTTGGGGAAAACCTGAGCCACCTCCTTTAGGATCACCCCCAGATGCCTCTTCAGACCCTCTGGAATCCACCAAAAGGTCTGTCTCCAGTGCGAGCTCCCTGGGGTCAGAGAACTCACACTCCACCAGGCGTTGGCATAGCTCTGGAAAACAGGGACTTAAAATATGCTCTCCACGTATTGAATCATACAACCCCACACAGATGTTAACCAAGCTATCCTTTGCCTTACCATCCAGTGCCTCGCACACATACCCCACACCACTCTCCTGAGATTGGCAAGACAGTGTCTTACCGTCTCTGTCACTCAATCCACACTCTTCCGGGTAGTCTCCACACTCACACACCAGGACTTCTATCATGGGGGAACCCCTCTCCCTGCACCTCTCATCTAGAGTCAGTAGAGTGTCCGGCCCACCACTAGGACTATGAACCCCTGTGCAAGTTTTTTTATTTTTTATTATTTTAATGCAGATTTATATAGTGCGAACTCGACCCGAAGGTATTGGAGTGCTTTACATGAGCACCGGTTACGTTACACATTCAGGCACGGGGAGATTAAGTGATTTGCCCAGAATCACAGGATGTTGACGCGACCCCGAGGCTCAAACCTTGGTTTCCAGCACCAAAGTCGGCAATCTAGCCGACGGACCACATCCTCTCCCCATCCACCTAAGGGACACTGCGCACCACTGGAGCTACCGCATATCCTTGAACCCACTGGTGTATGCTAACCCCCTCCTTCAAGTCAGGCACCACATCTCTGGGTGTGTGTACTGCTCCCTCAGCACTAGATAACTCAATTTTGCTGCCACCATCTGAGCTGGACTCCACCTCCAACCCAGCCAAGCTCACTTCCTGAGCTACATACATTTCTTCTTCTTGGGCTAAGGCCCTCTTGGTCTCAGCCCTCTCGAGCTCCTCATCAAGCTCTCTCAGCCTCTGCTCACAAGCGAGAAGCCAGCCAACTTTTTCTGTTTCTTCCTCACTTTCAGAGAATTCCTCCTCCTCAGACTCAACTGGTAGTGTTGGCCCCCAGCGGGGTAACTCATAATGAAATAGGGATGCCTCTAGATCCTCCCTGGACCTTCTCTTCACAGGCAGACCTCTTTCCTTGCAGAACACACGTAGCTCCTTCATTGTGTAGATGAACATGTGCCAGAAGTCAAGTTCCAATTTGCAACAACTAACCAGAGTCTCAGTATGAAAAAAAATACTCCCAGGAGGACACCAGAAAACAGAAAAAACAGTATGTGGTTGCGTAATGGTCTGCACTATAATAGTAGTGTACACCAATAGCTGAATGTAAGACACAAATGCAAGTCCAGGATTCCACAGCTGCCACCAATGTTAGAAATGGGGGTCTCTAGTTGGCAGAGGTAGGTACCTTTGTCCAAATAGGGGCCCTTGCTTCTAGTCAGGGTAAGGGGGATACACTCCTAAAATAACCCCGGCTCACCCCTTTGGTAGCTTGGCACGAGCAGACAGGCTTATCTCAGAGGCAGTGTGTAAAACATTTGTGAACCCATACAGTAACACAGTGAAAACACTACAAATGGACACCACACCAGTTCAGAAAAATAAGTAATCTTTATCTAAACCAAAACAAGACCAAACGACAAAAATCCACAATACAGTCTCAAAAATAAGGCTTTCAAATGGTAGAAAAAGTTCAGTTCAATGTAAGTTGTAAATGTAATACTTTTCTCACAAAGCACCTGGGATGCGTCACGCAAAACAAACAAAATGGCCGCAGGGAAGGTGATGCGTCGCTTCCTTACACGCAGGGAAGGTGATGCGTCGGTTCCTTGCTTCGGGGGAGGTGATGCGTCGGTTCCTTACCGGAGAGGAGGTGATGCATCGTTTTCTTACTGCGTGGGGAGTTGATGCGTCTGTTTCTTACTGCATCCCCCAATGATGTGACAGTCTTGGCGCCTCGATGCGATGCGTCGATCCGGTACGATGCATGGCTTCGTGCAGCCGCATAGCAGGCTTGTGTCGGGATCGGTGCGGTGATCTCGGACTTCGGAGATCGTTGCACCCGATGCGTCGTGCAGCGATTTCTTGAGCCGCATCAGGCGCTGCAACGGTTTCTTCGGCGATGAGTCGGAAACAGGTGCGGATGCGACACGCTTCTTCAATGTTGCGTCGATTTTCCAGCTCCAAGCGACAAACAGTCTAAAGGTCCTAAACAGCAGCAGGCACCTCTTTGCAGGTTGGAATTCCCAGCAAGGAAATTCAGGGGAGCTGGTATTGAAGTCTTTGTGTCCCTGAGACTTCAGAACAGGAGGCAAGCTCAGTTTCAAGCCCTTGGAGATCTTTTCTTTAAGCAGGTGACAAAGCAAACAGCAAAGTCCGTTTTCTCCTTTCCTTGGCAGCAAGCAGCCACTGCAGGCCAACCCAGACAGCAAACAACACAGGGGCAGTATTCCTCCTCAGCTTATTCGGCTCTTCTCCTTGGCAAAGGTTTCCTCTTGATTTCCCAGAAGTGATCTAAAAGTCTGGGGTCTGGGCCCTTCTTTTTATACCCAAAAATCCTTTGTTCTCTGAAAGGAGAGAGTGTCTGTACCCAGCCAAAACCAGTTCTGTGGGGCACTTTGCAAGTGCACAACAACCTCCATTGTCAGTGTGAGCCCTGGCTCCAGACACACCACAGGGGGCAGAGCCGTCATTGTGGAAGGCAGGCACAGCCCTATTCAGGTACAGGTGCTACTCCTCCCACCACTCCAAATGCAGGCCAGGCCTATTCAGCCCAGCCCTGACTCATCAGACTTCTATAGCCGCTGCCCCTCTCCACCCCCTGGCATCCAGAAGCCAGATGTGCAATACACAAACCCAGCAGAGGCACACTGGATAGTTAGGCAAGAAAATACCTACATTCTAAAAGTGGTATTTTCAAACACAGAATGTAAAAATCACCCTCACTAAAAGATGCATCTTAACATTTGAGATCAGGCATACTAAACTTTGCTTTTCTATCTTGTTCCTAGGGTCAGTTATGTTTATAAGATGTTATAAACAAACTCCCCATTCTGTCCTATGGGAACAGATAGCCTTGCAATAGTGAAAAACTAAATTGGCAGTATTTCACTATCAGGACATGCCACACACATCAGGGCATGTCCTACCTTTCACATACAATGCACCCTGCCAACAGGAGTACCTTGGGCCTACCTTAGGGGTGACTAATATGTAAAAAAGGGAAGGTTTAGGGACTGGCAAGTGCGGGCACTTGCCAAGTCGACATGGCAGTCCCAGACTGCACACAGGCTCTGCAATGGGAGGCCTGAGTCACATTTTACAAGCTGCTTCTGTGTGTGGCACAATCAGTGCTGCAAGCCCACCAGCAGCATTTGATTTACAGGCCCTGGGCAGACATAGTGCACTGTACTAGGGTCTGACAAGTAAATCAAATATGCCAATCATGGAATCACTAATCCATAACATCAATTTACAAAGAGAGCATATGCACTTTAGTACTGATAAGCAGTGGTAAAGTGCACAGAGTCATAAAAGCACCAACAACAGGTGAGAAAAAATACAGGAGGAAGGCAAAACGTTCTGGGATGACCCTGCAAAAAGGGCCAAGTCCAACACCCAGTAACTCTGATCTTACCAAAAATCACCTCCTTAATGGCGAAGACAGAACTCGGCGGCACCCTCAGCACAATGCAGTCTGAGAACGTTGTACCTGAAATGCAAGGTGCGTGTGCAGTGAGCAAGTGATGTGCGAACATGCATCTCCCCTTAACCAAACTTCAAGGTTTCTAATAGCAACTCTTACCTGTCACATAAGGTATTCGCCATGCAGCGTGCAAGAATGTGGGTACGCCTGTGGGACTGGCTATGGTCCTATGTGAGTGGTCTTTCGTGTGCAAAATGAAGAAACACCGTTAGGGTGCGAACGTACGTGCTTATACGTGAACTAGCGATGAAAGCCAATACAGTGAGAAAAAAAGGCTCTTTGCCTGCTTAATGCTGTAAGCGTACACGAAAACAATGCAAATTTGACGAATGCTGGTGTCAAAGCCTATTTAACAAAGGTAATGTCAATTTGAAAATACATATGCACCTGCTGTACTTGAGTGCATTGACGTGGGCAAGTAGTTGTACTGCTCAGCCTATACAACAATCAGGTAAAACATAATATGAGTGAGATGCAGATTTATGTCTGTTACAAATAAGTAGATAACTTGCTATCCCATTTGTATGACATTTCAATTGTTATGGAAGCATATTCAGAGATCCTTTAATATTAAATAATGAGCTACGATGCTCATGTAATGCATTGTTTTTCATGAAAAACACATAAAGCCAGAAACGTTATATAACGGTGAGCTACAATGCTCATGTACCGCATTATTTTTTGTAGAAAAAATATAAAACCAGAAACGATGTATAACAACGTGTCATACAGGGTAATCAAGTGTCATGAAGTAATCAAAAGAATGTGCCTTCGCTATATGATGTGCAGATAGACTGGATGTAGTACGGGTGCCTGTATTCTGTAATGACAGTGAGAAGAAACAGGAAAGAAACGAGTGCCAGATTAAATGCCAGTAGTTGTGTGAATATCTCAAGAGATGGAGACAAAGATGAAGAAACGTATGCCCTATGGCATCGGGGTCCTCGACCATGAGTACAAACCAACACTGATTTGACAAAAAACTGGTGAAGTGTAGCAGTGTAAAGCTTAATCTAAGATGGAGACAAATATTGTGGAAGAGGGTCTGGCACTAGAAAGTAATGCTTCATAGGTAGATGCAGAGAACTAGTGTAGAAGAGGGTCTGGCGCTAGAAATGTATGCTTCATAGGTAACATGTCAGCTCAAGCTTGTCCTTGAGACCCTTTGGAGAAAGGGTATCCATGTATCAAATCCAATGTGTTTCCGTTTGCGATAGGAATTTGGAATTGTCTCTATCTTGAGTGTCAAGAGGTCTTTCCAGAATGGTGAACCTTAGATGGGCAATATTGTAACATCTATCATGCCAGTGCTTGGCCAGTGAAAAATTGAGATTCATGACGCGAATGGTACTCTTGTGTTCTGTTATATGTGTCTTAATCTTCCGTTCCGTTTTTCCAACATAATGAAGTCCACACAGGCATTTGATGACATAGATTACACATTGTGTGTTGCAGTTAGATGTATGTTGCAACTGGATAGATCTGTCTGTTCTTGGATGTGAAATACTGGTTCCTTCTATAACGTTGTTACAGTGCGTGCAGTTGTAGTACTTTGTCATTCCCTTGTGAGAAACTGCTTGTGGCTTCTTGAGTGGAGACAATATTTCTTTAAAATTCTTAGTTCTAGTATATGAAAATAAGGGTGGAGAAGAAAAAAGACCCCTAAAGTCTGGTTCAGTTTGGAGCAGCTCCCATCTCTTAAGAATAATCCTTTTGATAGAGGTGGATTTCGTGGAAAAAATAGAGACAAACACTACTCTTTTTGGCAGTTCTTTACTTTGTTCCTCCAATAGTTTGGATCTTTCTAAAGTCTCTACTCTCGCCATTGCTGAGTTCACTATCGCCTGTGGATATCCGCATTGGAGAAACTGTTGTTTGCATGTTTGAATTAGGTCTAAGTATTCATAGTGGTTAGAGGTGATTCTTTTTATACGCATAAATTTGGGAGACAGGTAGATGTTTCTTTAAGGAAAAGGGTTGGAAGCTCTTGAAGAACCGAGTGTTATTGTGGTCTGTAGGTTTTCTGTACACTTTGGTTTGGATGCCTATGTCGGTGATGGAAACCTGAACGTCTAGGTAAGTGACACGTGACTTATCAATTGTATGTGTGAACTGTATGTGTGGGTTCTTGGAATTCAGCTCTTCTACAAGACAATGCAAATTATCACGCCAACCCTTCCAGATAATGAAGATGTTGTGAATGAAGCGACGATACATGACAAGACTTTGTAATCAATCAGCTGATCAGAGTATGTTCTCCATTTCGAACTTGTTCAGAAAGATATTGTCGTAGCTTCGGGTTCCCGAAAGACCCATGGATGTACCATTTGTTTGCATAAAGAAGTTGACATTCCATTCAAAATAGCTATGAAATAGACAAAAATGGAGTAACTCCAGTAGAAAAAGCTTGTTGGTTCTGAGCTCTTGAGTGTTAAGAAGAGACCACTCTACTGCCTCTATGCCATCTGATGAGGTAGGGATGTGTACAATGAGACCACATCAATCTTGCAGAGCCACAAATCATGTATGTCGTCAATTTGTATATTCCCCAAAAGTTGTGGGAAATTGGTGGTGTCCTGTACATAAGAGGGACTGGCCAGTACCAGGGGTTGTAAGAAAGTGTCTAAGCACTTGCCTATAAGTTCATGTTCAGAGCCACATGCTGAATTGATAGGCCTAAATGGTGAGTCATGCAGATTTTTGTGTATTTTCAGTAACATATACAAAGAAGGTTTCCTGGGACATTCCACAATTAGGAACCATTGAGTCTTGTCGTTGATCCATTACAGTTCTACAACTCTGTCTAAAATCAAAGTGAGAATGCATTTGAATTCTGTTGTAGGGTCTTGATGTAAAGGTAAATAGGGGCCCTCACCGACCCCTGCCCTCCTCACATCTACCACAGAGCCGCAGCCTCCATCGCACCCGAACTGCAACACACCATCAACACCACCTTCAAAACAGGCACCTTCCCAGTCGTCTGGAAACCCCCAGAAGTCAGGCCCCTACTCAAGAAGCCCACAGGGGACCCCACCGACCTCAAAAACTATCGGCCCATCTCGCTCCTCCCCTTCGCAGCCAAAGTCGCAGAGAAAATGGTCAACAGAGAACTGACACATTTCATCGAAGAGAACTCCATCCTCGACCCGTCCAATCCAGATTCCGAAGCAACCACAGCACGGAGACCGCCCTACTTGCCGCCACAGACGACATCCGCACCCTCCTGGACCAAGGACACTCAGCAGCCCTCATCCTACTCGACCTATCAGCGACCTTCTACACCATCTCTCACCGCACGCTAGTCGCCAGACTGCACAACTCCGGCGTACAAGGAACAGCCCTGGACTGGATCCGATCGTTCCTCACCGGAAGAAGCCAGAGAATCAGACTACCATCCTTCCTCTCCGATCCTACAAAAATAACCTGCGGAGTCCCACAGGGATCATCACTGAGCCCGACCCTCTTCAATATCTACATGGCCCCCCTCACCGCCATCGTCTGAAAACATGGCCTCAGCATCGTATCCTATGCTGACGACACCCAGCTGATCCTCTCCCTCACCCGAGACCCCACCACCACCAAACTCAACTTCCAGAAAGGAATGCAAGACGTCGCATTCTGGATGATCAACAGCTGACTGAAACACAACGCCGAGAAGACAGAAGTCCTCGTCCTTGGAACCACCCCTTCAGCATGGGACAACACCTGGTGGCCGACTGCCCTCGGGAGCCCACCTACCCCCTCAGACCCCGCCAAGAACCTGGGTATTATCCTCGACTCCTAACTCACCATGAACCGACAGGTCAACGCCGTCACATCCAGCTGCTTCAACACCCTCCGCATACTCCGTAAGACCTTCAAATGGATTCCCCCCGAGTCAAGGAAGACGGTCACCCACGCACTCATCACCAGCAGACTGGACTATGGAAACGCACTCTACGCCGGCATCAACAAGTCCCTACTCCGCAAACTCCAGACCATACAGAACACCGCTGCCAGACTCGTCCTCGGCATCCCCCGGCAAGAACATATCAGCCAACACCTACGAAGACTCCACTGGCTCCCCGTGGAGAAAAGAGTCACTTTCAAAATCCTCACCCACGCCTACAAATGCCTACACAACAACGGACCCGAATACCTCAACGACAGAATCAACTTCCACGTACCCAAAAGAAACCTCCGATCCTCCAACCTCGCACTGGCCGAAACCCCGTGCATCGCCAGAGCAGGCGGAAGATCCTTCTCTCACATTGCAGCCAAGACATGGAATGAGCTACCGGCAGACATCAGACGCGCACCCTCCCTGAACACCTTCAGAAAGACTCTAAAGATCTGGCTCTTCAGCTAAACAGACCAGCGGACCCCCCCCTCCCCAAGCGCCTTGAGACCCTCACGGGTGAGTAGCGCGCTTACAATTCCCCTGATTGATTGATTGATTGAGTGGTCTAATTATTGGCATGTTCTTCAACTTTGCGGGTGTGAAAATCAAAATCTATGACAATAAGTGTGCTACCTTTGTCTGCTGGTAAAAAGGTCAGAGATGTGTTCGACACTAAATCCTTGAGAGCTTCATTGTCACGTTTTGACATGTTGTCCTGCTTTGTACAGTAATTCATGTTTTTTGTACATCCTTCTTCACTAGGAACTCGAAGGTATCAATTATCTTATGAGACACCGGAGACATAAAGGTGCTCCTGGGTCTAAATTCCTGGTAATTGGATTCATCCTTATGTGAGTGAGACTCTGGCACGTTATCAAAGAAGTATTGCAGGCAGAGTTTTCTTATGAATTTGAAGAGAGCGATCTCAGTCTGGAGTGAGTTGGTGTGATGAGTAGGAACAAAGGACAAGCCCTTGTTTAACACTGACATTTGTATGGGAGTCAACTCTGTAGACGAAATGTTTATAACTAGGTTGTCTTGTGTCTCCTGGTGCTGACTACTTCTTTTGCGGTTGGTTCTCCTGCCTCTCCGGATCTTGTTTTGCTTGCCTCTTGTGTGTCGGATCGTACCATAGGAGGATTGTTGGCTGCTGGGCTGACCTCTAAAAAAGAAACCTTGGTCGTGGTGTAATCAGAGATTGATTGAACTTGTTTTTCAGCAGGAAGTTTGATGATTGCTGATGTACGTATCAATTGGGTATCACTGATGGAAGCTATGCTCTCTTCAGAAGAAGTGTGTGTGTGTATAGTGTGTCCCCGTCTTTGCATGTACACCTCAGCCCAGGAGTATACTTCTCCCAGTTTATAGTCTATTGTATCCCTTTTGAATTTGCGTATCTTGTGGGCGTGTATTTCTTGGGTGTAGGCATCCAATTTGGAGTTGATGTCAGTCAGCGTGGTTTGCCAAGTATCAGGTTCCAATTTATTCTCCAGCATATTCTTCAACTCCAATATTTCTACTTCCAATGCACTAACCACACCAACTCATTCCAGACTGAGATCGCTCTCTTCAAATTCAAAAGAAAACTCCGCCTGCGATACTTCTTTGACAACGTGCCAGAGTCTCACTCACATAAAGATGAATCCAATTACCAGGAATTTAGACCCAAGAGCACCTTTATGTCTCCGGTGTCTCATAGGACTATTGATACCTTTGAGTTCCTAGTGAAGAAGGATTTACAAAAAATCATGAATTACTGTACAAAGCAAGACAACATGTCAAAACGTGACAAGCAAGCTTTCAAGGATTTAGTGCTGAACACATCTCTGATCTTTGTACCAGCAGAGAAAGGTGGTGAACTCGTTGTCCTGGATCGTGATTTTTACACTTGCAAAGTTGAAGAACATGTAAGAGATGATACCACCTATTTACCTTTACATCAAGACCCTACAACATAATTCAAACACGTTCTCACTTTGATTTTGGACAGAGCCGTAGAACTGGAATGGATGAAAGACAAGACTCAACGGTTCTTATTTGTGGAATTTCCCAGGAAACCTTCTTTGTATATGTTATCGAAAATACACAAAAATCTGCATGATCCACCATTTAGGCCTATCATTTCAGGATGTGGCTCTACACATGCACCTTTAGGCAAGTACTTGGACACTTTCTTACAAACCCTGATACAGGCCAGTACCTCTTATGTACAGGACACCACCCATATCCTACAACTTTTGTGGACTATACAAATTGACAACATACATGATTTGTGGCTCGGCACGATTGACGTGGTCTCATTGTATACATCCATACCTCATCAGGAGGGCATAGAGGCAGTAGAGTGGTCTCTTCTTAACACACAAGAGCTCAGAGCCAACAAGGTTTTTCTACTGGAGTTACTCTATTTTTGTCTATTTCTTAGCTATTTTGAATGGAATGGCAACTTCTTTATGCAAACAAATGGTACATCCATGGGTTTTTCGGGAGCCCCAAGCTACGCCAAAATCTTTTTGAACAAGTTCGACATGGAGAACATATTCGGATCAGCTGATTGGTTACATAGTCTTGTCATGTGTCGTTGCTACATTGACAACATCTTCATCCTCTGGAAGGGTCAGCATGATAATTTGCATCGTCTTGTAGAAGAGTTGAATTCCAAGAACCCACGCATACAGTTCACACATACAATGGATAATTCATGTATCACTTACCTAGACGTTGAGGTTTCCATCACCGACATAGGCATCCAAACCAAAGTGTACAGAAAACCTACAGACTGCAATAACACTCTGTTCTTCAAAAGCTTCCATCCCTTTTCCTTAAAGAAACATCTACCTTTCTCCCAATTTATATGTATAAAAAGAATCACCTCTAACCAGTATGAATACTTGGACCTAATTCAAACATACAAACAACAGTTGCTCCAACACGGATATCCACAGGCAATAGTGAAATGAGTAATGGCAACAGTAGAGACTTTAGACAGATCCAAACTACTGAAGAAACAAAGTAAAGAACTGCCAAAAAGAGAAGTGTATGTCTCTACGTTTTCCACGAAATCCACCTCTATCAAAAAGCATTATTCTTAAGAGATGGGAGCTGCTACAAACTGAACCAGACTTTAAGAGTCTTTTTTCTTCTCCACCCTTGTTTGCGTATACTAGAACTAAGAATTTGAAAGAAATATTCTCTCCACTCAGGAAGCCACAAGCAGTTTCCCACATGGGAATGACAAAGTCCTACAACTGCACGCACTCTAACACTGTCATAGAAGGAACCAGTATTTCACATCCAAGAGCAGGGAGACCTATTCAGTTGCAACATACATCTAACTGCAACACACAACGTGCAATCTATGTCATCAAATGCAAGTGTGGACTTCATTATGTCAGAAAAACGGAACGAAAGATTAAGACACGCATAACAGAACACAAGACTCCATTCCCGTCATGAATCTCAATTCTCCACTGGCCAAGCACTGGCATTACAGATGCCAAAATATTGCCCAACTAAGGTTCACCATTCTGGAAAGAGTTCTTGACACTCAAGGTAGAGACAATTCCAAATTCCTATCGCAAAGGGAAACACATTGGATCTGATAGATGGATACCCTTTCTCCGAAGGGTCTCAAGGACAAGCTTGAGCTGACATGTTACCTATGAAGCATAACTTTCTAGCGCCGGACCCTCTTCTACACTAGTTCTCTGCATCTACCTATGAAGCATTACTTTGTTGCACCAGACCCTCTTCCACATTAATTGTCTCCATCTTTGATTAAGCTTTACACTGCTATACATGACCAGTTTTTTTTTACAAATCAGGGTTGATTTGTAATCATTGTGGAGGACCCCGACACCATAGGACATAAGTTTCTTCATCTTTGTCTCCATCTCTTGAGTTATTCACACAACTACTGGCATTTAATCTGGCACTCGTTTCTTTCTTGTTTCTTCTCCCTGTCATTACAGAAAACAGGCACACGTACTACATCCAGTCTATCTGCACATCACATAGCGAAGGCACGTTCCTTTGATTACTTCATGGCACTTGATTACCCTGTATGACACGTTGTTATACAACGTTTCAGGTTTTATGTTTTTTCTATGAAAAATAATGCTTTACATGAGCATTGTAGCTCACCATTATATAACGCTTCTGGTTTTCTGTCTTTTTCATGAAAAACAATGAGTTACATGAGCATCGTCGCTCACTATTTAATATCAAATGATCTCTGAATATGCTTCCATAACAATTGAAATGTCATACAAACAGGATAGCAAGTTATCAACTTATTTGTAACAGACATGAGTCTGCATCTCACTCATATCATGTTTTACTTGATTGTTCTATAGGCTGAGAGGTACAACTACTTGCACATGTCAATGTACTAAAGTACAGCAGGTACATATGTGTTTTCAAATTGACATTACCTTTGTTAAATAGGCTTTGATACCAGCATTCGTCATATTTGCATTGGTTTCGTGTACGCTTACAGCTTTAAGCAGGCAAAGAGTCTTTTTTTCTCACTGTATTGTCTTTCATCTCTAGTTCACATATAAGCACGTATGTTCACACTAACGATGTTTCTTCATTTTGCACCCGAAAGACCACTCACATAGGACTGTAACCAGTCCCACTGGCGCACCCACATTCTTGCACGGTGTATGGCGAATACCTTACGTGACAGTTAAGAGTTGTTATTCGAAACATTGACATTTGGTTAAGGGGAGATGCATGTTCGCATATCACTTGCTCACTGCACACACACTTTGCGTTTCAGGTACAATGTTCTCAGACTGCATTGTGCTCAGCATGCCGCTGAGTTCTGTCTTCTCATTTAAGGAGGTAATTTTCGACAAGATCAGAGTTACAGGGCTCTCACACACCTTCACTTTGTTTAAATCTACTCAGCCATGACTTTTCGGTAATCAGTGGGGTCTCTACACTTCCAGAGCCTCCATTTCTTATCCTGACGTTATTCAACATGTCGAGCTAAGAACCTGATATTCTGTTTACAAACAGGTACAATGAGCCACTTTATGACTTTTATTCTGCATGTAGGACACAGGTGTCCCCGATAAAATGCACTGTTTTCCTTATTTCAGCTCCACCGGTTCCAGTTTCTATACATAAGTAACACGAGAATCTCGTCTGGTGCATGATGGTCTAGGTAGTTCGTGGATATTCCCTAGTCCATGGGTACTCACAAACATTTTCTCGGGGGCCACAAAGTCTGGTCTATGGTGTGACCGAGGGCCCCACTGATGCCAGCGGGGGGTGTAAAGTGGGTGTAGGGGAAGCAAAGCATGTATATGTAGTGGCTGTCTTTAAAAATTAAGGTGTTTCTAAAGTTAAGGTCCTAGCTACTTCCTTTCCGTAACTGCATTTAACCTATAAATAAGTGATTGCTGTATATTTAACATTATTTTCCATGGTAGTGCTGAGTCGAGTAAACAACAGCCCAGTGCTGCTGCTGCCCAAGGGGCCGCATGTGAAGGTCAGGAGGGCCGTACTTTGAGTATCACTGCTCTAGTCATTCATCATTCCTTCACGGTTCCACCGTGCTTGCCTTCACACTTTCATTCTGCGTCACCAATTTTGCACAAGGCAGTTAACCCACTTTCCCATAAAACTTCATTTTTCACCAAGTGGTTGCAGTACTTTTCCATGTGATGGGTCAAAGTATTTGTCATGCCATTACGTTGTAAGAATTTACTGATGGACAAATATTTTCTTTGCTCAAAGTGACCCCTGAAGAAGGGTCTTCGACCCGTAATGCATTGAGTGTTTTTGTAATCAGCCAAGAAACTAGACATTATACAACTGTCTCTGGACGTCATGAATGGGATAAATTAACATTTATGTACAATCTTGCAAAGCCAAAAAATATACAAATTTGAAAGATTTTCCTGTCTTTATTATTTAATCACTGTTATGTTATACCAAGTTTTTTGATATAATGTTCATGCTTCAACATTAGAGTGGTTTTGCATTGCTTTGTCGAAATTGTTTAAGCAGTTTACCACGTTGCCCTAGGGCACAAACGCACACTTAGCACCCAGAGCAGTTGTTCTGGTGTTCATAATTAAAGTTTAATGCTTCATCTTTAATTTCTGGAGGATGAGACTAGAGTGTGGGTGACAGGCAGGGTCCACAGTGTATTTCTGGCAGTTTTACGTAGTGAAAACCTTGCCTTTGGACATAAGAGCACCTCACAATAGACACAGACTTTGTTAAATATTTTTGACCAGCACAGGGAAATTTGCTTGGATTTTCAGGATTCTGTCTGACTTTCCATGATGCATGATGGGCAGCTGTAGCCCCTAGGCCACATCACCTCCTGTGACAGCACAGAGAAAAACCATCAAAAGAGGATAGATGCAAGAGACAGATGAAACATGAAGTCTAGAGCATGAAGGAAGGATGTGGATGTAAAAGGGGCAGAACCAGCAATGTTCAGACATAAGTGTTCTCTTTCGATTACTTTGTTTGCTGGATGCATGTCAACACAGATTTGCACAGACCCTCCCCTGTCCTTTTTAGATACCACCACTATCAGCGACACCCATGGTGTTGGACCAGTAGAGCGCTCAATGATATCCCCATGGTATCATGATGTCATGGTTTACCAAAGTCTTGATTTCTTTTTCAAATGCTTATTGTAGTAGAAATGCAATTTTACGTTGTAGTTGAGCAACAGGACGAATGTTCTCATTAATGTGGAGCTGAACTTTCATTGTCTTGAGCTTTCCTAACCCATGAAGATGGAAACTGATTCACTCATGTCGTGATGAGCGTTGATATTGTACTTCACAAAAATTTGTCCTATATCAGCATCAGTGCTGAAGCTGAGTAAACATGCATTCGACGAAGTGCCCTGAAACACATTGATAGGGGCTTGTACCTTCATCTTTTTATGTTTCATAGTCGCCATAAATGTACCTTGACTTTGCAATGGTGTCCCATGTGTATAATTTGGTTGTCGATGGTGTGAGACGGGCACCAGAGACAGTTTATGGTACTTTTCGGCTGATAATACTTATCGACACACCACTGTCTAGGGTAAGCTCTATATAGCAGCCATTAACCTTCAATGTTTTTGGGGACAATGTCTGAATGAATGTCATGATTTCACTTGTCAGTTCTTTCCCGACTTGTATTCTTTCTTGCAAGAAATCAGATCTACATGCACATGACTTTCAGTTGTCAGCATTGACATCGCACCCCCATCTTCTTCACTGTCGCTCGACAGTGACATCAAAGAACCTTTTGATGAGGAATTAGATGACAATCCACCTCTTTCAGTTTCTACTTGCCTCAACAGATGTTGCTGCTTGAGTCGGTAGGCGTGACTGTGGATCTGGATGGTAACAGCTCCAAACCCTTCTCCCTTCCATGCGGGGTGCCACAGGGCTCGTGTCTAAGCTCGACACTTTTCAATATCTATGTGGCACCCCTGGCTGGTGTCATCAGATCATTTGGCTTCCAACTCACCTCATACACTGATGACACTCAAATAGTACTATCATTGATGGAAGGAAGGGAAACGGAAACTGGGGTACGTTTCCATGACTGTATGGGGGCCATCTCGCACTGGATGGCATCTAATTGCCTAAAACTGAACTCCACCAAGACCGAGGTCATAAAGTTTGGCAACAATCCACGTGTGTGGACATCGGACTGGTGGCCAGAAGATCTTGTTGTATGTCCCCCCCCCCCACACAAGGAAAGCAAAAAATCTGGGGGTACTGCTGGACAATAAGCTCACCATGAGTGACCAAATAAGCATGGTGACCTCAGCCTGCTTTCTAGTCTTGAGGATTATAAGGAAGATTAAGTTCTTCCTGTCCGAAAATAGCCTCAAGACAGTGATTACGGCTCTTATAACGTCGCGTTTGGATTACTGCAATGGCCTTTATCTCAACGCTCAAAAGCAGCACATTAATCGGCTACAACTAGCCCAAAATGCAGCGGCAAGAGTGCTGTCAGGAACTCCTAAATTTGTTTCCGTGAGAAAGGAGCTAAGGCAACTTCACTGGCTCCCGGTGAAACAAAGAGTTCGCTTCAAGGCACTCTGTACAGTGTTTAAGGCCATCAATGGAGTGGAACCCGACTTCCTTAGGCGTAAATTCCTCTGGTATGTCCCGGGAAGATCGCTACGCTCCTCTGGAGCCAAATATGTTCAAGTCCCCCCATTTAAAAGAGTCAACTGGGGAGGGAGGAGTTTTATTAACTGTGCCTCCAGAGCTTGGAACGAGCTTCCCTTCCATCTCAGGAGTGCCCCGGATCTCCTCTCCTTTAGGAAAGGGCTAAAGACCTGGCTCTTTGCGCAGTAGCATACATTCTTTTCCCCCCAGCAATCAGTGCTAGCGCCAGGACACCCCAGGGTAACCGTGCGCTCTACAAATGCAAATAACATAACATAACATTGCTTCTGGAACCATCCGGCAACCATTTTGTCTTTGCGCTGAGGTCAGATGAATTTCTTTACTCTAGATGTCTGGTAAGTAGATGATTGTTTTTTGTTTCTGAGGCACCCCTTACTTAACATTCCTTCAAACTTTCTCAGACCTGGTTGACCTCTGCCTCTTAGTACTTCTTTGTGCTATCCACTCAAGTACAGTAGAGACCCAAAACAGGCAAAAGGACGCAGGCCACATGACAGATTGTCATCCCTCATTTCAGTGCTTTGCTGAGGTCTCTGGGCACCTTGGCAAGTGAGCGAAGCTTGAGAAGTGCGTGCTTCACTGAGCGGTGTCTCACTCCTGTGATATAGAAGCAGAGAATCACCAACTTTCAGTCTGGCAGTCACTGTAATGGCAATAAATAGACATCATCAACAACAGTCATAAGTATTGATCTAAAAAACGTGAAATTAAAAGATACAGTGCTTGAGATAAAGCTTAAAGAATTCCAGATGTTCAATTGAGGAAAATGGGGTTGAAAATATGGTAGGTGGAGTTGGGAGGGAATGTGGGAGAGATAGTTTGAGCAAGGACATACCGAGGCAATATGAATAAGAAGTAAGGATACCAGATGAGACAAAAAAGTGAGAGAATGAGGGGCGGAGGCGTGACGATATGTTGGGACATTTGAGGCCCTAGGTGGAGCCACTCTACTTGTTCCCCACTATGGTCCTATGGTGGTCAGCCCCAAATCGCACGTAGGTCCCAGTCTACTGTGACCATGAAGCACAATTGGCACTTTGTACTTCTTAGCGCCATTTTCTCCTAAATATCTAAAAAAAACATATTTCAGGTCCTTCCTACTGGATTTATGTCATTTTCGTATCATTTTGCTTATTAATGTTTTTTCTATCCTTGCAAATTTGATTAAGATTTTTATTGTGTTGTGTTTATTAGTTTTTAACTGTGTTGTTCCTTCCCAATGTTTTACACATTTTCTCTAAGTTAACCCCTTCGCTGCTAGGCCTTCCCCCCCCCCTGTGCTAAGCCTTTTCTGGGCTAATTTGGGGTAGTTCGCGCTTAGGCCCCTGTAACTTTTTGACCACATAAGGTATCCATGCCAAATTTGCGCCCTTTTCTTACAACATCAGGGGTATTCTAAAGGTACCCAGGGTTTGTGGATTCCCCTGGAGGGGACCCAGAAATTAGCCAAAATACAGCTAATGGTTTGTTTTGAAAAATGGGAAAAAAGGGCTACAGATGAAAGCATCTGGTTTTTTCCCTGCAAATGGTATCAACAAAGGGGTTGTGGTGCTGAAATCACCATCTTCCCAGCTTTCTGGGACAAGCAGACTTTTGTCAGAAAACCAAAATATTTGACAGAGTTTTGGCATTTTTCTGGGACATAGCCTATTTTTGCTATTTTTTGTGCTTTCAACCTCCTTCCAGTTAATGGTAGAAATGGGTATGAAAGTAATGATGGATCCTGGAAAGCTATACATTTTAGAAAAGTAGACAAAATTCTGAATTCAGCAAGGGGTCATTTGAGTAGATCCTTCAAGGTTTCTTTATAGAAACTAACAGTTGAATAGAGGAAAAATTGAAAATTAGTTGAAAAAAACAGCCATTTGTGTCAACGTTTTCACCTGTAACTTCTTCTAATTATGACAGCTGTTTGAAAGCAATATACCGTTACATCCGCTGGACCTTTCTGGTTGTGGGGATATATAGGACTTGTAGGTTCACAAAGAACCCGACGAACCCAGAGCCAATAACTGAGCAGTGTGTTGCAATGCTTTTTTTATTATGTACCAGGTATATAGCAATTAATTTGGGAAAATATATACATGGAAACGGCCCAAAACGCAACGTGGACACACCACATTTTCACAGTGAAAACGGACCCTTATTTTGCAACGTGCCTAGCTGTAGATTTTGAACCCTAACTCTGCCAGCACCTAGGGAAACCAAGCAAACCTATATATTTTTGAAAACTAGACACCCAGGGGAATACAGGATGGGGTGACTTGACTAGCTCTCACCAGGTTCTGTTACCCAGAATCCCTTGCAAACCTAAACATTTGTAAAAAAAAAACACATTTCCTCACATTTCTGTGGTGGAAAGTTCTGGAATCTGCGTGGATCCACAAAATTCCACCCACCCCGCATTCCCCAAAGTCTTCAGAGAAAAATGGAACCTCACTTGTGTGGGTAGGCCTAGTGCCCGTGACAGAAAATGGCCCAAAACGCAACGTGGACTCACCACATTTTCACAGTGAAAACGGACCCTTTTTTTGCAAAGTGCCTAGCTGTAGATTTTGAACCCTAGCTCTGCCAGGACCTAGGGAAACCTAGCAAACCTATACATTTTTGAAAACTAGACACCCGGGGGAATCCAGGAAGGGGTGACTTAACTGGCTCTCACCAGGTTCTGTTACCCAGAATCCATTGCAAACCTAAAAATTTGTTTAAAAAAACACATTTTCCTCACATTTGTGTGGTGGAAAGTTCTGGAATCAGCGTGGATCCACAAAATTCCACCCACCCCGCGTTCCCCAAAGTCTTCCGAGAAAAATTGTACCTCACTTGTGTGGGTAGGCCTAGTGCCCGGGACAGGAAACGGCCCAAAACGCAACGTGGACACACCACATTTTCACAGTGAAAACGGACCCTTTTTTTGCAAAGTGCCTAGCTGTAGATTTTGAACCCTAACTCTGCCAGCACCTAGGGAAACCAAGCAAACCTACAAATTTTTGAAAACTATATTCCCAGGGGTATCCAGGATGGGGTGACTTGACTGGCTCTCACCAGGTTCTGTTACGCAGAATCCCTTGCAAACCTAAAAATTTGTCAAAAAAACCATATTTTCCTCACACTTCTGTGGTGGAAAGTTGTGGAACCTGCGTGGATCCACAAAATTCCACCCACCCCGTGTTCCCCAAAGTTTTCTGAGAAAAATGGTATCTCACTTGTGTGGGAAGGCCTAGTGCCCGCGACAGGAAACGGCCCAAAACGCAACGTGGACACACCACATTTTCACAGTGAAAACGCACCCTTTTTTTGCAAAGTGCCTAGCTGTAGATTTTGAACCCTAGCTCTGCCGGCACATAGAAAAACCTAGCAAACCTATACATTTTTTAAAACTAGACACGCAGGGGAATCCAGGATGGGGTGATTTGACTGGCTCTCACCAGGTTCTGTTACAGAGAATCCATTGTAAACCTGAAAATTTGTAAAATAAACCACATTTTCCTCACATTTGTGTGGTGGAAAATTCTGGAATCTGCGTGGATCCACAAAATTTCACCCACCCCGCGTTCCCCAAAGTCTTCCGAGAAAAATGGTACCTCACTTGTGTGGGTAGGCCTAGTGCCCGCGACAGGAAACGGCCCAAAACGCAACGTGGACACACCACATTTTCACAGTGAAACTGGACCCTTTTTTTGCAAAGTGCCTAGCTGTAGATTTTGAACCCTAGCTCTGCCGGCACCTAGGGAAACCCAGCAGACCTATACATTTTTGAAAACTAGACACCCAAGGTAATCCAGGATGGGGTGACTTGACTGGCTCTCACCAGTTTCTGTTACCCAGAATCCATTGCAAACCTAAAGATTTGTAAAAAAAAACAAATTTTCCTCACATTTCTGTGGTGGAAAGTTCTGGAATCTGCGTGGATCCACAAAATTACACCCACCCCGCGTTCCCCAAAGTCTTCTGAGAAAACTGGTACCTCACTTGTGTGGGTAGGCCTAGTGCCCGCGACAGGAAACGGCCCAAAACGCAACGTGGACACACCACATTTTCACAGTGAAAACGGACCCTTTTTTTGCAAAGTGCCTAGCTGTAGATTTTGAACCCTAGCTCTGCCGGCACCTAGAGAAACCTAGCAAACCTATACATTTTTGAAAACTAGACACCCAGGAAAATCCAGGATGGGGTGACTTGACTGGCTCTCACCAGGTTCTGTTACCCAGAATCCCTTGCAAACCTCAAAATGTGTAAAAAAACACATTTTCCTCACATTTCTGTGGTGGGAAGTTCTGGAATCTGCGTGGATCCACAAAATTCCACTCACCCCACGTTTCCCAAAGTCTTGCGAGAAAAATGGTACCTCACTTGTGTGGGTGGGTCAAGTACCCGCGACAGGCAAGGGCCCAAAACCTATTGAGGCGACATCAAAATTACCTATCCCAAACCAACCTGGTTTTGCAAGGGGGGTCCTGTTTGTTTTTGGCCCCGGGCTCGGCGGCCATCTAGGGAAACCTACCAAACCCACACATTTATGAAAACTAGACACCCGGGGAGTCCAGCGAGGTATGGCTTGCGTGGGTCCCCCAACATTCTCCTACCCAGAATCCCCTGCAAACCTCAAATTTAGCTGAAAAAAATCACTTTTTTCTCAAATTTCTGTGTGGTAAAGTTCTGGAATCTGCGTGGATCCACAAATTTCCTCCCACCCAGCGTTCCCCCAGGTCTCCCGATAAAAATGGTACCTCACTGGCGTGGGTGGGTCAAGGACCCGCGACAGGTAAGGGATCAAAACCTATTGAGGCGACATCAAAATTACCTATCACAAACCAACCTGGTTTTACAAGGGGGGTCCCATGAGTTTTTGGCCCTTGGCTCGGCGGCCATCTAGGGAAACCTACCAAACCCACACATTTCTGAAAACTAGACACCCGGGAGTCCAGCGAGGTATGGCTTGCATGGGTCCCCCAACATTCTCCTACCCAGAATCCCCTGCAAACCTCAAATTTAGCTGAAAAAATCACTTTTTCCTCAAATTTCTGTGTGGGAAAGTTCTGGAATCTGCATGGATTCACAAATTTCCTCCCACCCAGCGTTCCCCCAGGTCTCCTGATAAAAATGGTACCTCACTCGCGTGGGTGGGTCAAGGACCCGCGACAGGCAAGGGCCCAAAACCTATTGAGGCGACATTAAAATTACCTATCACAAACCAACCTGGTTTTGCAAGGGGTGTCCCATGAGTTTTTGGCCCCGGGCTCGGCGGCCATCAAGGGAAACCTACCAAACCCACACATTTCTGAAAACTAGACACCCGGGGGAGTCCAGCAAGGTATGGCTTGCATGGGTCCCCCAACATTCTCCTACCCATAATCCCCTGCAAACCTCAAATTTAGCTGAAAAAAATAACTTTTTTCTCAAATTTCTGTGTGGGAAAGTTCTGGAATCAGCGTGGATCCACAAATTCCCCTCCACCCAGCGTTCCCCCAGGTCTCCCGATAAAAATGGTACCTCACTTGTGTGGGTAGGCATAGTGGCTGCAACAGGAAACGGCCCAAATCGTAATGTGGAGACTTCAAAATTACCTATAACAAAACTACTTGGTTTTGGGGGGGGCACCTGGGTTTTGGCTTGGGCTCGGTGGCCATCTTGGGAAACTACCAAACCCAAACATTTCTGAAATCTAGACACCCTGGGGAGTCCAAGGAGGTATGGCTTGCGTGGATCCCCCAAAATTTGCCTACCCAGAATGCCCTGCAAACCTCAAATTTAGCTGAAAAAAACACATTTTCCACATATGTTTGTTTGGAATCACCGTGCCGGCACAAATATCCTACCCCACAGCATTCCCCTCAGTCTCCTGAGTAAAATGATGCCTCACTTGTGTGGGTGAGGCAAAGGCCTGTGACTGGGAAGAGCCCAAAACATAGGGATTAAGGGTATAGCAACGAGAATTCTAAGCGCTACATTTTTTTTAAAAATACGTTTTTAGCCAATTCTGCATTGGACACCCACACAAGTGAGGTATCATATTACTTGGGACACTAAGGAGAACGCTGTGGGGTAGGACATTTTTGGGTTTTTTCAGCTAAATTTGAGGTTTGCAGGGCATTCTGGGTAGGAAAACGTTGGGGTATCCATGCAAGCCATACCTCATTGGACTCCCCCGGGTGTCTAGTATTCAGAAATGTTTGGGTTTGGTAGTTTCTCAAGATGGACGCCGAGCCCGGGGCCAAAACTCCAGGTGCCCACCCAAAACCAGGTAGTTTTGTTATAGGTATTTTTGAAGTTGCCACAGTACGATTTGGGCCATTTCCTGTTGCAGCCACTATGTCTACCCACACAAGTGAGGTACCATTTTTATTGGGAGACCTGGGGAAATGCTGGGTGGGAGAAAATTTGTGGATCCACGCAGATTCCAGAACTTTCCCACACAGAAATTTGAGAAAAAAGTGATTTTTTTCAGCTACATTTGAGGTTTGCAGGGGATTATGGGTAGGAGAATGTTGGGGGACCCACGCAAGCCATACCTCGCTGGACTCCCCCGGGTGTCTAGTTTTCAGAAATGTGTGGGTTTGGTAGGTTTCCCTAGATGGCCACCGAGCCCGGGGCCCAAAATTCATGGGACTCCCCTTGCAAAGCCAGGTTGATTTGTGATAGGTAATTTTGAAGTCGCCTCAATAGGTTTTGGGCCCTTGCCCCACCCACGCAAGTGAGGTACCATTTTTATTGGGAGACCTGGGGGAACGCTGGCTTGGAGGAAATTTGTGGATCCACACAGATTCCAGAACTTTCCCACTCAGAAATTTGAGAAAAAAGTGATTTTTTAACTAAATTTGAGGTTTGCAGGGGATTCTGGGTAGGAGAATGTTGGGGGACCCACGCAAGCCATACCTCAATGGACTCCCCCGGGTGTCTAGTTTTCAGAAATGTTTGGGTTTGGTAGGTTTCCCTAGATGGCCGCCGAGCCCGGGGCCAAAAACTCATGGGACCCCCCTTGCAAAACCAGGTTGGTTTGTGATAGGTAATTTTGATGTCGCCTCAATAGGTTTTGGGCCCTTGCCTGTCACGAGTCCTTGACCCACCCACGCGAGTGAGGTACCATTTCTATTGGGATACTTGGAAAAACGCTGGGGGGTAGGACATTTGTTGTTTCTTTCTGAAGCGTGAAAATTTTGGCACAATAATGCAAGGAAAATGTGACAGTCACATTTTGAGGTTTGCAGGAGATTGTGGGTAAGATAACTTGTTGGGATCCACAAGAGAGACATCACCATGTACTCCCATGGGTGTTTAGTTTACGACAATATCTACAGTTGGCAGGTTTTTCTTCGATGGAATGTACACCTTGGCAGAGAGACAAAAAAGACAAATATTACTGCACAGCCATCTATTCCTCAAGCACACACACATACTGGTTGGATTTGGCATGAGGGCGAGTAATAGTTCAGTATATAAAATTGTATTAGCAATAATTGAAAGGACAAAAAACTGAACCAGTGACCCACAGCTCGTGAGCTGTAAAGCCACGTCAAGGCCCCAACCGCTTTACAGGCCATTCACACACCTTTCATATGTGATACACACAAGACCATTCACACCACCAGGCACGAAACCAACACATTACAACATTCACAAAAAGGGACAAGGTACACCCTGCTTGAGTAAGACAGAAAAGACAAATATTTATGCACAACCACCTATTCCTCAAGCATACATACATACCGGTTGGATTTGGCACGAGGGTGAGTGATGGTTCAGTATATACAGTTGTATTAACAAGAGATTTCACAAAAATGAAATGAACTGTTAATAATTGAAAAGGTCGAGAAACTGAACCATTGACACAGCTCGTAAGCTGTAAAGTCACGACAAGGCACCAACCTCTTTACAGGCCATTCATACACCTTTCATACATGTGACACATACAAAATCATTCACACCGCCAGCCGCGGGCCCAGCACATTACAACACTCACACCAGCAGACAGCACCATTCAAGGGCCCATCACTTTCACACGCCCACATTCCTGACACAGCAACCACACCAGCTCACGGATTGCGTGGAGTGGCGTTTGGAAAGCAGTGTGTGTAGTGACCAGCAGCAAGTCACTACTCACACCACCAGCCAAGCGCCGGTCCACGCACACAGCCAGCTGAGCACCAGTCCACGCACACTGCCAGCCGAGTACCAGTCCACGCACACCGCCAGCCAAGCGCCAGTCCATGCACACCGCCAGCCAAGCGCCAGTCCATGCACACCACCAGCCAAACGCCAGTCCATGCACACCGCCAGCCAAGCGCCAGTCCACGCACACTGCCAGCCAAGCGCCAGTCCACGCATACCGCCAGCCAAGCGCCAGCCCACGCACACCACCAGCCAAGCGCCAGTCCACGCACACCACCAGCCAAGCACCAGCCTACACACACTGCCATCACATTTAGGATTTTTTTATACAAAAAAGAAAACACAAACAAATTGCAAATAGATACAAATCTACTAACACAAAATCTGAAACTAAATGCATTGCACAAATGCCAACCTTGAAACTGAACAAAAAATATAAAACAATAGAGACCAGGCAGTTCACTTTACCACTCATGGATGCTCCCAAAAATTATTTTGCGTGTGGTACATTCTAAAACAAGCAGGCACACACAGCACAGGGTTAGAAGGACACTCAGGGCAGTACATACGAGTCTCCTTCCGCATACGTCGTCGCCAACAGACTCTACATCTCCTACTGGGAAAGTCTTTTGAGGGTGTGAGAGGAATGTGATCAGGAAAGTGGTGATCTTTCAATCTAGCCACATCCTCCACCACTCCAACTCTAGGAACACTTGCCTGTTCCACTGCAACAAGGCTGCCTACTACAGACTCCTGAAACTTAGCAAAAGTCATCTTTGACTCAGGACAACAATCCTTGAATACAACAAAAGCATTAAAGGTTGCCAAGTGGAAAAGATGGATAGCCAACTTCTTATACCAAATGTAAACCTTACGAAGAGCAGTGTAAGGTTCCAACCTCTGATCTACTCTATCAACACCACCCATGTGCCTATTATTATAGTCTAAAATGCACACAGGTTTGCGCGTTTCAGCAGCCTGACCCCAAACAGTCACAGGTGAAGTGCTTTCATCATGGATGGTAGTCAGCATGTAGACATCTCTCCTGTCTGAAAACTTCACAGCTAGAAGTTCCTCGCAACGCAACGCACTGCACTGTCCCCGCACAAGCTTTTGACAAACAAGTTATTTTGGGAAACCTTTACGGTTAGAGCGGATTGTGCCACAAGCAACAGTGTCCACTTTGGCCAATTCCCTGAACAACCACACACCAGTGTAGAAGTTATCTACATATAAATGGTGACCTTTGTTAAAAAGTCCTCTACTAAGTTCCCACACAATTTTCTCAGTCACTCCAAAAGTGGACGGACAACCGGGGGGGTTAATCCTGGATTCCTTACCGGTGTACACCTGGAAATTAGAGACATATCCAGTCCTACTGTCAAACAGCATATACATCTTAATTCCATAGCGTGCCCTCTTACTAGGAATGTATTGCCCAAAAACCAAGCGGCCCTTGAACAAGACCAAAGACTCATCCACTGCTATTTCTTTCCCTGGAGCATAGATCTCAGAAAATCGATCTACAAAGTGATCAATGACAGGCCGAATCTTAAAAAGACTGTCACAATCAGGGTGATCTCATGGCAACGCTAAACCATTATCGACAAAATGCAGCATCCGAAGCAGAAGCAAATACCTATCACGACTCATGACTGCCGGAAATATAGCTGTTGCCATCAAGAGACTAGTAGACCAATATGAAGACATTGATGGCTTCCTTAGCAAGCCCATCAAAAAAGTTAAACCCAAGAACTTCTTCTTCTCTTCCAGATTTGTGGGAGTCCACCGGGTAGCTCTAGAGGGGGGTCTAAGGCTGGCACTGTTGTCCCTCAAAAACTGTTCGGCATATAAATTAGTCTGCCCAACAATCTCTGCCAAAAATACATCGTCCATAAACAACTGGAAAAACTTTATCGGCAAAAAGTTTTCAGTATTCAATCTACACCCTGGAACACCAGTAAAGTCTGGCAATGCCGGCTGCACCATGCCTGGGGCAACACAGAGGTCAGCACTTCCAATGGGAAGCCTTGCAGCCCCAGGCTGCAGCCCAGATGCCTCTTGCTGCACTATCGGCACATCAATGTCTTCCTCTAAAACAGGCACTTCATGCGCACTAAGAGTAGCTTCATCATCCGATGATTCCATGTGGAGAAAAAAATCACTGCCTGAATCTTCCACTCCCTCCTCTGCCTCAGATGCAGAGTCAGTCTCTGAACCATGGTCAGAGGAAGACTCAAAAAGCATACCAACAACCTGCTGAGCAGTAATCCTGTGGCTAGCCATTATCCTTACTGAGAAAGTAGACTGCACAAACAAGTCAACAACAACCAACACTGTGCAAAATAAGTAAGTAAAAAAAATGTGTGCCTTTATCACAAAGATCTATATACTCAAAAACTATACGATTCACTTGCAAGAGACAGCTACACTCACCAGCACCTACTCTGCAGAGACACAGCAAAAACCAACGATATCCCACTAGAAAGAAAAAACAAAACCAACTACTCTCAAGACAACAAAATACACATCGAGCACAAATGAAAAAAGTTTTTGACACTCAAAAACAGAAGCCAAACATACTGCTATTATTACACCATTTGCAAAAAACACATTCATGCAGAGAAATGAAACTCATTTACATTGTACAAAAAAAAGTCTCTTACCAAACACATGCAACTACACAAACAGCAGAACCACCAGTAACGAAACTGCAACCTGGAACAGTCTAAAGAGCAAAAGCCTTGAACTAGAACAAAAAGGGAGAAATAAAGCATTACAATTGCAATTCACAAGAAATAAAACAATTAACATTATAACACGCTATGTCACTACCCAAATGGTCAATCTGCCAGATGGGCCTTCAAATAGGGCTGAGAAAAATGGGGGGTCTTCTTGCCCAAGGGATCGGGTGAGGTTGTCTGCCAGGCCGATCTGTCTCCCAGGTGGAGCAGAAAACAGCAGACAGAAATGTGCCCCCCTTGCAAAAGAAATAAATCCTTGGTGCCTAGTAGGGTTTTCTGCCTCCCCCTTCCCGTCTAGGGCAGAAAGGCCCAAAAAAGGGGCAGATCTGTCCCCAGGAGGACCAGTAAAAACATTAACCAAATTTTACCCCCTTGGAAGCAACCATGTCGCTTCCATTACACACAAAACAAAATCCCTGGTGCCTAGTGGGCCAAAAAAACGGGCCAATAATACACACACAAAAGAAATCTTCCCCCTGGAAGCGACCCTTGCCAAAGGGGTCACTTCCATTTTAATTTTAAAGAACTCCCTGGTGTCTAGTGGGCTTTTCTGCCCCCCCTGGGGCCAGAAACGCAAAAAAATGGAGGCGATCTGTCCCGGGGGGGGGGGGGGCAGAAACGCCTTAAAAATATTTTCCCCCATAAGGAAGCGACCCTTGCCCAAGGGGTTGCTTCCTTTAAATAAATAAATACTCCCTGGTGTCTAGTGGGGGCATTCCTGCTGCACGATCACGACGCTGTGCGCGATCTTGCAGCAGGAATGCCCTGCATTGAGACATCAGGGGAGAGGAAAAACTCTTTCCTCTCCCCCCATGCCTCAATACATCCCAAATTCCCCCCCCCCCGCCCCACCGGAGCAAGGAAACGTACCTCGCTCCTCCTGGACGCCTGGAAGCAAATGGCTTCCAGCGCGTCCAGGGCTTCCTGATGACGTCGGCGTGCGCTGTGCGCGCTGACATCATGGGATTGCCTTCAGGGGGTCGGGGGTGGCAGCGGAAACTCTTCCGCTGCCATCCCCCTTTGTGGGGGCTAGATGGGCTGCCCATGGGGGGAGCGCCAGCGCTTCCCCCATGGGTGGGTGCCATGATGGAGCGGTTCCGTCATAAGCACACGCCCACCGTTGCTCATGACGGAACCGCTCCGTCATGAGCATGGAAAGGGTTAAGCCTGTCTGCTCTGTGTCATAGCTACCTGGGTTTATGCTAAGGATTACATTAATTAAACCTTTGACTGGACCTAACAAGATAGTGACTTTATTACTTGTGGTGGACACCCAGCCATCAAAACTAATAAAACACGTTCTCACATCTAGAGAGCATTCTACATCTTATACGTAATGCAAATCCTGCAAAGGAGTTTCAGCACCTGTTTCATATTTTGTTTAAAAATCATTTATTCATAGAGAGTTTGTGCTTAACTAGAACCTATACTTATCACTGAAAAAAAGATCAACCTGTATCAATCAGCACTCATGGTGATTGTCTCTTAGTTATTTGTGTAATCCATAATACAAGTGACAACCTCCCGTAGTCTCTTCTATATCCAAACCAATTTTTTTTAATCTAATAGCACTTTCAAATACAAATGCATATGTGAAACATATCATGCCAAGTGTGGAGAACCATTAACTATTAGATCAGTAACAGTGGTGTGTAATTAAAAGGGTATAGTTATGACTTCTTGAATCTAAGGCATTTTTTGATTCAAACTATGCACTTTGGTAGTAACATCTGTGGTAGTGCTGAAGACATATATCTGTTCTACATGCAGCTGCATGTTTTATGTAGGCGTCCACCTATCGGCAAATACTAGTGCTGTATTGTATCGCTTTAAAACCTCGGGGGCATATTTATGAAGGTTTTGCATCACCATTGCGCCATGCAAGGGGGCGCAAGGGCGATGCAAAACCTAAGTCGGATTTAGCAAGCCAAGCAAAGCCACCTTCTGTGGCCCTGCATGGCTTGATAAATCCAGAGTAACGCAACACCGCGCAAATCGCTGCGTTGTATAACTCTGCCCCAGGGTGACATTGCATTGGTGGAGTGTGGGTGTTCCCACACATCCCCGCATGGATTTTGCTGCATTCCCAGATTTACCATCAATGGTAAACCTTGCAATGCGTCAAAATGCTTTGCCTTCCCAGGGGAGGCGTAATGAGGAGAAATAAGTTCATTTCTTCTTGTTTTTTCCTCTTTCCCCATCACACGGCACAGCATGGTGACTTGCTGCTCTACGTGATAATTTGTTAAATATGCCCCTAATCACTTATTAATAAATCTAAAATTAGTCAAAAACAGATCTCCCAAGGTACACAACGGAGCCGCGGGATGGCGTTATCAGAAGCGAGGAGCTGTTGACCAGAACACGTGGCAACACCCTTCCCAACCGTTATAAAGGCTCATGGAGCATTAACTCCTGCTTTCTCTAGCTTACATTTCAGAAATACTGAGTGGGCTCACTCTTTACCATTATTTGACTGGGTACTGTATATTATGCATCCCCCCTTTTTAACATTTTTGTATATATCACACATTTATTGATAGTAACATAGTGAGTACTGAAGGGATCATTTTTCAGTCCTGATGAAGAAGCCTTGTTGCTTCGAAACATGTTGACACACCCAGGAGTATCCGCACATTATACGCAGGACATCTCCGAACCACCCTTTTAATAGCACCAGCCTCTATGACCTATTAAATTCCTTAAGTCCATGAGGCCAGGTTCTTTTTAACTCACTTTTCGCATTCACCCCCGACCCTTCCTCTCACTACCTCTACACCACACATAGCACTACAAATATCAGTGCTCCCGCGTAGTCGCTGGGCGCAGCACGCCCCGTCCCGCAGCTGGGGCGGGAAGACCCCTATGAGGAAGCATGAACCAAGGGTCCTTTTGGTGTGTGAGGGGTATCAAAGCTAACATTGTGTGTTTCCTACCAAGTTTGGAAACACATCTCCTTATTACAACCTCTTTTGAGGTGGATCTCTCTTTTGTTTCATATAATAAACTGTAGACACTGCAGCTTGCAATAAGTGTTGGATGCATGTTTACTGGGCATGTTTCCTTTACCAAAGAACGGGAGTCACACCCAGGCTAGCATCCTGGGAAAGCTCGAAAACATATTCAATACTGATTCATACAGATTCTTTTTTCAGTGATATTGGTTCTAACTGCAAAAAGAACAATTGATGGACAGAATGCAGAACAATGTCATACATTCACCCCAGTACAGAGATCTGGGACTAAATCCATTGTTTTTCTGCTCCCCATGCCATTCCAGTTTGAACCCAGCCATATGCAAACCAGTGGGTCCTTTGCTCACTTTGCTACTGGATTTAAGCTAGCCTGGCTGATGAGGGGTGTTACCCTGAAACCGGTCCCAGGATGCTTGTTTCCGGTCCAGGGAAGACCTGGCTTGGTAGTTCGGGCTGGACTGTTCCAATGAGGCACAGGGTCAAGACTGATTTGCATATGGCTGGGTCTGAACTGGGGTGGCAAAGTGAGCTAAAGATGGAATCAACCCAGATCTGTGACTGCGGGTGAGTGTCTGAAAAGTTTCAGTGCTCCGTCCATCATCTCCTTGTGTTTGCTTTGTTTGCCCTAAGTTGACAGGGTATGCCCAGACGTGGGTCCCTTGCTTACCTTGCCACTGTATTGAAGCTAGCCTGGCTGATGAGGGGTGTTACCCCTATACCGGTCCCAGGATGCTTGTTTTCTGTCCAGGGAAGACCTGGATTGACGGTTGGGTCTGGACTGTTCCCATGAGGCACAGGGTCAAGACTAATTTCCATATGGATAGGTCTGAACTGGGTGGTGAAGTGAGCTAAAGAACGATGATGGATTCAACCCAGATCTGTGACTGGGGGTGAGTGTCTGAAAAGTTTCAGTGCTCCGTCCATCATCTCCTTGTGTTTGCATTGGTTCTAACTGAGCACAAACTATTTACATCAGAAGTCACATGCATATCGCGATATGTATAAATGTTTGACAAGTAAATATTGTAATTTTCAGTGATCAACACTGCATTGAGTTGAACACCATTACAAATAGGAAGCAGCAATTTCCCCAGCTGCTGGCTAAATAGTGGATTTTTTCTGCTATTTACTCGGCCACTGGCTAATTAGTAAAAAGTAACTAAATAATAGAGATTCTGCACTGTTTGGCTAGCGGCCTTGCTGATAGCAGATAAACTTCAATATTTATCCAGCCGGTCGCTAAATACTGTTTAGTTAGCGGGCGTGCAAATGGCAGAAACATTTCATTATTTACCTGCCCGCTGGCTAAATAGTATAGGTTCTACATTGTTTGGCCTGTGGCCACGCAAATAGCAGAAAAAACTCACTATTTACCCGGCCCATGGCTAAACAGTAAAGATTCTGAACTTTTCAGCTGGCTGCAGTGCAAATAGCAGAAAAACTTCATTATTTATTAGGTCACTGGTTAAATAATAGAGATTCTGCACTGTATGGCTGTCCGCTTTACCAATAGCAGGAAAACCTACATATTTACCTGGATGCTGACTAAATAGTAGAGATTTTGTACCCTCCAGTTGGCAGCTGTGCAAACAGGAGAAAAACCTCACTACTTACCCGTTCACGGTCTAAACAGTAGAAAATTTGCACAGTGAGGCTGGTGGCGGTGAAAATAGCGGAAAACTTCACTATTTACCCAGCCTCTGGTTAAATAGAAGAGATTCTGCACTATTCATCCGGCAGCTATGCAAATAGCAGGAAATCTATATATTTACCTGGCTGCTGGCTAACTAGTAGCGATTCTGCGCTGTTCGACTGGCAGCCCTTCAAATATCAGAAAAACCTCACTATTTTCTCATGCCACTGGCTCAAAGGTAGAGATTCTGCCCTGTTTGGCCAGCAGCCATGAAAATAACAGAAAAACTTCACTATTTAACCGTTCCCTGTTTAAATATTAGAGATTCTGTACTTTTTGACTGGCAGTTTTTAGAAAATTTCTCCCCCTGAAGCTGATAACATTCTGTCCTAAGACTCTTCCCCTTTGCAAATTAGTTACCACCCCAACTTGGGGGTTGTTTGCTCATCAATGTTTTGTGACAGCAATTGCAGTCACAATTCCTTACCGAATTGGAAAGGGGAGGGATGAAACCCCATTTATTAACCCTCCTATTTGCAATTTAGAAACCATCACAATCACAAAAATCCTTTTACTAGTCTAAAGAAATCTCCAATTCATAAAAAGTTTTTTGTACATAATGATTAGTACTTTTTTGGTTACAAACCATGTGATTTTGTGACATGAGGCCCTTTGTTTTAAAACTAGCTCAGATGCAGACACTAACTCATCGGTCTAAAGGTCTCAAATGTTTGAATGTTTCCAAGTTGTTTTGACAAATATGGAACAGAATGCCATTTCTTTACACAAGGCCCTTTATGGAACTGTCTCATTCTCGACAAATGTTCCTACTCCTTTACATTTACCTGCAGATGTTACTACTGATAAAGTTGACTAGAAACTTTGCAAGACTAGTTGAAGCTGTTTGCTCTTCTAAAGCTTTATACTCGCTCTTACTCACAAAGCCATGGTAATATACAACTGCCAGATATAGCATTACCAAAAGGCTCCATGTTACAAAAGCACCCATTTTTCTGCAGAACAATAGTGCATTATGGAATTATTCATTTTGGTTCAGTTCAATTAACTAAATCAGTCAATCACTTGAGCCGGGGCAGGAGACTACAGCCCCCAGGCTCCACCGCTGCTTCCTGTTTCCCGTTTCTGTCGTTGGTGCCAGGAGGTGCATAAATTCCAACGCGAGGCCCCGCTGCACGTGTCCAGTCAGTCACTTGAGCCGGGGCAGGAGACTACAGCCCCCAGGCTCCACTGCTGCTTCCTAATTCCCGTTTCTCTCGTTGGCGCCAGGAGGCGCATAAATTCCAATGCGAGGCCCTGCTGCGTGGGTCCAATCAGTCACTTGAGCCGGGGCAGGAGACTACAGCCCCCAGGCTCCACCGCTGCTTCCTGTTTCCTGTTTCTCTCATTGGCGCCAGGAGGCGCATAAATTCCAACGCGAGGCCCCGCTGCTCTGGTCCAGTCAGTCACTGGAGCCGGGGCAGGAGACTACAGCCCCCAGGCTCCACTGCTGCTTCCTGCTTCCCATTTCTCTCGTTTGCGCCAGGAGGCGAATAAATTCCAACGGGAGGCCCGCTGCACGGGATGCGTGCGGGCCGCACCCAGGCGAAGCCCGGGCCAAGGGCGAGCCCGTCCATGCCCGTCGGAGCCTGGAGAAGGCTGGGCTGGGCCCCCCCTCTAACGCCTGATATTTAGGGGCTCCGAGCTATTGGATAAGACTCTTAAATGGGGAGGAAGAAGGCAATCGCGATGGAATCAGAGGGGGTAACTATAACAGCTCTTGATTCTTTTTTGGCTAATGCTACCACTGCCATTTCAAAGGAGATTGCACTAACTGAAAGGAGGTTATCGCTTGGCGGGGAAGGGACTTTGGCCAATGTAATGAATGTTACTACTGACACTGACAGTATATCTCAAGATAATCCAAGTAGTAAAGGTGTAACATGAGGTGATACTATACCCCATGGTGATTTGGTTCCTCCTATCCCCTCAGGCAATGATCTAACGCCCCTGCCTTAAGATATATCAGGTAAAAGGAAAAGAGGACCTCCTAAAGAGCCTTTATCGAAGAAACTGAAGAGACTCAGAAAGACCTCATCTATCCAGACCACTCCCAATTCTCAGCCAGTAATACAGGAAACGACCCAACCTGTGACAAATTTGGATATTTTATTGGACAAACTGCTCTTAATCTTGCAACCTATAAGGCAACGGTTAGACTCTATCGAGTCAAAAATTCAGAATATAGTGGAAAATGGTTTATGGAGAAATTTAGATGGTTATGCAAAACAAACACACCCAGAACAGAATTTATCTTTAAAATCACCAATTATTTTATTGGAACCTAAACCTATTATAACCTATCAAAGGACTCAAGGGAAACAAGGGGCAAAAACTATTAAGAGCCAGTTTACATTAGATCTACTGCCTAGAGAGCAGGGGATAAATGTTCCAGTTGTGGTTTCAAATAAATGCAATAACTGCTTAGGGCCTTATGCGATACCAGAGGCTAATCATCCCATTGCCATAGACTCAACAGGAGGGGCAGATGTTAGCTCAGCCCAGGAAATAAGAAATCCTCCTACTAGGGATCAAATGCACTGCCCTATTTCTGAGCGTATGAGGGGAGGTAGCTGTCAGGCATTACATCTTCCACCAGCGGCCTGCCCCCTCATCCTAGTATTGGTTAACACCCCAATCCTGAATTTGGCACAAATATAAACTATTGCCCAACTTATGAATAAAGCAAGGCACTGGCTAACTAAGCATGCCAGGATGGAGGCCTATATTCAAGACCAACTGATTATGGCTAGGAGAACACCATGGGTTGGCCATACATCTAAGACCTGCACGGGGGACTGTATTGTTCTTAATTTTAATAATGCAAAGGTTGTGGGAGAGTTACTAGCACAACTCCCAAAAGCATTACCATCAGGGTCTCAGATATATCCTGTTCCTCTTGGTTATTTTTACAGACCAGCACATAATCTGAAACCACAGCCTTATAGGTCAAATACTGGCCCCGCCACTGATAGAAGTTGTTATATCCCAAAAGATAATTCGACAATCCCTATTACAAATAGATTTCTCCCTTTAGAAAACCTGGATTCTTGAGATCGACTTGCGAGTTCTTCTTCTTTACTGTCTACTTCAACTAGTTTATTAGGGTCCCATAGAAAGAACGTAGAAATCGATGACTCTGGAATCATTAGTAATATAATTCACAAACCCTTAGAGGTAGCGGGTGCTAGTGGGGTACTAAAGGCTGGACACTACAAGGAGATAGAGTTAGCTAAAAATGAGAAATCTAAGCTAAACTACTCCTTTTTTATCATGCAATATAGCAGGATATAAAAGCAAAAAGGATAACAAGGAGTGGCTAAATGAAATAACAACATTCCAGATTATATGTTTCCAGGAAACTTGGGAAGTGGAACCAATTTATTTAAATGGATACCAGTCTTTTAATACCCCAGCCCTTCCATTGATATGAGGGAGAGGGAAGGTGGGGTATTCTTACTATGCTAGCAAACTCAATTAGGTGTAAAGTTTTGACATTCTGGAATGAATCTCCTTATTTTTATATATTGATAATAAAAGGATATAACAACTGGGATTTATTATTAATAAATTTCTATAATAACAGCTTTGAGAATCCCACACTAGTGGCAGAATGCCTAGATAGGGCTATGGAAAATGTAATCCTTCGTCACCCGATCCGTTTACAAATCATCTGGGTAGGGGATTTTAATATAAGGAAATGTCCAAGTGAAGAACCAAGATTTTGTGGGATAATGGACCAAAATGGTGACCAAATATTCCACTTTATGCATTCACTTTATGGAAATTCATTAATCTCTATCTTAATTACTTGGATATTAGAACCTAGGAATGAGCAAACTTTAGATATTATCAACAGGGTTCCTACCTTACAACTTGCTCCTACTTTTCAAAGATCAGATCACAGGTCTACGATTGACTATATAATTACCTGTGATAAGTTTAAAAGTAGTATCACGAAAGTTAAGGTTAAAATGACAGAATTCAGTGACCATGGGATGCTTGCATGTAATATGGCATGGAGGGATGAAGGCAAAAAGATCAGGAAATCTGTACCTAACCCCATTCTCACAAAAAAAATGGCTATACTTTAAAGTGGGACAAAGTGGATAAGGCCTCCTTAATCACTAAGACTATAAATATCAAGTATAATGAGGTACTGCTGTGTTTAGATTAATCGATAAACGACTCAGAGGTTGTTGAAGTATTTAAAAAGATCCTAGGAGAGCTAAAATGTCAACTAACCCGCCCAAGGCCTACCCACGTGGGCCATGAATGTCACTGGTTTGACAAAGCCTGCTCTGAAGCGTCAGCAAATTTACGGAAAGCCTTAAAAACCCATCCTAGAGAAAATTATCTAATTCGAACTTTAAGGGCAAATTATAAAAAGGCTAGAGCAAATAGGCAGAAGCAACTGAAGGCGGAGGCATGGGATACCTTAAAGCATGCTTCACTTCATAATGATAGTAAAGTTTTCTGGTCTGTGATCAATTCCCCTTTATGTTGGGAAAAGGAGGGGCCAAACCTCGATGTGCATATAAATGAAGAAAATTGGGTAACCCACTTCCAAGCTATATTCCAAAAGGATAAATATCCTGCTCCAATTGTGATAGCCTCCTCTATTAAGGAGACAAATTCTATGTTCTTCAGTCTAGAAGAAATTGAAGTTGCTCTTTCTCAGTCCTCTTCTATGAAAGCAGCAGGCCCAGATGGGATCCCGGTGGATGTTTTCCTTGCAAACACTGAGCTTTGGTCCCCTCTATTGACAACTATTTTTAATTCAATAACTAAAAAAGGGCCGCTACTCTCATGGAAACATTCTTTGATAATACCAGTTTACAAAAAAGGTGAGCCGGCTAACCCGACTAATTACTATCCTATATCATTGATAGATAGTACGGCAAAACTTATGGGCCGGGTTTTATTATATAGGCTTGAGAACTGGGCAGATGAAACAAAACTTTTGGCTGAAGCTCAGTATGGTTTTAGGAAGGGGAGGGGAACCCTTGGTCAATGCCTGAACTTGAGCCTAATAGCGGCAAAATACACAATCGCAAAGACAGGCCATCTTTACATGGCATTTGTGGACCTGTCTGCCGCTTTCGATTGTGTTTCACACAGTAAATTGTGGTCAATTATGGAGACCATGGGTGTTGAGAAACTGATAATATATTTCATAAGACAGCTCTACACTGATGCAACAGCTTCAGTTCGCTATGGGATCAAAGGGGAGTGTACTAGATCTTTTAAGACAGAGAAAGGAGTCAGACAGGGTTGGGTACTGGCTCCTCTCTTATTCACTCTTTACATGAACAATTTGAATAAAGCCCTGATGGAAAAGATCAATGATGTTCCGAAAGTACAGGAAACCACCCTTCCGATCCTATTATATGTGGATGACGCTGTTTTATTGGCTCGCACCCCCCTGGCTCTCCAATCACTTATAGAACAATATATGACCTTCATGGCCGATTTAGACCTGAAGGTTAACAAAAATAAAACCTTCATTTTGACCATAGGAGGAACTTTAAAGAAGCCGCCTAGTTTCTATCTAGATGGGAATAAGATTGAACAAGTTGATCATTTTAGTTATCTTGGCGTACTTTTCGATTCCAAATTGAGATGGAAAGAGATGGTTCAAGATAGAATAAACGATCTAGGTAGGAGCATAGCTGGAATTTTCAGATTTTCTGAAAAATTGGTAGCCAAACCCATACAAGAAATGGCTAAAGTTTATCTTGCAAAAGCAAAATCGATAGGTACATATGGGGCAGCGATTTGGGGGACAGTAGATGTGGGTAGATTACAAAAGATGGAAGATAAATTTGTGAAAAGATTACTGTCCGTACCTGAGGCATGTTCAACCTTCACATCTCATACATAATTAGAGCTCCCTTTTATTTGTGATACTATCAAAATGGCTCCGCTCTTACTACGGTTATAAATTTGGAAACGCAAAACGGTACCATTAAACCAAATGATTTTAAAAGATGTGATGAAGTTAGATTATGTTCTTAAAATTCCATGGATATCATATATTAAAGAATCTTTTATTTCGCTGGGTCAGGGGGATCTGTATACTACATCAACACTGTGCAAAAACTTCCCTAAAAGTAAGCTGAAAGAAATCTTCATGGAGAAATGTAAAAGGGATAGATGGGAGTGTCATATAGGGAAAAGTACAGTTTTGTTATATCAAGCCTTACCGAGAGCACACTGTGGCTATTTGTCATACCTTTCTTTTGTAGAGAATTCCCGGCATCGTTTTATTTTGACGAGATTTCATCTGAACTATATTCCGCTTATGCTGGGTTATCCTCCGAACATATACTCAATAAGCCAGCTTTCCCTCTGCCCCTGTGATGGAAAGTCTAAACAAACTATTTTGCACACATTATTTTTTTGTCTTCTTTATACCGCTGAACGGAAGAAATTTATTGTACCACTGGTCCGGAAATTTAATTTGCGATATTTTAAGGAGGCATTATTGGTTCTTCAAAATCTAGAAACCCCGTTTGTATGTTATGCAATCGCCTCTTATCTTTTGGCAGTTTTAAAAGTGCTTGGATTGGCAAATATACGATTAACTGAATAAGGGTTGAGTGTGATGACTGCTTTAAAAGGACTCCCTATGCTGAAAAAACATGCTCTGATCACAAAAATATAAATTATGTGTCAGATTTTAAATTGTAATGATTTGGCGGCTATGTTTTTAAATGGCAATAGTGGTATATTATGTTTTATATGGTCCTTTTTTAAAAATGAACTGTCCTTTTAAATAATTTTATAAAATTCTAATTGATCTGATTACTGTTCTGGATTATATTTCAATAACTTTTAATGTTTTATATGCATGGAATGATTTCTGTCAAATGTACTTTTATGCATTTTATTTTATTAAATGCGAAATTAAGATGATGATGATGATGACTAAAACATCTGAAAACAATGATTTATAAAGGAAAAACTAGAAATGAAAATGTTGTATCCCAGTAACATAGAGCCTTTTGAGGTTTAGGGTGAGTTTATCAAAATAGTATCAATTGCAAAGGCTACTTTATGAAATGACCAACACAGTATAATTGTGAGTCTTCATTCCAGACTCATGACAGAAGTACGAAAAACTATGGACCTGATTTAAAGTTTTGAGGATGATGTTGGCTCCGTCAGGATGACAGAGGACAACTCTCCACATTGACAGGAACTGCTGTCATGGGAGCTCCTGTCTATGCATGAAACATTTGATGGACTGTACAGTCAGTCTTGCTGATCAGCTAGCAAACTCTCAAGAAATGTTTTTCAAAAACAAATTCCAAAAGCAGGAGTTTGTTTTGGAAAACAAAAAACGAATGGACCCACACACCTGGGAGTTTTCTCCCCGGGTGACGGGGTCATTATTTTTTTCCTGTCCTTTACAGCCAGGTTTTACTCTAAGTAGGGTAGATGGAATAAAGTCCTTAATTTAATGACCATACTTTGTTGGACTATCAGAGGAAGTATTCTGTTGGGAAGGCACAAGCAAATAAATGGGTCTATAAATAATTGAACTGGACGTCCTTGGAAAATGAGTGAATTTTCCTATTAAATCAGAGAAAGACATGTAGGCATCAAAGACACAGGAGAGAAGAAGCTCATAGAATTTTTTATTCATTGACTTTATTGCAAATATTGTAAGAAATAAGACACTGAATAAACAGAGATATTATGTTGCCTCCATTCTTGTGATGTACTGATCGATCATTTCACACTTCCACTTTAATACTCATTTTCCAGGCAAGCGATGTGGATCCACTATTTAGGTTTCACATCTGATTTGCGGTGTTTCCTTTCAAATATAATTTTCTGGCTGTCTCTCAGACACAGCCTTTGTGGTAGGTGATGGCTCTCACAGTGGTAGCAATAGTGCTGGCTCCAAGTAGAAGTATCCAAAACAAAGATACAATGAAACATGAGATCTCAGCAGCTGGCTGTCATCAGCATTTCTGAGTAGTCATCAGGCACAGACAAAAGGGTAGCCCTGCTTAGAAATGTTAACACCTTTAAAAATAGAAACCTATGACCAACCCCTTACTTCTACCATCTACACTATGTCATCAATCAGGAAGAACTAATCAGCAGCCCTGTGCTAAAAAGGACCTGACTGAATTTTTTGGGTAGCCTTTTCTCCATTTTCCCTAACATCAGTTCTGGGTATTCACCCTCTATCCACAGGGATGCAGTCAATACACTTCCACTGTGTACAGAAGCTGTATCTACTCATGGCATGCAAATGCATTCCACTGGTTCTTGCACTAAGACATTCACCATACAAGGATTCTTACTACCACACACTTAGGGGCAGATTTACTAAGAGCTTTCGTTACCCTTGCATCAAGCAAGGCGATGAAAGGCAATGCAAGCCCTTAAATGGGATTTACTAAGCCAGCAGACCACCTTGCGTGGCTTTGAAAATCCCGAGTAACGCAAGGCAGCGCAAATCCCTGTCTTGCATTACCATGCGTTGAGAAGGAATTTCAGTGGTGAAGCATGGGCGTTCTCAAGCATCCACCCATGGATTCTGACACAATGCCAAATTTACTAAGATGAGTAAACCTGACAGTGCATCAAAATGGTTCCCAAGTGAGGTGTAACACGGATAAAATCTGTGTTGCTCCTTGTTAATTCCTATTTCAATGAGTGCTGCGTTCTGCAGCACACATAGAAAGGAAAACTCCTTAAAGGATTGTTTTTGTGCAGGAAGATGCCCCTTTGCTAGTCACTGAAGAATCTTTCAGAGGAGCTCTGAATGCATTGGGAACTAATTATTTTTTAATGAGAAGAAAAGTTAACTGTAAACAATTGATGGAGCAGGGTAAACAAAATAATTTTGTACCCCTTGGAAATTAATGACCTCTTAATAATTTAATAATACTAACTGTTTGAAAATGCATGTACTAACCAACAAATGCACCCTTTTTAGTAAACACTATATATGGGTAACATGCAGATGTGTGCAAAATCTAATCTATTTACAAATGTGAAGTTAATTAACTTTAGTATTATGATTGCGTACTAATTAGAGTGAAATTGCATGATTTATGTTACGTAGTAGATTTGTATTGTGGCAAAGAATGCAGATGGTAAGAAAACTGGCTTTAAATGTCGCTTCTGCTAGGTAACACCTAACACGGATCTTTAGAATGGCGGGTGGTAAACAGAAAGGCTTATTTTCTCTGTTTTAATTTTGGTTGTGTTTGTTCTTATGATAGTTCGTTCGGGCCTGTTAGGCCATGCTTCGAAAATGGTTGCTGGAGAGGATGAGATCACGTGAAACAGCTAAGATGGCCTCTGCGCAGAAGCAATAAAGAAAAACAAGTCACGTGAATGCGGCCTGTGCCCGGAGTGAGAGATGTCAAGGTCGAACTTATTCTACTAGTTGGTCCATCGACCAAAGAGCGGAGTACCTT
Organism: Calotriton arnoldi; assembly: GCA_963921515.1. Classification (NCBI taxonomy): domain Eukaryota; kingdom Metazoa; phylum Chordata; class Amphibia; order Caudata; family Salamandridae; genus Calotriton; species Calotriton arnoldi. Next base: position 320,684 of record CAWUFW010012850.1, on the reverse strand, counting down.
GATGTTTAGAACCGACAGGATCAAAGGTTAATGCATATAATGTATGAATTATTATTCTGTCAAATTTAACAAGGTATCCTGTTCGTCCAGCAGCACATTCTCCTTAGCGTGAAATCCAGTGATTGAATGAATGTATGTTATGCGGTGTCATGGGCCCCACCGACATAAGGTTTAATGGACAATAGGTTGCATAAATGTTTTTACCTGGATTAGTGTCCTAAGGAGAAATTTATATTAGCCGCGCTGGATCAGATTTCTTGGTAGCAGAGTTATGGTTTCTATAGATTAGTTTGGTGATTATTGATTACTGATTTATTGATCTTTCATGTCTAACACTTTATGTCGAGTTTGTATTATGTTATGTGTAAGTCGAAATCTTGAAGCTTCCGGGAAGTAGGAAGTGGACACATGTGGCAAGAGAAGTCACACGGAATTGTGCATTGTCTGATTTTTCGAATTGGTGATAACACAGGATTGTGTTATGTTAGGGACATTTCATGTATGAAATTGCGATTGAGTGAAAAAGCAACAGGTTTTCTTGTGAAACTCTAGCCTTAATTCTCAGGAGCAGTGTAGTCTCCACATGTGAATATCCCCAGAGAAACGGGTTCACCCCTTGCTTGAGAGAAGGGTAAGGTAGAGAGAAGTGCTACACTTATCGAACGAAACAGTTTTCTTGCAAGTTAGAACAAACTATTTCTTTTGTTTAGCGAAACAGACAATGGTAATGTGTTTTACGTCGTAACTAATACATTTTGTTGAGAAGAAAAGGTAAGAAAATCGCCGATAATTTTTGTAAAGGAGGGGTCAGTAAAGACAGGAGTAGAACTGACGTCAACAGAGACCGCGCTGGTATTGGCCAGTTGTGGGAGAGCGAAGAGCTTCTTGATTGGTGCGTTAGTGTGAAGACGCACTGGGATTGGTTAGTGAGAGAGTGACGTAAAGTTTTCGGATTGGTGCATTGGTGTGAGACGCGCTGGGATAGGTCTGAATAACCGAGCAGTAGAAAGAGCAGAGTGGTGAAGAATTTTTCGTGTATTTGTTTTGAGAAAAAGAACAGTGCAACATGGCTTATTATGAGTATGGTAGAGAGAAACCGTCATGGTTTGCGAAGATTAAAAACTTTTTCAAGAAAGACAAGAAGGTTGTGACTAGGGAAGGAGAAGTACTTCCTCCGCCGAAAACGCCAGCCTCTCATATGATGTTGAAATATGGCTATCATACCTGTATTTGGTTGGAAAATTGGGCGAAATATACCCAAAGCGATGGAGTATTGGCATTTCCAGAAAATGGTTTGTTTAGCGCAGCTGTACTTCGAAATTTGAGAGAAAAGATGATGAAACTTGAACCGAGACCAAGACCAACACAGTTCGAAGCTTTAGGTGAATGGGAAGATGAGATGTCTGAAAGGGAAAGACACAGAGGTGCAAAGAATTATAGTTTAGTCCATGGAAGAGTATGGGGATTGAATCATGAAGACAGGATGAGACGATGGCGGTATGGTAACATGACGGATGGTTTGTTTCCTGTCAGAACAGTTGAAGAGGTTACAGGGAGAAAGTGTACGGAGAAAAAGAAGCATGCAGTAACAGAGAGATATGGGTATGGAGTTAGCGACACAGAGGATGAGTTGCTGGAGGACATTTTAAATAAAAGACCCCCTCCATATCAACAGAATTCTGCGGCGGTGACTCCAAATGCACCGCCAATGGAAACTGTAAGAAATCAAAGCCCTGAACGAAATTTTGAAATAAATAGGTCCTTTGATAAATTAGAAACTCCACAGAATGTGAAGCATGATAATGGTAATACAACTGAATTAGCCAGAACCACAAGAGAATTGACTGAAAAGATAAGAGAACTAACAAAGAATATGAACGCTGTGACTGTGCCAGTGACGATAGGGCCAGTAATTCCGGTATTTGAAAATCAAAGAATAGATGAACATTCCCTGACAATTCCATTGAACTCTAGTATGCAAAAAGTGAGAGAAGGGATAATTCCAGAAAATAGAGAGACAAGAGATTCTGTTGGTTCATGTAGGTCGAGTCCACCTACAAATTTGACAATAAATGAGAGTCAGATAAATAGGATTCCTATGGGAACCGAGTCAGCAACTGAGACCCCAGAGAGAAGTGCAAATTGGGCAGAGATAAATAGAACCCCTGTGGGTCTGACTGCAGAAGAATTAAATGAGTGGGTGAGGAACTTACAGAAGAAAGATGCTGAACCACAACCTTTGGATGTGATCAGATTAAAAATAGATATGGAGGAATTGATTCTAGGGACTATTGGTACAGATCGGTTGAAGTCCTACCAAGATGACGAGTTAATGTTCATGTTAAAAGCGTTACTTGGAGAGCTAGGAACTTGCATGAAAAATTGGAAGAAACAGCGAATGAACTATGAGTAGAGTTTGGAAAAATCAGAGGATTGCAGAAACCGTACAGGGTAGACTTTAGTGAAAAGGATATAGAAAATCTGAACACTTCAGGATGATTAACACAGATAAAGGAACTGATTGTGTTATTGAGAAAATAGGGAGCTGTGGACAGGTGGAGAAGCAGGTGGATAAGAAGAAAGGAGGGAACGACCGATAAAGCTTCATTGGCTTTTCCGGTAAAGGAGAAAGAACCGATAGTAATGGAATATCCAATGAGGGAAACTCCAGGAGGAAGCTATGTACATGTCCCATGGTCCAGACAAGATATATTGTCATTTACAAATGACTTTCCAAGATTGAGAGAGAAACCTGTAGAATGGTATAGACAGGTAGAAAGGTTTGTAAAGGTTTCAAAGGTGTTGTGGGAAGATTTGGATGGATTGTTTGAAATTGTTGTACCAGCAGATTTATGGACAGAATGTAAGATTACAATTGACTGGCCGAAGGAAGAATATCCTAGAGATGCAAAAACTGGAGCCCCAGGTTCAGAAGTAATGAGAAAATATGAACAAGCCATCACGTTTCTGAAAAATAAAATCCCACCAAAAGAAATGGAGTGGGTAAAGATTGATAGAACAACTCAGGAGAGTAAGGAATCTGTACATGCCTACTATGAGAGACTGCTTTTGGTCTTTAAACAGTATAGTGGTTATGAGAACTTGAGTGAAAAAGACATGAGTCATTTTGTGTATAGATTTGTATATGGCTTGAAACCTGAAATAAGTGAAATGATTAAGCAGCATATGTTGTGTTGGCAGAATAGCACAGTAGATGAAGTATTAAGGTATGCAAAATATTGTAGTGAAGATATTCAGTGTAGACAGCGTAAACTCAAAGAAAAGGCGATGTGGGCACAAGTAAAGGTTTCAGAAAAACAAGAAGCTCAGATGAATAATCAGTCTAGTGATGCAGGGCAAACTAAATCCAAACCGAATATAGGTAAAGGAAAAGGTCAAATGAGTATAGAAGAGGCCAAAAACAAATGGCCATGTCACAATTGCGGAAAATTAGGACATTGGAGAAACAAGTGTAAATTTCCTCCAAAGGCTAATACAGAAAATCAACCATTAAATCCACAGGTGCAGAATGAGGTGAGTTACCAGCAGCTGCGACAGCCGCAGGTAGTTACTCAACAGTGTCAGGTGCCGCAACCACCTCTTCCAAAGAGTGTAAATCCTCAGAGATACAGTACAGAGGCAGGATTCTACGGAGGAGAGCAGGTAACAAAATTGCAGCGCGCAGCTGCAGTGTCGCAGTATTGGTTACGGCAGGATGGAGATGAATCGGATGAAAGCTTATGACGGTGCATAGGAGAGGAAGAAGGGTGCGTGCTTGGCGCAACTCTAGAGGTAGATCAATCAGGTCCATTTGTGGATGGAAAGGTGAATGGTGTAAATGTTACATTCCTTGTGGACACTGGAGCTACCCGTTCTACTGTTAGATCAGTGGAAATTCCAAACCTTCCTTTCTCAGGAGAATATATCCAAGTTGTAGGTGTTTCAAACAGGCAGATTAAAACCCCTCTAACAAAACCAGTATAGGTGAAAGTTGGACCATTCAAAGAGATGCATAGTTTTGTGGTTTGTGATTGCAGTCCTGTAAATTTGTTAGGACGCGATCTACTTTGTAAAATGAATTGCACCATCTATTGTACCCCAGATGGTATTGCTTTCCAGACACCAGATGAGGATGTACTGTATAAAATGACAATGGCAGAACTAGAACCAGGAGTGAATGACATGTTTCCTGTGTTTGATGCAGAGAAAATCCCTATTGAATTGAAAGGAATAGTCAGGTCTGATGTATGGGATTTCACAGGCGAAGATATTGGACTAATGAGAGGAGTTGATCCTGTAAAAATTACTGTAAGGGAAGGAACAAATTACCCAAATACTCCACAGTACAAATTAACGCCAGAAATTATTGAAGGAATAACACCTGTAGTTAATAAGATGATTGAACAAGGAATTTTGAGAGAAATAATGAGTAGCCCATGTAATTCTCCTATAATGGGATTGAAAATCCGAATGGAACATATCGGATAGTGCAAGACTTGCGAAAGGTAAATAAGATTGTTGTTCCTTGCTGCCCAATTGTGCCAAACCCCACTGTAATACTGTATCAGATTCCACATGATGCAGAATGGTACACAGTTATTGATTTGTGCCATGCATTCTTTTCTATTCCATTGCACCCTGACAGCCAGCCATTATTTGCGTTCCGGTTCGGAGAGCGTATTTTGGCATGGTGCCGAATTCCTCAAGGGTATACTGAAAGCCCCTCAATCTTTAATCAGATCCTAAAGAAATCATTGGAAGATTTAAAAATGCCTGAAAAATCTGTGATGGTACAGTATATTGATGACCTATTGGTGGCATCAAAGACCAAAGAAGCATGTGTTATGGACACAATTGCTATATTAAATCATTTGGCAGAAGGAGGACACAAGGTGTCTCCGTCAAAACTGCAATTTTGTCAACAGGAGGTACAGTATCTAGGTCATAAGATTGAGAAAGGGATACGAAAGGTGACGACAGAAAGAATAAGGATTATCCAAGGAATGAGAGCCCCAATGACGCAGAGAGAGGTGAGAATGTTTCTTGGAATGGTTGGTTATTGTCGACAGTGGATAAGTGGATTTTCATTAATTGCGAAACCTTTACAGCGATTGACAAAGAGGGATGTCAAAGATCCGATTGAGTTGGATGAGGAGGAAATGAAGGCTTTCAAGGAACTGAAAACAAGTTTGTGTGAGGCACCAGCATTGGGAATGCCTGATTATGAAAATGAATTTGAGCTGTATTGTAGTGAGAGAGACGGATGTGCACTTTCAGTATTAGTGCAAAGGCATGGAAAAATGAAAAGACCAATCGCCTATTTTTCAGCTGTCCTAGACCCGGTAGCAAAGGCGTTGCCTGGATGTCTGAAAGCAGTAGCTGCTACTTGTGTGAGTCTGGAACAGAGCGAAGGCATTGTGATGGGATATCCTCTGAGAGTATATGTCCCACACTCCGTTGAAATCCTTCTGACTCGAACAAAAACCCAATTCATGACACATAGTCGGCTGACTAGGTATGAAAAAGTGATTTTGGGTGCAGACAATGTACCCATTGTAAGATGCATGAGTGTGAATCCCTCAACTTGATTGCCAGATGAAGTAAATGTAGAAGTCAAAGATGATATTGATCATAAGTGTTTGGATGTGCTTGAATTTTGCACAAAGCCTCACCCAGATATTAGAGATGAACCCTTAAAAGAATCAGATTATGTGATGTTTGTGGACGGATCATGCCTGAGAATAAATGAAGGAGTTTTAAGTGCTGCGTATGCTGTATGTACGGTGGCAACCATAATGGAAGCATCCTGTTTGAGAGGAATACGTTCAGCCCAAGTGGCTGAACTGATTGCTCTGATTCGAGCATGCAAACTGGGAAAGAACTTCCGAATTACGGTGATCACGGATAGCCAGTATGGCTTCGGAGTAGTCCACGATTTTGGACAGATCTGGTCCCAGAGGGGATTCCTGACTTCTGCAGGATCTCCTATAAGGAACGGTGAGTTTGTGAAGAAATTGCTTGAGGCGATACAGCTACCTAAACAGATTGCAGTGGTAAAATGCGCTGCACACAAAAATGGAACCGATTATATTGCACTGGGTAACAAATTCGCTGATGAAATAGCTCAATATTGTGCTAGAAACATGGTCTCACTGAATAGGAGAAGGGAAAAAGAGAATGTTTCATGTCCCTTGCTGTTTACTAACACAGTTGAAACCTGGGATGAGGTAAAACAATTGCAGGAAGAAGCAGATGAAGAGGAGAAAGATGGTTGGATAAAAGCAGGCTGCAGACAAAGAGAGGAAGATGAAGTCTGGGTTTATAGAGATGAAAGACCAGTTATGCCTGATAGCATGATCTCGAATATGGCACGGATGTACCATGGGCAGGCACACATTGGTAGGGATGCCATGATCAGACTTTTCAGACAGACCTGGTACAACCCAAAATTTAGGGCTATAGCTGAAAGCCTTTGTCAAAGATGTCTTACATGCCAACAAATAAATCCTGGAAGGAAGACTGTAGAGAGTTTGGGAACAATAGGACGTGAAGGAGGTCCTTTTACCAGAATGCAACTAGATTTTATTGAAATGCCCCCAAGCAATAGATTGAGATATGTCCTTGTGGTCGTTTGTTTGTTTTCTCGTTGGGTGGAAACCTATCCGACAAGAAGGAATGATGGAGTTACTGTGGCTAAGCTCCTACTGAGAGAATTCATTCCTAGATATGGCTTTCCAGTAACGATCGAAACAGATAGAGGAACACATTTCCAGAATGAAATAATCCAACTGTAATGTGAAGCACTTGACATTCAACAAAAACTGCACTGTGCCTACAGACCAGATGCTTCTGGAGTGGTAGAGCAAGTAAATGGAACAATAAAGAATAGGTTAGGGAAAATGTGTCAAGCAACAGGACTCAAATGGCCCGATGCCCTGCCATTGGTGCTGATGAGCATCAGAAGCATACCTGACAGAAAAACAGGTCTGAGTCCTCATGAAATAATCATGGGACGAGCAATGAGACAAGCACATGTACCTGTCAACAAACTGCTGACTATAACTGATGATCTCGTATTGGACTATTGCAAAGGATTGGCTGATGTGGTGCATTCTGTGTTTCATCAGGTTGGACCGGATGCGACCACTCTTGAAAGAAAACCAGCTCATGATTTGAGTCCAGGAGACTGGGTCCACATTAAAGTCCACAGAAGAAGAAACTGCTTGGTTCCTCGCTGGGATAAGCCACGTCAAGTGATCCTGGTGACAACAACTGCTGTAAAGTGTGCAGGCGTGAAAAATTGGGTTCATGCCAGACATACCATCACAATTCCAGATCCTGAAGCTCGACCTGTAAGTCGACATCTGGAAATATCAGATACCAGCTCAGCATCTGAAGCAGAAGCTGAAACGAACAGAGTTCCAGATCTTGAAGCTCGAACTGTAAGTCGACATCTGGAAGAATCAGGTACCAGTTTGACAACTGAAGAAGAAACTGAAACGATCAGAGTTCCAGATCTTGAAGCTCGACCTGTAAGTCGACATCTGGAAATATCGGATACCAGTTCGGCATCTGAAACAGACCAACCTGAATCTGGTGAAAGACAAAAGGAAAAATCAGGAAACAAAAGAACTGATATTGAAACCGGAGAAACCGATCCAAGAGACAGCGACAGTGAACAGCCAAGTACAAGTTTTGGGAAAATTCCTCCAGATATCGTTGAGGTAACTGAAGAAAATTTAGATTCAGACAGAAAGATTGGGGAAAGTGCGGAAGAAAAACGAGGAGTAGTAGGGTCAGAACTACAAACAGAAGAAACACAGGGAAATTTTGATCCAGACAGAGAAATTGGGGAAAGTGTGGAAGACAAACGAGGAGGGTTAGAATCAAATTTTCAAACAGAAGAATCACAAGAAGATTCGGATTCAGACAAAGAAACTGAGATCATAAAGTTAAAAGTTAGAGGAAGTGAAGTGAGGTCTGAGACAGAATCAGAAGAAAGTGAAGAAGAAAGAAAGCAAAGAATAGGACCAAGAAAGAGAACTTGGAGAGCATAACGAGAAGAAAAAGAAAGCGAACTGAAAAGGCCAAGAAAAGGAGACAATTGGCCCAACGAAATTAAAAGACTGAGAAATAAAATAATAAATTTGAACAAAGATAATGCGGAACAAGTAAATGAAATAACAAGTCAGAAAGGACAAAGAAAACCAAGTGAAAAACAGTTGCAGAGACCAAAAAGAGTGAAGAGACCTAACTTGAAATATAAGTCACCTGAATGGCTATACATAGCATTGACCGACATTAAAGAAGTGGATAGAAGTCACGAAATCCCAGACAAAGACTGTGAACAAATGGGTGAGAGTGAATTGCACCAAACCTGAAAGACAAAGAAAGAAAACCGGACTGGATACCTAAACTGAAAAGACAAGAAAAAGTTCTGAAAATAACTGAAGGGAGCACCAAAAGAGACTGATTAAAGGGTAGAGTGGCTGAAAGTGATTCTGAGGTGTGGAAACACATTTCTGTACATATATATATATATAGCTAGATAGTATTACAACATGGTAGACACTGAGATTAGAAGATCTAGATGTGAGTTTTTACGTAGATGGTGTAGAATGTGTTTTTATTGTACAGGTTTGCTTATGCTTATCTGGTTTATTTTAGCAATAATAATTCCACTTAGGTTAGTTGTAGAAAATACATCTGTAATAGTGAATGACACGAATAATGACAAGAAAGCTAACATAAAGAACACTGCAACATTAGTAGATAGTACTGATTTTCATAGGGATAAGTCAATAACTGATTTCTCCAAGAATGTCTTCACAAACTTTTATACGAATATGTGGAGACAATGGATGTGAGAGATTGTTATGTCTGTATGCAGTTACTCATGCGTCTGTAACAGAAGGTGTGACATATCATCACCTTCCTTTGACGTATGGGATAACTTGTAGCGTTTTAGCTAGCCTATTTTATAAAACAGGTAGATTAGAATATTACTACACTGACATAGATGATGTTTTTGCTAAAATTCCCGGAATCCCTAAATTAAATAAGGTAAAAGTTGCAAAGGTTTTTGGAGAGTTTTTCTTAGAAAATAAAGAATTAACATTAGAGTATACATTTAGACACAATCTTACTTGTGAGTTAAAGAAAGAAGAAAAGATTTTCTTGGACATGGTAGAGGACAGAAGAGTTAAGTTTCGAAGAAAGGTAGCAGGAGAAAAGACAAAAACCCCACCTTAGGCGTTTGAAGAGAGAAGTTACGACAAAGATGAAACAAATGCAGCTATGGTTCCGGATTGGCCCCAACAGGGAAAATTGTGTATTAGTAGAGGTAACACTATGTATGATAACTATTTCGTGGGTTCTAGTGAGTGCCGAGATACATACAAAATTTTAGGGGGATGGGGATTTAAAGGAGGAAAAGATCCAGTATTTCCAGGGATCTATTATATTTGCGGAAATAGAGCTTATTATAGGTTGCCGGACCATTGGTACGGAACATGTTATCTAGGCCTGGTCTTTCCGAAAAATGTTCATGTGGAAAGAGGAACAAAAGGAATTCACGGGATAGGTAAAACATTAACACGTAGGAAGAGGGAAAGCTTCTCAGAAATAGTAGGTGATATTTTTGGAGCATTGATGCCAGCAGTGGGTATATCTTTGAATGCATACAAGATTCGGAAATTGTCTACAGTAGTAGATCGTTTATCAACGAATACTGCTGGAGGGTTCTTGATGGTAAATACCGAAATGGTTGCCATGAGAGCTATGGTGATGCAAAATCGACTTGCCCTTGACATTCTTTTGGCAAAAGAGGGTGGAGTCTGTGGAATGCTGAAGGTACAACATTGTTGCACTTACATTCCAGACAAAAGTGAGAATATACAGAAGTATATAAAGAACATTACTGATTTGCACAAAGAAATTGCCCCACTGGAGGTTGAAGGTGTTTGGGAGAGACTTGGTAAGAGTTTTTCCTCAATGAAGAAATGGTTCACAGAAAAAGGTAGTTCTCTTATTGGGAAAATACTAATACCAGTTACAGTGATAATAATAGTAATGCTATTTTTGAGATTAGCATATGTGTGTATTAAAAGAAGAAAAAGATAAAATAGAGTAAAAAGAGAAAATGAGAAAAATAAAGAAAGAGAAAGGGAGATGGGAGAGATAGAATTGGAAGAGTTAAAAGAGAACATGTACAAACGGTCTAAAAGACAAGATGAGAAAAACACAGTTGTATAAACTAACAAAAAGCAAGTGAACAAGAAACATTTATCTGATAAATTGTAGGGAAAGGGTTTTGTGGTGATGTTAAAAATCACCAAAGGGGGGAATTGATGGAGCAGGGTAAACAAAATAATTTTGTACCCCTTGGAAATTAATGACCTCTTCATAATTTAATAATGCTAACTGTTTGAAAATGCATGTACTAACCAACAAATGCACCCTTTTTAGTAAACACTATATATGGGTAACATGCAGATTTGTGCAAAATCTAATCTATTTACAAATGTGAAGTTAATTAACTTTAGTATTATGATTGCGTACTAATTAGAGTGAAATTGCATGATTTATGTTACGTAGTAGATTTGTATTGTGGCAAAGAATGCAGATGGTAAGTAAAATGGCTTTAAATGTCGCTTCTGCTAGGTAACACCTAACACAGGTCTTTAGAATGGCGGGTGGTAAACAGAAAGGCTTATTTTCTCTGTTTTAATTTTGGTTGTGTTTGTTCTTATGATAGTTCGTTCGGGCCTGGTAGGCCATGCTTCGAAAATGGTTGCTGGAGAGGATGAGATTACGTGAAACAGCTAAGATGGCCTCTGCGCAGAAGCAATAAAGAAAAGCAAGTCACGTGAATGCGGCCTGTGCCCGGAGTGAGAGATGTCAAGGTCGAACTGACCTACAATAAAGAATGTGCCAAAAAGATTCAGCATGTATTCGTGGGAATGGATGGGAAAGAACCGAGTGACAATGGACGAACCAAATTGTGACCATCAAAGATCGCTACAAAATTAATGGACAAGTTGGACTGCTTTTGACCCCAGAGTCATGAGACTCGTATGTTTTACTGTCCCTAAACCAGTTTGAACAAGGAGGGCGATGAGGTGACCATCACCACCCCTCAAATGGACCAATTAGCGTCATTCTTGCCCCTAAGGATTGCAACTTTTATGTGTAGTAAGCCAGAGAATAGGGTATAAGAAAGTCTGCTCTTATGTGGGGTGGGTCGCTGCTATTGATGCTGCTGCTGCTGCTTTTGGTGTTTTCCTGCCATGCCGCTTATTTTTTTTTCATTTTTCCACCTCGATACTGCGATAGACTCTGTCATTTTTGGACGTTGAACTTGACTGGGGAAGGAACGAGATCGTTGCGGGAATTCTGCCCGGGAGGTGCGTCCGAGGAGGTTAGCGGGACAGTCAGTCAGTTTGGGAGTTCTATTCTGTGATCTGCGGTTTATCTTCTTTTGGTGAACCATTCCTGTCAGCGTCCTATGACCATGGGGAATGCATCAATTTCCATTTTTCATTAAACTTTTCTTAATTGTTTATTGATATATTAAATGTGTTTGATTAATAAAGAATTTCACCTATTTGATTGATATTTTTAGATAAAAATATATTCTAACTTAAAATGAGTCTGTGGTTCTTTAGTTCATTTATGATTTATAATGTTAAAAGGTTTTAATTGTGATTGAGCTGGTCTTAATCACCATCAACTTATTCTACTAGTTGGTCCATCGACCAAAGAGCGGAGTACCTTGATGTTTAGAACCGACAGGATCAAAGGTTAATGCATATAATGTATGAATTATTATTCTGTCAAATATAACAAGGTATCCCATTTGTCCAGCAGCACATTCTCCTTAGCGTGAAATCCAGTGATTGAATGAATGTATGTTATGCGGTGTCATGGGCCCCACCGACATAAGGTTTAATGGACAATAGGTTGCATAAATGTTTTTACCTGGATTAGTGTCCTAAGGAGAAATGTATATTAGACGCGCTGGATCACAATAAATATTTAATCAAGCAGAAGTGTTGTGAAGAGATCAATGCAAAAGCGTATATATTTTCAATCCAGCAACTTCCATTGTTCTAACACTCTGAGTGGGTTTAAAGGGGTGACGGCCTACAACACCCAGGTCATTACTGGTGTTCAGGAAAAATATGTCAGAAAGCACTGTGAGTGCTAGAGTAGTTTAGCTGGAGGCACACTGCACTATTTTTCTGAAAACAACAAGTCTATCAACTAAACGATTACAAGGGTGTGCTAGATCAAAGGGGTACTATATTGATTATATTTGCTCTCTGGTGATGAGGTCTCTCATGTGCTTCTTGTTGGAACTTGACCTTATCGGCATGGGATGATTTTATACAGTTTCGGGTACTGTCATTTTTTCCGGGTAGGTCGGCTGGCCATTTGTACCCTTTGGTAAAATTATTTCTCTAGCATATTCCCCACCCAGTAGCCATGCTTGTGGTGTTGTAATCTTCCTGTGTGACCCTAAATTCTTTACTAGGCTGTTTCTGGGTCTCAGCAGCAGATTCGGTGTCTAGTACCTCTCCTTGCTATTTAAGGGCATGTTGCTGGGTGCCCTCATTGTTGGGATTAGGTGCTTGTATCCTTTATGTATCGAATGTTTGCAGTTTTTGTACATTGTGCCCTTGCCCCCTGCTAGGCTAGGCATTTTGGTGTAAGGCCCTTGGGTTGCCATGGTTGAGTCTCAGGACTTGGTTTGCCTCCCTCCTTCTACCATAGTTGTTTACCTCTGGGTGCGTGGGGATGCTTCTGTGTTGCCTTGTTGTGGATTTGTATCTTCTTGCAAATCTCCCCCTCTTGTGTGTTGGGAATATTTTAGAGGGGGTGTGTGTGCATCTCGCTTGCCCCTTGTCAGATGGGAATGCCCATCGTCGACTCCCCTTGCTCTTACGTTGGGCTGGGGTTGTGGTATTGGAGCCTTCTATGATGGGTCTACTGTTCCTGCTCTGTGGTGCTCGCTTAGACTTTGATGCATGAGGTGGCTTACTCTGCTGCTCTAGTATGTTTGTTCTCTTCACAGTACTCCTTCTGAGGCCTCTGGTGATTTTTCATGGGTTCTGTGGTCCTGATAGGTAGGTCTTCAAGTGTGGGACCTTGGATGCCTTGGTCGCGGTTCTCTGCTTGCTGCACCCTTTCTTATAAGCCTATTGACTCTGGGCTTTGCTGGTTTCTCACCTTGAGCTCCCTGTTGGGGTGGGATTTTGACATACTCTATGCTTGCTTTCCCTACTTTTGTGTGTCTTCTTCTTGAGCATTAGGCTCCCTCTACACTTTTTGTTGTGGAGTCTGATCACATGCTTCATCCTGTTCTCCCAGCAGGGCTCTGAGCAGTGGCTGAACCAGCTCCAAGTTGGGGCTGTTTGGCTTCTCATTTCATAATCTCTGGTGTTTCACAGCCTGTTAGCTTGTTTTCTCATGGTCCTTTACTTTAATGGCCTCATCAGTGCTATTGTATGGGTATGTGTTCCTTGGTAATGAGCTTACTGACTGTTGTCTTCTGGACTTGTCTCATTCAGTGGCAAGTCATGTATTGGACTTTGCTCTTTACACAGTGTGTGCTTCAATGGGGTCTTAATTGAGTTTTTACACACAGGCATATATGTTCCTCTGGGCTAGGTCTTCCTTTTCATGTTTTTGTCATTGATTTGTTGTCTTGTGGGTAACTGTTGGTCCTCTTTCTGGCATCCACTTTAGTTTGGCTTTGGTACCTGGATTGGGCCAGTGTGCTTTGGTGTTATGCTTTGTGTATGGTCTGGTGCCTGTTTGTGGCTCTCTCCCTGCGCTTTCATGAGTGTCTGAGGGTGGGGTTGTGTTGTGGGACTCAGTCTTCTATTTTGGACCTTGCCTGTCTTTTTAATTCTTGTCTCCCTTCCCCTGTCTAACCTCTACCTGTGGTCTCACCTCTTAGCTGTCCTTTTAGCTTGGGTTTGAGTGTTCCTGCTCTATTGGAGGGTCTTCAAGCTACTGCCTTTAAGTCTCTTTTGGCTGTTTTTTGCAGACTTTGCTGTCTGTGGCTTTGTGCTTCTACCTTTGCTGCTACCTTTGGCATCCCCGAGTCTCCTATGGCCTTTTTTGGGTCACTACTACGGGGATTCCATGTGGGGCCCTGCTCTTCCAGGCGCACTGATTGTGTCCTCTACCTTTTGAGAGTCTAGTGCTTATGGGCTTGCTTTGACACCTGGGGCTTTCCTGAACGTCTGTGTGCAGTCATTCTTGCATTCTGTCTGGACTTTGCTCTTTCTGGCTGGCTACCTTGATAGGTTATTGATGCCAGCTGTGCCTGTTTTGATACAATCTTCTAATGTAAAAACTAAGACGAGGAAGCAAAGTCGGAGTAATGGGATTAGAGGTAAATTAGTATTAGTAACCCATGCCAAACCAGCAGAAAATTACCTATGCCATTTTTGGCATGATTATGGACACTGCACCATTCTTCAGCCATTTGTGCAGATGCAATGGCCCACATGAGGTACTGTCCTATGTGTGTCATAACAGTAGCCCATTCTATTGTATGCCTTTGAGGATGCAATGCATCCAAATGCTTTGTTGTTCTTACTGCCCTCTCATACGTGTACTGGCATTCTAATTTCATTTTACTTTCTATGTGCTCATTTTATGCAACTGTTGAGGGATTTCATGCCCCCCTATGGACTCAGTTTTCTTTCCATGCAATGCAATGTCAACGTATGTTTTTAATTGACACACTTACAATATCCCAAGCTCATTGCAGGATCTACATGCGTAGCTCATCACTGGTACCCCTGTAGATGCCACTGTAACAGCTGGGCGTTCCCTTGCCTACCTAAGCAAGATATTCTCAATTATGGCTTCCTCCTTCATGCAAATTACAACAGGAGAAAGAACCCCTGCCTCGTGCTTCCCCACTCCATGTTCTCACTAGAAACAGGGTGGTCATCTACTAGTCATTCAGCAAGCAGGTGAAGCTCCATATGCTTCCCTCCCCCTGAGTTTTCTGTTTCGGTCTCTGTTGATCGAGAGTGGATGGAGGATTGAGCATTGATTTTTAAGTTATCCTGTGTTTTATTATTTCCTTAACTCTGTGTGAGCCGTAACTTATTATTTAATGTGTTGTAATATTTCTCCACTCCCTTTTTTACAGGTTCAATTCACATATTGAAATTATATAAAGTTAAACCAGACCTTTTAAATCATAGTCAATTACATAGCAGCACAATATTGCACAAGTATTGTAGGCCTTTTGTCACGTGGGTATAGATTTTTGCAGAGTCATTAATGAGAACAGCTCCCAACAGGGTGGATCTAGCTATCGAGTCTGCTCTTTAGTGATCAGGCATTTGCCATTATCTGCTTGGTCAGCCTGAGCATTTGATAATGAATAAGCTTTTTTTCCTGGCAACCATGAAAATGCAGAGTCATTATGATCGCAGCACTTAATACATTTTAAGTCTGACGCCTTTATTTTTGTTTAAAGATTGTCACCTACAGTTACACGATTCCATACCATACCAAGAAAGACTTATCTTCAAGAATGTTTTTTTTTAAAATAGGCTCAGCACATCAACTTTCTCAACGAAAAAAGTATAGCAGCTAATCACATATGGGACTTGGACCATGCTGAGCATGTAATAGAATAACGTTAGTAGACATGGGCTAACAACTAGGAGTTGAAAATAAGCTAGAGAAGCTGAGATTAATTCGAGAACAAGAGTTCAGTAAAAATGCCAGTTCATGAGTGCATTGGGGTATCCTTTTAAAATTGTAATTGACATTGTCTTACACCCAGGGTTAAAAAACATGAGATCCATAGGCATAACTATTGTTAGTGCCACAAACGCAGTGTTAGCAGGGCTCAGAGGCTCGAGAAGCCAATTGAACCGAACTTATGGCTGTTTTTAAATACCTAATTGGGAGATAATGAGGCCAATGTGCCTTACTGTGCATTGAAACCTATGGCACTTCTGCTACTCTACTGGTGAAATCCATACAGAAGGTACTGTGCAGTCTTGCAAAAGAAATTGTGTTTAAAGTTCTTGTATTGCTGAACAGGCATGGCTTGAAGGCTGGGAAAATGTCCTTCCTTTTAAATTCCTCTGTCTTCACTCCAGGCAATGTAAGCCAATTCACATATATAAGTAGCACTTTGAAGAAGTTTTACTTGGTGGCAAAAGTTTAAAGTTACTGCTGTCTATTGTGTAATGTGTGCTTATTTAAGTTTTTATACCAGAACAGGCCTGCACGTTTTTTTTTCTCCATGGAAGTGGCTATTTTCACGGCTGCCAGCAAAATAGTACATAATCTTTGCTATTTACCCGGTGGCCGACAAAATAGTACATGATCTCTGCTGTTTAGCCAACCATGGTCCAAATAGTAGAGGTAATGTATAATTTGACTGATGGCCATATAAATATCGTGAAGGAGGTCTTTATTTAGCCGTCCGTGAAGGAGAAAGGGACAACAAGCAATCGGACAAGAAGCAATAGTAAGGTGGTGGCCATTTTGTATTGGGCTGCAACATGTAGGAGACATTTGAATGTAAGTGCATATACAAATGTGCAATATTTTGTACAAAGGAAAGTGCATGAATTAAGCTAAGCTGTATACAGATTAATAAAAACTGTAAAATCATATTTCAATGAAAACATTTATGTTATTTTAATATTCTGACAAAACATGTAGGAATCAAACTTCCCTTTCAAGAGTTTCAGCATATGGCTCACAGATATATCACACTGCAGTGTACGAGTATTTTGTTGTCTGCAAAGACTAATGAGTATGGTTTTAAAGCATTTTACATACCTTTTTTATTCTCTCATGAGAATACATTGGGGCATATTATCAAGGGCTTTATCGCTGCTTTAGCGACAGCTTTCAGGCGTTAGAGGCCGCGTTTACCATCGCCTTGCATGTCAGCGATAATTATCGCTAATGACATGCAAGGAAGGCGTTCCCTACTAAAAGCGAGTGAAAACAGTCGCTAATCCCACTACCCCATATTAGCAAGGCAGGCGAAGCGATATAATAATTCGCGCTAAGCGCGTTTATCGCTATATTTTATCTCCTGCTAGTGAGGATGACTTACCTGTTTAAAGTATAGGAGGTGGATTCAAATGCAAAAGCATTGAAACCCTTTCATGAAGCTTTTGCATTTGACTCGTGAGGGACATCTAGTAACGACTAGTGGAACTGCAGCTTGATGTAATAATAATTTCAATGCTTTTGCATTTGACTCGTGAGGGACATCTAGTAACGACTAGTTGAACTGCAGCTCTTTGTAGAATTATTTTGATATTGGATACTATAATATTCACTGCCCACTGCTAATCTCGTCCCATAATGCTTTGCAGGGCCTTTGGTTGGGATTGTATTTTTGCCAATAACTGTGCTTGGGGTGGTCCTAAGAGGATGGGACCACCACCGAATCGTTCAACAAGATGTGCTTTTTGTTTTCAAGGCATCTGCTTGGTTCTCTCCCTAGGTTAGCGAGGATCCCAAAATCATCACCTCTCTCACTGCTTGTTAATTTACTATACGTATTTTAGCATATAAATACAGAGATACTTATTTTATCTTAACTTGTACTGTGCAAGATGCTATTGGCAATTATTGCACAGTGCAGACAAGCATACAGCTACACACTATGCAATTTGTATAGTTACGTGTAGTTCAAAGTGTACTTTGCATAGCTATGTGTAGTGCTACTACGCAAACTACGCCCAGGGTTAGTCTTTTTACCATTGTAGTATTGCCTCTTCATTCTTGTTCACTCAGTCTCCGGGAGGTGATTTCTGTTGTCATGTATGCAATTGCATTCTGAAGGTCCGACTTTACCATTAGGAGTTGGTTGTCCAGCATGCTCATGAGTTTTTCTTGAAGAGTTTTCTGCTTCCGCACTTTGGCAGAGGGCATGTTGGTGCCTGCTCCTGTAGCTGGAGAATTTACTGCTGGGCCTGTTTTTTGGGGGGTTTTCTGTTGCCAACAGTTATGAAGGTCATGCTGTGCCATTTGAGTGGTGATGTGTCTCATGGATTCTGGAGGATATGGTGCTGTATTTGCTTTAGCATTAATATTGTGCTCTCCTCACACTGGTCTAGGCAGTGGCACAGGGAAGTAGGGAATAGCACCTCACAGGGATATTGATTCATCTACCTGCCTATGCCTGGGGTTCTCTGGTAACGTCTGTCATGCCACTATCATTGTGCTTCAAGTTAATTTTCTGCTGATCAACAGTCCAATGCTGCCTCCCAAAGGTCACAGGTTCTTCCCCCTTCACTGGTGTTTACTAGCCTTTTGCGATGTCTCATTTTGGGACATGGGACCAGTGGATCTCCTGTGATGATGGGCTACCACTCATAGGGGTCTGTGCCCCACTGCAATGCCTCTGTTTCTGTGTGTGGCCTGTTCTTGATGCAAAGTTGCCACCTGCACAACTACATCTCAGCTCCGCAATCCAAGATGGCCACCGCTTGATATCACCTCCCGAGGCTTGGACTTTCCTCCTGCTTGATCATGGCTCTACATGGATCTCCCCCTCAATCAGGATGCTCTCCTGGCTCATGGAGCAGAGCTGGTTACTGGGTGCAGGTCATTATTTGTGGCATGGCATGACATTAAAGCATAATGCTTCATCTTTAATTTTTGGAGGATGAGACGAGTGTGGGTGACAGGCAGGGTCCACAATATATTTCTGGCAGTTTTATGTAGTGCCTTTGAAAATAAGAGCACCTTACGATAGACACAGACTATGTTAAAAAATTTTAACCAGCACAGGAAAATTTGCTTGGATTTTAAGATTGCTGAGTTTGGCTCTCCATGATGCATGATGGGTAGCTGTAGCCACTCGGCCACATCACCTCCTATGAAAGTGCGGAGCAAAACCAGCAAAAGGAGGCTAGATGCAGGAGACCAATGAAACATGAAGTCTAGAGCATGAAGGAGGGATGTGGATATAAAAAAGGGGCAGAATTAGCAATGTGCACACATGGGTGTTGTTCTCTTTTAATTACTTTGTTTGCTGGACGCATGTCAACACAGATTCGCATAGACCCTCCACTATCCTTTTTAGGTACCACCACTATCAGCGACACCCATGGATTTGGACCATTAGAGTGCTCAATGATATCTCAGTGATATCATGGTATCATGATGTCATGGTTTAGTAAAGTCTCGATTTCTTTTTCAACAGCTTATTGTAGATGAATTGCAATTTGACATTGTCGTTGGGCAACAGGACAAATGCTCTCATTAATGTGGAGCTGAACTTTCATCGTCTTAAGCTTTCCTAACCCATGTAACAAAGACGGAAACTGATTCACTCTTGTCGTGATGAGTGATGATATTGTACTTTACAGAAATTAGTCCCATGTCAGCAGCAGTGCTGAAGCTGAGCAAACATGCACTCAACGAAATGCCCTGAAGGACATTGTTAGGGGCTTGTAACTTCGTCTTTTGATGTTTCATAGTTGCCATAAACGAACCTTGACTTTGCAGTGGTGTCCCATGTGTATACTTTGGCTGTCGATGGTGTGAAACGGGTCACCAGACACAGTTCATGGTACTTTTCGGCTGGCATGATATTTATTGATGCACCACTCTCTATGATAAGCACTATGAAGCAGCAATTAACCTTCAATTTTATTTTGGGACAATGTCTGAATAAATGTTGTGATTTCACTTGTTGGTTCTTTTCCGACTTGTATTCTTTCTTGCAAGAAATCAGAACTACATGCATGTGACTTTCAGTTGTCAGCATTGACATCACACACCCATCTTGTTCACTGTCGCTAGACAGTGATGTCAAAGAACCTTTGACAAGGAATTAGATGACAATCTGCCTCTTTCAGTTACTACTTGCCTCAAAAGACGTTGCTGCTTGCCTCAGGGGGTGTGACTGGAGTGCTTCTGGAGCATTCTGGCAGCCATTTTGTCTTTGCCCTGAGGTCAGATGAATTTATTTACTCTAGATGTCTGGGAAGAAGATGATTGTTTCTTTTTTCCGAGGCAGTACCTCACTCAGCGTTCTTTCACACTTTCTTAGACCAGGTTGACCTCTGCCTCTTACAACTTCTTTGTGCTCATCTACTTCTGATTGCCGCGTTCACGTGTACCTGACTGTCACCATTTGTTGCACTTCCTGCACCCGGTTGTCACTGCCTTTAGCATTATCGTACTGGATCAATGATGGGTCTGTGTTGAATTGTGGCAATGCACTTCTTATTTCAGTCGTAGTTGCAATGTTCTGACGGACAATAAATTGAACTTCCTGTGGGGCCTTCCCTTTCTTTATAGGTCTCGTGCTGGCTGGAATTGCTCTTTGTCTCTACATACGCCAACCATCGATCCTTCACTTTGACTGAGGTGCATATGGCATGCACAAGCAATTTGCCGGCCCTCGGCAAAATCTCTGGGAGAGCACTCTAGACTCTTCGGGTTGCAGGGTTTATGCATCCCCATCTCGTCACCAGCTGTAGCTTCCTCCTCAGCCCAGTAGCATGTAAAGGAATTACGCCACACATGGAGTCTGGTATTACACGTCTTTAGTCTCTAGATTGTAAGTGTAAACTGCTACGTACTATGTCATGAATTTTATTAACCAAATCCAAACACTTACGTCACTAGACTACGGAGCCTGTTAAGGACCCAAGGTTCCTACCCTCTATGATACACAAGACACTGCAAGGCGGGGGTAGAGGAGGTGTATGGCAAGCAAAATTACTGGCATCCTGCCACTTTCCTCTCATCCATCTAGGCCTTCTCTGCTCACCTTCAGCATGCTGACAGTGGTTGTGCAAGAACTTGGGGCCGGCATGGAGATTTGGTTGACAGGGAATACAGCGGTTTGTGGTGCTAGAGCACTACCTATAATCCCCTGCTTTAGCAGAGACAGTGGAGACCCGAAACAGGCAAAAGGAGGCATGCCACATGACAGATTGTAATCCCCCATTCCAGTGCTTTCCTGAGGTCTCTGGGCATCCTGGCAAGTGAGGGAAGTCTGGAAAAGTTTGTGCTTTTCTGAGTGGTGTCACACTCTTGTGATATGGCAGCAGAGAATCACCAGATTTCAGTCTGGCATTCACTGTAATGGCTTTAAATAGACATCATCCACAACAGTCACAATTACTGATCTAAAACACATATGAAAGTAAAAAAGATACACTACGTGGTATGAAGCTAAAAGAATTCCAGATGTTCAAGTGAGGAAAATAGGGTTGAGAATAAGGTAGGTGGAGTTTGGAGGGAATGTGGGAGAGATCATTTGAGCAAGGGACATACTAAGGCAATATGAATAAGAAATAAAGATACAAGATGAGAAAAAAAGAGAGAGAATGAGGAGCAAAGGCATGGGGATATTTTAGGACATTTCAGGCCCTAGCTAAGCCACTCTACTTGTCCCAAATTGCAAGTAGGTCCCAGTCACAATTGGCACTTTCTACTGCTTAGAGCCATTTTCTCTTAAATATCTCCAAAAACATATGTCCGGTTACCCCTACTGGATTTTTGCCATTTTTGTATAATTTTGTTTATTCATTTTTTCTTTATCCTTATAAATTTGATTAAGATTTTTATTGTGTTGTGTTTATGAATTTTTAACTGTTTTGTTCCTTCGCATTGTTTTACACATTTTCTCTAAGTTAAGCCTGTCTGCTCTGTGTCATCGCTACCACAGTTTGTGCTGAGGATTAAATTAATTAAACCTTTGCCTAGACCGAACAAGATAGCGACTTTAAGGGCCAGATGTAGGTAACTTCAATTTAGCGAGTCCTTAATAGCGATTTTTACCGAATCGCTATTAAGGACTCGCTAAATGGAATGTAGGTAGGAATCCCTAAAATATTAGCGATTCCTTAACATTCCTTAATAACGAATCGGTAATTGAGATTCGTTATTAAGGAATACCTAGCCATTCATTTCTATGGGCTAGGAGGCCCATAGGAATGAATGGGAAGATATTCACTATTAGCGATTCAGTATTACCGAATCGCTAATAGCAGGAGGTATTTCAAGGGTGCCAGGGTGTCCAAAGGACACCCTGTTGCACCCCTGAAATGTGCATGTGTGCACATGTGGCGCACATACATGCCCTAAGGGCATGGATGTGTGCCACATGGCACATTTGAAAAAGCAAAAAAGTGCTTTTTTAAAGGAAATCGCTACTTACCACCAACTTGAAGTTGGTGGTAATTAGCGATTCCTTAAGGCTCAAGTGCACTATTTTTAGTGCTACGTACATTGCATTTAAGGAATCGGTATTTCCGATTCCTTAAATGCAAGAGCAAAATAAGGAATCGCTATTTTGCGATTCCTTATTTTGCATGTAGGTATGAACTCACCTACATTGCACTCAGCCAAATACCGGTCGGTAACGCTGAAATTCTCCGAATTTCGGCGTTACCGACCAGTATTTCGCCACCTACATCTGGCCCTATATCTTTTGTTCAAAGATAGTTTGTGCTCAACCA
Source organism: Calotriton arnoldi (assembly GCA_963921515.1). Lineage (NCBI taxonomy): Eukaryota > Metazoa > Chordata > Amphibia > Caudata > Salamandridae > Calotriton > Calotriton arnoldi. Next base: position 298,191 of record CAWUFW010012850.1, on the reverse strand, counting down.
GAACCAATTCCATTCACTGAAAAAAAAATCAATCTGTATCAATCAGCACTCATGGTGATTGTCTCTTAATTATTTGTGTAATCCATAATACAAGTCCACAACCTGCCCGTTGATTCTTCTATATCCAAACCCTCCAAAAAATATATCTAATAGCACTTTCAAATACGAATGCATATGTGAAACATATCATGCCAAGTGTGGAGAACCTTTAAGTATTAGATCAGTAACGATGATGTGTAATTAAAAAGGGTATAGTTATGACTGCTTGATTATATGGCATTTATTTGATTCAAACTATACACTTCGGTAGTAATATCTATGGCAGTGCTGAAGATAGGTATCTGTTTTATTTTTTTATGGAGTTTTATATAGCTCAAACTTGACCCAAAGGTATCAGGTAGCTTTACACAAGCACCAGTTGCATTGCACGAGGACACATTCATTTTTGTTAGGCACAGGGAGATTAAGGGGTATATGCACAAGAACGTGTGATAACTACCGCAAGAGTAGCGTAACGCAACTTGCAATATCGCAGCCTATCACGGATAATAACCCTGTGTCAACGTGGAATTCGAAACAAGGTGGTAGCATGCGATGGTCACCAGATAACTCGTCAAATGTCAACGTGAAAATCAACGCCACGCCGAAAAAATGCGAAACGCGAGAAATCATACTATGAGGCCAATCGCGGTACAAAAAGTAGCGAAAAGCAGCCTCAGGCCTGCAAATCCCACGCGTCTGGCGGGAAATTGCACCATAAAAACCACAGACACAACACACCAGAAACAAGCCAAAGCACGTAGCAACATGGATGCACCCTGACCCAGCGCAGAGGGCAACGCGAACCCCACAACCCCCACAGACCACCAGCAAGGAACAACTGGCTCGGGGAAGGCCAAGGAGAAAAGGGAGAGGAAGACGGGGTGCAGACCGCAAGAAAACAAGACCAAGGCCACGGAGGTGACAGAACACTACCAGCAACTGACCCACAAGCAGACCACCTAGAATGCAGTCGGAGTGCCCAGGAGGCCAATCCAGGAGGCCAAGAGGCGCCGGCAGGACGTGACAACCTAAACCAGGTACAAACCCGCTGCCAACAGGAAGGCAGCAACGGCGACAGGAGGTGGCAGTCCAGTGCCACAGGAGGAGCTGGAGGAAACCCAGGCCACAGTCATCAGTGTGGAGAGGTTGCAAGGAGTAGGGAGTACGGACACAGCCTGACAGGACCTGACACAACAACAACAGGGTGAGGATCCAACAGGGACTGGGGGGACTGGGGTGATGGGCACAATGCCACACATGCACAATGAGGTGTAACACACTGCACACCCACAATCACCCACGGACATGTCCCCCATCCCCCTAGCACACTGCAGCACACACACATAGCAATCACAGCACATACAATGACAATGTGGCACAAAGTGCAACACCCGCACTGCAGAACAGGGGACACAACTGGGTCCACCCAGGTGCAGAAACAGAACAATCACATTGGACAGAGCAGGGAACTGTGAGATGCACATCTACCCCTACAACCCCACATCAGCCATGTAGGCCAAATGTACACTGTCCCAACTCAAATAGCCACCACCGCCCAAACAGTCACAATGTACATTGTCACACAGTCTGCATGTCGACAAGAACAAGGCGCCTACACAATGCCAACATGCACCTCCCCTTCACAATGCAGAGGGACAAACAACACCTCCAGCAGGTCAGAACAGACAACCCATCAGTGATGCCCGAGACAAACACCACACCCCCGACACCGATGTCCTACAACAGCCCATGGACATCCCACACAACCCACCACCAGGACCAGGGCAGACAAGCTACTGAGAGGAGAACCCAGCCCCTGCAACAGACCACACAGCATGAAGCACCTGCAATCACGGCTGCCTCACAACACTTCACCCACCCACACATGGCACCCCAATGCCAGGTGGAAGAACGCCAAAAGGAGGTGGCCCAACAGGTGAGGGTGTTGCCGAACCCATGGAATGCGAACTAGAACACAGACGTGGGTGTCCAATACCCTTCAGGGACCACCTACACCCCACAAAGGAGACCCACACCTCCACAGAGACACATGCACATATCATGTTGAACTGGCTACGGGCACGTGCGCCCGGCCCCTTTATTGGCAGGGCCACATGTACAGTGACGCCTGTGCTGGATGTGTGTGGGGTGAGTATAAGACAGCCCGCACGGAGTGCTTGGTGCTGGCAACAACCAGAACAGTGGACACCAGTGTAATGGAAACAGAAAACACCAGCATAACAGAGTCAAATGCAGAGCAACATGGAGGGATCCGGAGTAAGGACAGAGGTCACCAATATTCAGTCAGGAGGTTCCGTGAGTTGCAGTGCACTGAGGTAGGGGCACTAGAGAAGAGCGCGCTCATGTGAAGAAATTGCTAGGATTGTGTCCCTTCGGGTTAGTCCTGATGCAGATGCAGTGGGGTGTGTTACACCTGCATCAACTTCCTCATCAATGTCCCAGGTCTCCCACACTGCCTGAGGTGACAGTTGCGTCCGCAGTCCACAGTGCAATACCCAGTATTTGATCCGGGTGTGTAGCTTGACTACCGCCACCAGTCTGCATTCCTGCCTTGGGGCTGTTGCCACCTGCCCTCCCATTGTCTGTGCCTTCTCCCGTCCGCACACTTGACACATCCTCCTCCTCATGGTCCCAGGTCTTCCCCACTGCATAAGGTGACATTGCTGCGCAACCTCACAACAGCACAAAACACAATCAGTTGTTCTGTCGTGTCTGGTGGGTGGGCATCTTGTTGTGCCTGTTGTATGTGATTTTGTGACGTGTGCATTGCCAGCGTTGTGAGTTGCATGGTTGTGGAGTTGAGGTGTGTTGGGTGTTCATTTGTATATTGCCAAGGGGCTGTGCATTTGCCTTGTTGCCATCCTGGGAACGCTGGCTGATGATGGACTGTCGGAGGATGAAGGTATCATGCACACTGGCTGTGTATTTGAAGGCGACATTGTTGGGTGTTCCACGGTGTTCTGTTGTTGCCTGCACATTGGTGTGAGACGTGTGCTTCCTGTTGGGGTGATTGTGTGCTGTGTCACCAGGGGGCACAGGTAATACATGTGTGCTGTGTATTGCCCCCAACACGTGCGTGCATCCTGCTATGGCGTATGGTCCTTGCTTGGTCTCCAGCGGATCCTGCGCATTGTGTTGTACGTTTGGGGACTGGGGTACCAGGGTGATGGTGATGTCCAGGACAGGTGTGGGGGACTTGGATGTGGCTGGCTATGAGACTCCTCCGACTCTGGCGGGTGTTGGATGGGGGGTCCCAGGGGCCAACAGGTACAGCCACGCCATCAGCTTTGTGTGGGGTGGGATGTTGGTTGTCCGCTGTGTTGTTGCCGTAGGCCTGTTAGTTGATGATGGTCAGGATGCGTAGGTTGGTTGTCCCTTTCAGCCTGTAGTGGACGGTGACATTGTCAGATGTTGGGTCTGTGTGGCTGGTACGTTTCCTGGGGTTCCGCTGTCTTTGTCTGCGCTGCGTCTGTGGTGGTCCGGGGGGGTGTTCCGGGTGTGGGTTGGGGTCCTCGGGTGGTGGAGGTGGGTGTTGTGGCCCTCTTGGGTGTCCAGGCCGCATGATGGGTGGCTCCATGGCAACTGTTGCCCTTCGAATGTGGCCCTGGGCTGTGCTCCCTTTTGTGGTGCTGGCTGCCGTCTGTCTTTACACCAGGTCAGAGCAGGTGTAGATTTCCTGGTGCTAACGCGCCTTATCGCTTGTTTTGTGTTTTTATCGCGGATGTGGCTGGTCGTTGTGAATGTTGAGGTGTGCTGTTGTCTTGGCTTTTGTCACGGGAACGCCTACTCTGCATCTCATTAGCAATATTTGAGGGGGTCCTCTGTGGCGATGTTTTTTGCGGCTGCTATCGCGGGTAAACTGGTGCTGTGAGCTGTTTGCACCGGCTTGTGAATGGGGGGGTAAATATATCACGACTTTGGCTGCGATAAAGTGCCGTTAATTCGGCGATAGCTCCTTGTGAATATGCCCCAAAGTGATTTGCCCAGAATCACAGGAAGTTGCGCGTCCTTGCCGAGACTCGAACCTGGATCCCCAGATTTGAGGTTGACCGCCCTAGCCGCTAGGCCACATCCTCTCCCCTTTTACATGCAGCTGCATGTTTTCTGTTCAGGTCGACCTATCGGTAAATACTAGTGCTGTATAGTATCATTTTAAAAACAAAGGGGCATATTTATGAAGGCTTTGCGTCGCCCTTGCACCATGCAAAGGGGCGCAAGGGCGATGCAAAACCTAAGTCGGATTTAACAAGTCAAGCAAAGGCACCTTCTGTGGCTCAGCATTGCTTGATAAATCCAGAGTAACGCAAAGCAGGTCAAATCACTGCATTGTATTACTCTGCCCCAGGTAGACGTTGCATGGGTGGAGTGTGGGTGTTCTCACACATGGATTTCGGCTCATTCCCAGATCTACCAACAATGGTAAACCTGGCAATGCATGAAAATGCTTTGCCATCCCAGCGGAGGCATAATCAGGAGAAATATGTTCAATTTTTGCTTGTTTATTCCTCTTTCTATGTGTGCTGCATTTTGCAGCACACATAAACAGAGGAAACTGCCTCAGGGGATTGTTTATGTGAAGGAAGGTGTCCCTTCCTGCACAAAAACAATCCTGCTTACAACACTGGCACCCTTGCACCATGGTGCAAGGGAGCCTGCGTTGGCTCTAGGCAGCACATTGTGCGTCACTGCTGGGAAATGACAGGAATGCATCGTATATTGTTAAGTACAGTGCATTCTTGCCCTTTCTCTATTATGCAGCACAGAAAGGTGACTTGCTGCGCTGTGTGATTATTTGTTAAATATGCCCCTAATCACTTAAAAATGGATGTAAAATTTGTGCAAAAATAGATCTCTCAAGGTAATTCATAAGTAAGTATGATGTCTTAACCCCTTGACCGCGATCGGAATTCCGCTCCTATGCTGGACATTCCGATCGCGGGTGGGGTCATGACGAGCTCAGCTCGTCATGCGCACAGCGCTACCGCGCAGCATGACGAGCTGAGCTCGTCATGAGCACGGAAAGGGTTAATGCTTACCTCCTAACTATAACAAAGTGTATACACGGCATCCTGTAAGAAGTGTTGGATGCATGTTTACGGGGCACGTTTCCTGTACTAATGAATTGGAGTCACACCCAAGCTAGCATGCTGGTAAAACTCGAAAACATATTCAATACTGATTGATACAGGTTGTTGTTCAGTGATATTGGTTCTAACTGAGCACAAGCTATTTACATCACAAGACACGTGCATATCGCTATATGTACAAACATTTGACAAGTAAATATTGCAATTTTTAGTGATCAACACTGCATTGAGTTGAACACCATTACTCTTAGGTAGAAGCTATTTCCTCCACTGCTGGTTAAATAGTGGCTTTTATTTGCTATTTACTCAGCCACTATCTAAATAGTAGAAAGTATCTAAATAATAGAGATTCTGCACTGTTTGGTTAGCGGCCATGCAGATAGCAGAAAAATGTCTATATTTATCCGGCCGCTGGCTAAATAGTAGGGATTCTGCACTGTTTAGCTAGCGGTTGTGCAAATTGAAGAAAAACATCATTATTTGCCAGTCCGCTGTAGACGTTCTACATTGTTTGGCAATGGCCATGCAAATAGCAGAAAAATGACACTATTTACCCGACCCATGGCCAAACAGAAGGGATTCTGAACTGTTCAGCTGGCGACAGTGCAAATAGCAGAAAAACTTCATTATTTACGCGGCCACTGGTTAAATAGTAGACATTCTGCACTCTATGGCTGGCCCCCATTCCAAAAGCAGGAAAACTTAAATATTTACCTGGCTGCTGACTAAATAGTTGAGATTTAGCACCGTGTGGCTGACATCTGTGCAAACAGGAACAAACCATCACTACTCACCTGGTCGCAGGCTAAACAGAAGAAATCTTTCACTGTGCGGCTGGTGGTGGTGCAAACAGCAGAAAACTTCACTATTTTCCCAGCCCCTGGTGAAATAGTAGAGAATCTGCACTGTTCGTTCGGCAGCTGTGCAAATAGCAGGAAAATCAAAATATTTACCCAGCTGCTGGCTAACTAGTAGCAGTTCTATGCTGTTTGACTGGCAGACCTGCAAATATCAGAACAATTTCACCGATTTACCATTGGCTAAAAAGTAGAGATTCAGCACTGTTTGGCCAGCAGCCTTGCAAATAGCAGTACAATTTCACTGTTCAACAAGTGGCTGTTTAAATAGTAGAGATTCTGCACTGTTTGACTGGCAGTTTTAAGAAACCCCCCTTTCCCCCTGAAGCTGCCAACATTCTGTCCTAAGGTGACTCTTCCCCTTTGCAAATTAGTTACTGTGAGAAGTTGGCCTGGTATATGCTGTCCACTAATTAAAGTGGGCACCTTGCACCAGTCCAAACGACCCTTATGATGTATGAGGTCAAAGATAACCTTTAGAAAGCTATCCTAGTGGTAGCTGTGGAGAGCAGCCTTCAGGCTTATTCGTGAAGGAATGTAAAGCAGCTTGTTTCATCAGAATATCACCTCCTATATTGACTAAATGAAAGGAGAACCACACAGTAGTGATATGAAAATATGTATTTATTAATATAACACTCCCTCTAGTATCCTCTACACGAGGATAGGACACGAAGTACACAATACGAGATCAATAGAACAGTTGTAAGTAGCACAATACACAGTGGGCTCCAGGGGGGGACCAAACCATATACTAAAATAGTGGTATAACAACCACGACTCGGGTAGAGACAAGGCCTGGAGCACGTAGAATCGTTGGGACCCCAGGGAACCACCCAAGGTGAGTAGATAGGGACCCCATGGAGGCCGGGTGCAGTGTGCTAACACGACCGCGGGCTCCGTACAATTCTATGGGGAAGTCACGTTTGCAATTTCAGAGTTCAAGGAATCTTCTAGGAGGACTTTGAGGAAACCCTTTGGAACTTAAGAGATTGGAGGACAACCCCACCCGTGGATACCGTAGTACCGGAGTTACCTATCCCAGAGGAGCCGCGTGCATAGGTCTGGAGTGATGTCAGAAACCACCGTCGTTCTCAATGGAGGGCTCAACGGAGGGCTGCGAAGAAGTACTGCTGCCGTGAAGGTGAAAAGGGTCCGGTGGAATCCAAGCCTGGATTCAGGAAGGAAGGAACCTGAAAGCAGAGGGGACAGAGACTGTGTCACTTCAGAGTGACCAGGGGCTCGGTAGACGAATGCCCACCGATGTCGGGTGCTTCAGGTGCGAAGAAGGGATGCTTGACTCTGCAGCCACGAGGACCAGGAGATGTTGATGATGACCAGGAGCCAGATGCGAGCTGTCCCACAAAGGATGTCGAGTGCTGAGGGGTCGGTGTCTGGCTGGAGCAGCAACTAGCCTTGGCAGCAGCAACCAATGCAGGAAGGTCAAGCAGGATACGGTGAGGACCAGCAAGGTCCTGGGGAATCTCCAAGCAATGGAGAGTCAGGGCACATCTGGAACAACCAGGGAATCCCAATAGAAATCAAGATGACACTCAAGAGGACCCACAGGCCGAATGACCAGGAGTCCAAGGGGACCTCAAGCAAGATTGCAAAGTACCAGCCCACTGAGCACTCGGTGAGAGGAGGCCAGAGGTCTTTGGTGCAAATACTGCTCAGGGTCAGGACTACACAGAGTCCAATGCACAAGCTCTGGAATTGCCAACAAGCATATGCAGCTGCAAATGGACACGGTGCACAGGGGTTCAGGGTATGCAGTCCCCACAAGGGATACTGGCCTCAAACTTGCTGAGAGGGCAGATAAACTTCAGGGACTATGGTAACCCACCTCCTGTGTTGCTGAAATCTTTGGAGTCCACAGGAGCAGCAGACTGGTCAATTGCATTGAGGTGCCTGCTAGTGCAGGGGAGTGACTCCTTCACTCCAAGGGAGATTATTCAGTTGTCCTTAGTGCACCACAGGTCCTGCACGGAGCCTGTATGGAGCAAGGGCACAGACCAAGCTTTGTACGGAGAGGGGGACGAAGGCGGGCCCAGTCGAAGTCCAGCAAAGTCCAGAGTGTCCAGACGGTAGAAGGTCAGTGGTTTCTTCTTGTAGAATCTTGTCCACATATAATCTAAAGTCTTACAGCCAGGTAAGCACTTTTGTACCCACTGGAGGGGGTTGGACAGATTCGGGGGACCCTCCTAGGGGAGGGTCAGGACAGAGGGGTGGTTACACCCATGTCCTTTGTCCAGTTTTGCACCAGAGCAGGAGCCAATGGCTCCCAGAACTGGTTTGAGCTGGACTATGCACAGGGACATCAAATTTGCCCCAAGTGCAGCCTTTCAGGCACTCTCAGAGTGCACCCACCCAGCCCCAATACACTAAATCCTGTCTGGGAGGTGGTCACACCTCCCTGTGACAGGATGCCTATTGTGCTGCCTTCCTCTGCTCGAGCTTGGCTCAGCAGCAGGAGGGCAGAAATGTGTCTCTGGTCAGAAGCATCCATTTTGTGCTGACTGGGTCGAAAAGGCTGGCACCAGATAGACCAGTGACCCCACAAAGCTCGCATCAGAAGGGTGGAATCATACCTCCCACACCGGTTACCGGTGTGGAGGGTATGATTCCAAGCTGTTTGTTACCAAACACGATATGTTTCTATGCAGCCGTTTTCCAGATAGCATTTACCGCAAGGTTATAATGCACCTCTGCCAATATGTCTGGCTGAGTCACAGACAACCCGGGAGAATGGTCTCCGAAGGCTGCAGAGGGGCTCTGCTCATGCAGGGGCACCCTCTCACATAAAATCCAGCACCCTGCCTTCAGGATTGTTAAGGCCTGTTATAGGGGTGACTTATAAGCTTTAAGTGTAGTGACCTATAGATATAGTGAACCTATATCTAACGTAAGTGGTGCAAGCACCAGTTTACACAGGTTGCAGTAGCAGACCTGTAATTCCATTTTGCATGGCCTCTCATGGGTGGCATAATACATGCTTCAGCCCATGGGAGGCATCTGGGGTACCTATGCCCTGGGTACATGTGTACCGTATACTAGGGACTGATAAGGGTACCCCAGTATCCAATCTGGAGTGTATCAAAGTACATGTAACAATTTCAAAGGAGAAAGCAGATAGACTGGGGTCCTGATTAGCAGGATCCCAGTCAGACTAGTCAAAAACAGTGCAACATCAAGCAAAAAGTGGGGGTAACCATAAGAAGCAGATCCTACTTTCCTACACAACCCCCCCAAACTAAAGGACATGAGACTAGCATTGACCAGTTGAGTCTTCATTTTCTAAGTCGAAATATCTGGAGAGTCCATCTGCATTGGCATGGTTACCCCCAGGTCTATGTTCTACTGTATAGTCTATCCCCTGTAGGGAAATGGACCACCTGAAAAGTTTGGGGTTTTCACCCTTCATCTGTTTTAGCCATAAGAGGGACTTATGGGATGTCTGAACAATGAAGTGAGTGCCAAACAAGTATGGCCTCAGCTTCTTCAGAGCCCAAACCACAGCAAAGGCTTCCCTCTCTATAGCTGACCAACGTTTCTCTCTGGGGGTCAGCCTTCTGCTTATAAAAGCTACTGGCTGATCCTGACCCTCTTCATTCAGTTGTGATAACACAGCCCTAACCCCAACTCAGATGGATCAGTTTGAACAATGAATTGTTTGGAATAGTCAGGACTTCGCAGAATGGGAGCAGTGCACATGGCCTGCTTTAGGTCATCAAATGCCTTCTGACAGCTAACTGTCCACTGAACTTTCTTAGGCATTCTTTTAGAGGTCAGATCATTTAAGGGGATCAGTATAGATCCATATCCCTTAACAAACCTCCTGTAATAGCCAGTCAGGCCCAAGAAAGCTCTGACCTGAGACTGGGTAGTTGGAGCAACCCAGTCCATGATGGTCTGGAATTTGCCCCGCAAGGGTTGAACCTGGCCTCCACCTACACGGTGGCTCAGGTATACAACCTTACTCTGCCCTATCTGGCACTTAGTGGCCTTGATAGTGAGGCCTGCTTTCTGCAGGGCCTCCAGAACATTTCTCAGGTGGACCAGGTGATCCTCCCAGGTGGAACTAAAGACAGCAATATCATCTAGAGAAGCTGCACTGTAGTCTTCCAGGCTTATGAGAACTTTATTCACCAACCTTTGAAATGTGGCAGGTGCATTTTTCAAACAAAAGGGCTTCACAATGAATTGACAATGCCCACTAGGTGTTGAAAATGCTTTTTTGGGTTTGGCATCCTCAGCTAGTCTGATTTGCCAATATCCAGCAGTGAGGTCAAAAGTGCTCAAGAACTTGGCTGAGGCCAAAGTGTCAATGAGCTCATCTGGCCTAGGAATAGGGTGAGCATCAGTCCTAGTGACTGCATTGGGCCCCCTGTAGTCCACACAGAACCTCATTTCTCCCTTACCACCCTGGGTATGAGGTTTGGGTACCAGGACCACTGGACTAGCCCAAGGGCTATCTAAGGGTTCAATCACTCCCAATTCCAGCATCTTTCGGACCTCAGTCCTGATGCAGTCCCTGACATGGTCAGGTTGGCTGTAAATCTTATTTGTAACAGGCAGACTCTCACCTGTGTCCACTTCATGGGTACACCAAGTGGTCTGACTAGGAGTCAGGGAAAACATATGTCTGTACTGATTGAGGACCTTCCAGCAATCAGTCTGCTGCTGCTCAGTGAGGCTGCCTGCCAAGGCTACACCTTCAACTGAGCCATCATCAGGGTTCTGTGAGAGGAGGTCAGGGAGTGGGTCACTCTCTTCCTCCTGTCCCTCATCAGTAGCCATGAGCCAGCCCATGTCTGCCCTGTCCACATATGGCTTGAGCCTATTCATATGGAGCACCCTGTGGGGGCTCCCGGGAGTTCCAAGGTCCACCAGGTAGGTGACCTCTCCCTTCTGCTCAAGAATTGTATGAGGGCCACTCCACTTGTCTTGGAGAGCTGCTGGGGCCACAGGCTCCACCACCCATACCTTCTGTCCTAGCTGATACAAAGTCAGTACAGCCTTTTGGTCATGCCAAGCTTTCTGTAATTCTTGGCTAGCCTCCATGTTTTTACTTGCCTTCTTCATATACTCAGCCATCCTGGAGCGGAGACCAAGTACATAGTCCACTATGTCTTGTTTAGGTGGTTTGAGAGGTAACTCCCATCCCTCCTTCACTAGACACAAGGGACCCCTAACTGGATGTCCAAACAGAAGTTTAAAAGGGCTGTAGCCAACCCCCTTCTGTGGGACCTCTCTGTAGGCAAAGAGAAGGCAGGGCAACAGGACATCCCATTTTTGCCAAAGCTTTTCTGGGAGGCTCATGATTATGCCCTTCAGGATTTTGTTGAACCTTTCAACTAACCCGTTGTGGGTGATAGGGTGTGGTAAATTTGTAATTTACTCCACACTCCTTCCACATTGCAGTGATATAACTGGACATGAAGTTTGCACCTCTGTCAGTTAAGACCTCCTTAGGGAAACACACTCTGGAAAAAATTCCCAGGAGGGCCCTGGCCACCACAGGGGCTGTGGTGGTTCTAAGGGTTAATGCCTCTGGGTACCTAGTGGCATGGTCCACCACTACTAGAATATATATGTGCCCAGATGCATTATATGGGCCTAATACTTTAGTGGTTTCAGTTAATCAATACAAAGAGATTTATCTGGTAAAACAATGCAGGCTTGAATCCCAACCTCTGCACACCAATATGAGAAGTTGGCCTGGTATATGCTGTCCACTAATTAAAGTGGGCACCGTGCACCAGTCCAAACAACCCTTATGATATATGAGGTCAAAGATAATCCTATTTATCAAAAGAGGGGGACTCTAGGAGCTATTCAAAAGGTCCGGTGACCCGTGCTCCCGAAGTTAAACTTATACCAAAAGGGAGTCACCGTTCCTAAGTAGAGAGAGAGAGAGAAGGGAATTAATAGGTACTCTTGTCGTGTACTACTCTAATTGTGGGGGCAGTGTGTCCTCATCTTGATGCCCTCACACACCCCGAAGGATGTCATGCTTCATCATTGGGCTTTTGCTCCTCGTCGGGCCTGCGCTGCAATGCCCTACGGGTCCCCCGAAGGGTCTCTTTTTCAGAGATCTTTTGATGAAGCCATATGGGTGCATGGGTGTAAGTGGCAGTGAAGTCCTAGAAGGTGTATTAAAAAATGGTTGGAGGGAGAGTGATTAATTTTTATTAAGGTGATCCCTCTGTCATTATTAAAACAAAGTGTATGGTACTGCTTTAAGGGGTATTATTATGTCCCTTGGTAGCTGAGTAACTATATGTCCCTAGTGGGCATATGTTCTGGTCAACATGTTTTGCGCTTTAGTGGTCTCAGGGGGAGATCCAGGGCACTTTGTCAGGACCGAGAAAGAAAGTTGTATCTACAGTGGCCCGAAGTTTTCGGTGCCCCCGGATAAATGGAGGGAGTAGAACTTCCCTTAGTAGGTAGGGTAAGATCCCATGAGATCAGTGAGGGTCACTTGAGAGGGTTCTCTCGGTGCATCTGGGCTGTGTCACCTGTGTGCCTCTCGCTTTCTCCGCCGGTGGACTTCACTGCCACTTACACCCTCGCACCCATATGGTGTGGTCCCAGCCTCTAGCAGGAAGCCCTCCGAAGATCAGAGGCCTACCCCATCTTGAGTAACCGTGGGCCCCTGTTGAAGGAATCCTCCAGAGGCGTCTTTGCAATCCCTTGCCAGCCGGCTTGTGGGTCCCTTGAAGACTTTTCTAAAGAACCAAAGAGCTCCCCTGGTTGCTCCAGGCCTGCCCTGACTTACCCTTTCTGGGTGAGTTCCCCAGACCTTGCTGGTCTGCACCATTGACTTTTTACGCTTTCCACAAGACTTGCTGCTACCAAGGCTTGTTGGCTCCAATTGGGTTGCCGACACTGCAGTCAGCTGCAGACTTTGTGGGACATGCCAAATCCAGCTCCTGGTTGTCGTCGACGCCTCCTGGACCTTGTGGCTGAAGAGTCAAGACACCCGTGAACGACCTGAATCTGTCGACGACGGTGGGCATTCATCTTCCTTGCCCCGGGTCACTGCCCAGTGACTTTGAACACTGTCCCCTCTGCTTTCAGGTCTTCCTTCTTCCGAATCCAGGCTTGGATTCCACCGGACACTTCTTCCGACTTCACAAGCAGCAAGTCTTCATTGGCTCCCATTGAAAACGACGCCGCGACCCGACACCAAAGGACACCTATGCACCCGGCTTCCCTGGGTGAGGTAACTCCAGCACTACGGTGCTCATGTGGGTGTTGGCCCTAGAACTACTTACCCTGTAAGTGACTTGCTTGTAGCTACTCCCGAAGTGCCCTTAAACTCTCAATTTCCAACCGCGACTTGCCCCATTGAAGTCTACGGCGATCCGCGCCTGTGTTCACGCACTGCACGCGTCCCCCGTGGGTCCTTTACTTACCTGCCTTGGGTGGTTTCGTTAGGCCCCAACACTTCTGAAGGCCCTAGGCCTTGTCCCTTTGCAAGTCGTTGTTCTTAAGTCTCTTTTTTAGTATATGGTCTGGTACGCCCCTAGGGCCCCAGCCATATTTGTGCTTAATTTATTGTGAAACGTTGATTTATGCATATGTTCCTGTTTTCTAATCTTACAAGAGATTAGTAGAGAGTTGTTTAGTAATAAATACATATATATTTGATATATATACCTGTGTGGTGTCTTTTCATTTGGTGATTCAAGAGATTGTGTGGTAAAACAAGCTGCTTTACATTCCTCCAAGACTTAGTCTGAAGGCTGCTCTCCACAGCTACCACTAGGATAGCTTTCTATAAAGGTTGTCTTAAACCTACCTACCATAAGAGTCAAATTGTACTGGTGCAAGGTGTCCACTTTAACTAGTGAACAGCATATACCAGGCCAACTTCTCACACCAACCTCTTAGCGAGAACCTGCGCATAGATTTTGTAATCGCAATTCAGCAGGGAGATTGGTCTGATATAGATCTGGTTTTAAAACTAAGCTGACAGCCGCTTCCTCCCATGCTTTTGGACATAGTATCCCTTCCAAAAAAATTCCATCTATCAATCTGGCCAAGACAGAGACTTTTATCTGTTGAAGGAAAATATAAAACTCATTAGGTAAACCATCCAACCCGGCAGCGCTACCTCTCTTTACATTTTTAATTACTGACTGGACCTCTTCTAAAGTAATTCTCTGATTAAACGGTCAAGCCAAACTTTCACAGAGCGAGGGAGGCACAGCACTATCAATATATTCCGTCACCTCATCCTCTGAAGTGTAAGGTCATCTGTAAATAGATCTTGAAAGAAGGCTTCAAAAGCTTGTTCAATCACATCGCTAGAAGTAAAGGCCCTCCCCGAATCCTTAGGTATAATTTCTTTTATTATGTTCCTCGTAAATTCAGAGCAAGATTTCCAAGCAAGAAGCTTCCCGCATCCCTCCCCGTACTCATAATGGGCTAATTTACTTGCCTCCCATTTTTTCCTTAAGTTGTCATCTAGATGGTCTGCTAAAGCTTGTTTTGCTGACTTTACTTTGTTGTCTTCCTCAGCCTGGCCCTGCTCCCACATTTGCGAGCCTGTTTTAGACATAGCTTTTAAAATATTATCTCCCAGCGTTTTTGACCTATATTTAGACTCTTTATATTTTTTTGCTGCTAAACTGATTATTCTACCCCTGATGAAAGCCTTGTAAGTGTCCCATATCACATGAGTTGGCGCTCAAGAGTCATTAACCGTTAAAAAATCCAGAGAATCGCTCTTCAGCTGAGTAATAACTATAGGATCCCGTAGCAGAGCTCTATCGAGAGTCCATCTATTTTTGGCGGACCCTCTTTCTAGTAGCAGATCTAAGGCAGCTGCAGAGTGATCTGATACATGATCAGGGACATGGTTCACTTCTCACACACTATTCACCAACCTTGAATACACCAGAAAGAAATCGATTCTAGAGGCATGCCCATGTTTTTTATTGTGGAAAGTATAATTTTGGCTACCGCTAACCCCCTAGATTTGACTCTTCATATATCAACTAAACTCAGGTCTTTCATCATTAGTTCCATAAACCGTCTAACTTTTGGAGAGCCAATGTTTTCCCCTTTTGTAGTTTTATCAAGTTTAGGGTTCAGCAAAATATTAAAATCCCCTCCTAGAATTATTGGAGCTTTAACTTCCAATAAATGATAATATAAGGATTTCAGGGGTGCATCATCATCAATATTTGAGCCATAAAACCTGGCCAACACATACCATCCATTCTGTATTTTGACATTGGCTAGGGCCCACCACCCTCCATCATCTACTTTACTCTTCCCCAAAAGAGCCTTTGCAGTTTTTTAAAGAATTTTACCCTCTTCCTTAGTACAATACGTTTGGTTGGTGTGAACTGAGTCTGCGATCCACTTCTGTTTAGAGATATAGGGGCACATGCATCAAAGTTACAATTTGCGATTACCAAATACAGATTATTAAGGAATCGCTATTTGGTAATCACAAATGCCTATGCATGTAGGAATCGCCAACAAAAATTGTAATTCCTTAACATTAGCTAATAGCGATTCGTAAATTGCGAATCACTATTAGCTAATGTGACTCCATTCATTCCTATGGGCCAACAGGCCCATAGGAATGATTGGCATTGCATTCGCTAATTGCGATTACCAAATTGGTAATCGCAAATAGCGAATGCAAATCCAAGGGTGCCCGGGGGCCTGAGGCCCCCCTGAAGCACCCCACAAAAAAGGTAAGTGTGCATATGTAAAGCGCACACATGCCCTAAGGGCATGTGTGCGTTACATGGCCCTTTGAAAAATGCATTTTTGTGCATTTTTCAAAGCATGCACATATTACCATCAACTTGAAGCTGATGGTACTTAGCATTTACTAAATGCACAGTTTGCATTTAGGAAAGGCTACATGCATCGACATTAGGGAATCGCAAATTGCCATTCCCTAAATGCATTCACAATTTAGGTAATCGCTTTAAATTGTGATTACCTAAATTGCGAATGACAAAACCTACATGCTTTGGAAAAGGTCTGTTTGCAAATGGAAAAAGGCTTGATGCATGTGCCCCATAGATCTTCCATTCCTCAAGTGAAAGATGGGTCTCTTGCAAAATCATTACATCTGCATTGGCCTGTTTTAGATATTGCAGGATCCTTCTCCTTCTGCTAGCAACTCTAAGCCCATTCACATTCCACGTTAAAATTTATAGGGGAGTAGAACCTCTAGAATTTGACATCTTGACCTATGTCTTTCTTAAGTTCACCACTGACTGACTCAGGCCCCTTATACCTCTGAGCCCTAAAACCTAATGTCTTACAACTGAGGACTAATTTGTTTTCTTTTTTCCCCCTTGCTGCACCCCACCCAGTGAAATCTTAACATAACTATTAAATCAAGTGACACCGACCCACCCAGGGGAACCCTCCCAAAAAAGGGTATGATTGTTTACTGCCTTTTTTGAGTTCTCTCCTCCCTCCGGCGAAAGACCATTTACTCTTTATGCTGCTGCTGAGTCTTTATTTGCTCACAGAATTTTCCAGCCTCTTTTTGGTCCCTAAAGCTATGCATCTTATTATCCCACATGACTTTTAGCAGGGCCGGGAATCTCAGATGGGCTGTAGCGCCCAGTGAACGCATTTCGGGTATGAATTTTCCCAGCTCCCATTGTCGGTCAAGTGTAGTATTAGAGAGTCCGACCGGACACGGAATGACCAGTCCCCTTTGGTAAAGCTGCTGGCTTTCAAAGCCACTGAAAGAATTCGATCTTTAAGAGTATAGGTTTTGAAGTTGACCAAGATTTTCCTTGTTTTTTTCCTGTTGGGATTCTTGGAGAAAGGGTCTCAGTGGATCCTCTGGATGTCCGCCTCAAACTCCAGAGTGTCCACCCCAGGGATAAATTCCTTTAATAGGTCAATGACAAAACCTTTGATGTTATCGCCCTCAAGGCCCTCCGGAATATTAAGAATTCTAATTTTGTCACGCCTGGCGTTGTCCTCCAAGGATTCTATTTTGTCCAATAGCTCCCTCTCCCCTCTATTTAAGGGCTGAATCTCATCCTGATTTAGCTCTATCTCCTTATTAAGGGTTACCAAAGAGGCTTCCATTACACCAATTCTCTCTTTGATGGCTGACATTCTAACCGCTAACTTCTCACAGGTCTCTTGAATCTTGCTTTGGTTTCTCTCTGAGATCGCAAACTTGCTTCTAATCTCTGAGGATAAAGCATCTAGCATCCCAATCAAACCTTGCTGCATCTGGGTGTTTCCCATTGGACTAGGCAGAGTAGCTACTCTTGTGGAGTTCGAATCTTGTCCTCCCTCCTCCGAGGGAGTTTCCCCCATATCCCCTAATATTTGAAATCTATTAGCAGTAGGGACATCTTGGTGTATTCCCTCTGTATTTTGCAAATCTGATTCCATGTTAACTGACTTCCCTGCGTTGTTTCCTCAGGTCCAGATCTATTCATGATGGAAAACGGGATGGCAATATTATCAGGTACTTTAATCTGTGATTTGGCCTGAACTTTAAAAAAAGATCTTGAGGGGGTTATTTTAACTCGCTCTGTTTTCTGCAAGGCTGGAATGGAAGGGGGTTGCGCTATACCTATAGATAAGGCTTGGGAGGGATCTGCACTAGCAGATGCTACTTTCTGCGACTTAATTTTCCTACTCCCTTGCTTATATTGAATTTTCTCATAAAAAGAAGCTCGAGGGGGCTGATGGACATCTGCCGTACAGATACTATTGTACCTTAGAGCATATATGTCTTGGACATCTATCAATATCATGCACACCCAAAAGAGCAACTAACCCCCCTGACGTACTTCAGCAAAAAACTCAAGCCCCTTCTTCACCAGTTTCTTCTTTTTTTTCTTCTTTCTGTATTTTTTCCTCTTTACTGGCCTCCAAAAATGTTAATGGGGCACTAGCAACCTTGCCCCTGCGCCTTGCCCGCCTTGGGCTCATGTGCAAGAGAAATAGGGTTGACGAACTACTGTAGCCAGGAGATAGCTGTTGTTTGGTGTTAGTGTTGTGCCCCAAAAGCTTCTGAGCCCCAGGCTGGAGCTGAACAGGCGGAGGTGGCAACAACAGGCAGGAGCCAAGCTTCCCAGGCACGCCCCAAGAGGAAATCGGAGAGACAATGCACCTCTCCCTTTGTAACTCACCCTCAGCATGGAGCAGACATCCCCCGCCCGAGGGAGAGAACGTCAGGCATGTTCCGGCCAGCATCATCCGGGAGATGTGCCGCCCCCGAGACCGAAGAAGAAACGAGAAAAAGTCTCCACAGACAAAGGAAGCAAGAACAGCACACCGACGACAAGCCGACTCGGGTAAATTAATCTGTCTATACGGGTCCGCAGAGCCAGATCCGCAAGGATGATACCGGAGGGGCAGAAGGGAGCTTGCGGCCGGGACGCTGACCCACCTCCATGTTCCCCGCTGACTCAACCAAATGTGGTTCTTGTTCATAAGGGATACCTCTTGCTTTTTTCCCAAGCAAACATTGTTTGTACATAATGATAAGAACTTTTATGGTCACAAACCTTGTGTTTTTGCGACGAGGCCCTTTGTGCTAACACTAGTTTAGATACAGGCACTAACTCATAGGTCTAAAGGTCCCAAATGTTTGAATGTTTCCAAGTTATTTTGACAGGTATGGAACAGTATGCCATGTCTTTACACCATGGGCTAAGACATAGCGACTTGAGAGGCCCTTTATGGAACTGTCTTGTGATCCACAATTTCCCTTACTCCTTTACATTTACCTGCAGATGTTCCTAATGATAAAGATGATTACAACCTTTGCAAGACTAGTTAAAGATATTTTCTCTTCTAAAGCTATATACTCACTCTTACTCACAAAGCCATGGTAATCAATAAGGGCCAGATATAGGATTACCAAAAGGCTCCATGTTATAAGAGCACCTCTTTTTCAGCAGCAAATTTGTGCATTCTGCAATTATTAATTTTGGTTCAGTTCAATTAACTAAAACAGACTAAAACACCTGAAAACAATGATTTGTAAAAGTAAAAATCAGAAATGAAAATGTTGTATCCCAGTAACATGAAGCCATCTGATATTTAGGGTGAGTTTATTAAAATAGAAACAATTGCATAGACCACCTTATGAAGTGACCAACACAGTATAATTGTGAGTCTTCATTCCAGTTTCATGACAGAGGTAAGAAAAACAATCGGCCTGATTTAAAGTTTTGAGGATGAAGTCAACTCTGTCAGGATGGTGGAGGACAATACCTCTGACATTCAGAGGGTTCTCTGCCTGTCAAATTTAGAGTTGTTTTGGTCCTGTGGACAACTCTCCACATTGACAGGAAATGCTGTCATGGGACTTCTTTTCTATGCACGAAACATTTGAAGGACAGTACACTCAGACTTGATTGACGGCTAGCATTCTTTCACAAAATGTTGTTTTTCAAAAAAACAAACTCGCAAAGCAGGAGTTTGTTTTGGAAAAAACACGAATGGTCTCACACACCTGGGAGTATTCTCCCCGGATGATAGGGTCATTATTTTTTCCCTATTCTTTACAGCCAGGTTTTAATCTAAGTAGATTAGATGGAATAACGTCTTTATTCACCTTACCATACTTTGTTGAACCATAAGAGGACGTATTCTGTTGAGATAGTACAAGCAAATAAATGGGTTTATAATTATTTGAACTGAATGTCCTTGGAATATTAGTGAATTTTCCATTAAACCAGAGAAAGACAAGTAGGCATCAAATACACAGAAGAAAAGAAAATCACAGACGTTTTTATTCATTGACTTCATTGCAAATATTGGAAGAAATAAGACACTGAATAAACAGAGACATATTGTTACCTCCATTATTTTGACCTACTGATCGAACATTTCATACTTCCACTTTAATACTGATTTTTTTAGACAGGCAATGTGGACCCACTATTCAGTTTTTAAATCTGATTTGGGGTTTTTCTCTTTCAAATATCATTTTCTGGCTGTCTCTCAGACACAGCCTATGTGCTAGGTGATGGCTCTCTCAGTAGTAGCAATGGTACAGGCTCCAAGTACAAGTATCCAAAACAAGGACACAATGCAGCATTAGATTTCAGCAGCTGGCTATCATCAGCATTTCTGAGTAATCACCAGGGACAAACAAAAGGGTATCCCGGCTTAGAAACTTTAACACCTTTAATAAGAAACATATGACCTACCACTTACTAATACCATCTACACTATGTCGTCACTCAGGAAGAACTAATCAGCAGCCCTTTGCTAAAAAGGACCACACAGAATGTTTTGGGTAGCCTTTTCTCCATTCCCCCTCACTTCAGTTCTGGGTCTTCACCCTCTATCCACAGGGATGCAGTCAATATTCTTCAACTGTGTAGGGAAGCTGTATCTACTGTCCAACTTGTCACAGAGAATGCATTCTCATGGTCCTTGCACTAAGACATTCATCACACAAGGAGTCTTACTACTACACACTTAGGGGCAGATTTTCTAATGGTTTGTGTTACCCTTGCGTCAATCAAGGCGATGCAAGGCAACGCAAGCCCTTATATGGGATTTAATAAGCCACACAAAACTACCTTGCCCTGCATTAACATGTGGTCGAAAAGGCAATTATTAAGGATCTGCTCCCTCATAATCAAATTGTACAAATCCTTGAAATCATTCACTTTGCTGCCAAGTAACCAGCCCCAGAGCCTTAGTAGCAAAGTCTACAAAGTCTACCCAGTCCTGAGTCTGTGTGTTCTGGGTGTCTCTGAACTTAATCCTGTACTGTTCTGTGGTTAAGCCAACCCATCAATGAGAGCACTCTTCAGGACTGAATATTTGTCAGCATCCTCTTCTCTAACAGTGAGGAGCTTATCTCTACCTTTGTCAGCAAAGGAGAGCCACAAGATAGCTGCCCACTGCTCTTGAAGGACCCTCTGTACTTTACAGGCCCTCTCTAAAGCAGTTATCCATTTGTGGATGTCATCCCCACCATGGTAGGGAGGGACCATCTTGCTCACGTTCCTATGATCATAAGTATATTCCTTACTTATAGGGACACTGTTGCTGCCACCATAGGACTCTAGTCCCAATCTTTTCCTAGCCTTCTGGAGTTCTAGGGATTCCTTATCTAGGGCCAATTGCTCTTGCCTGAGCCTAAGCTTGACTTTCTCAAGCTCTAGAAATTGGCACTGTCTGTCATAAGAGTTGTCCCTCTTATGAGATATGGAGGTCCCTGCAGACTGTCCTGAATGGTTAGATTCTGCAGAGGGAGATCTAGATCTCCTAGGTAAACTCTGCACTCTTACAGAAGGAGTAAATAGAGGGCCAATGGGGCCTTCTCCATCTCTTCCTGAAGATCTGAGTTGTCCAGGTGGGAATCATCTTGATCCTCCTGGCCAGGATTTGAGTCTAGGTCATAAAAGGTGTCACCTCTCGACCTGTCTTCATTCCCTGCCCCACCCACTCTTTCTACCTCATCTGACCTAGGGGGCTTCCTAAGGTCATCTAAGAGTAACACCTCAATGAGACGTTGGGTGTTGGCATTTCTCCCTGTCTTCAGCTTCCTAGAAACACACATGGCTTTCAATTCCTGAAAGGCAAAACCATTGTACCTAGAAGGCAGAGAGCCACTGGCTTCTCCTTTAGAAGACATAACTAAGTGTGGTGTGGTGTATGTACCTACTTAACCTAGTGGGAACTAAACTCTCTTAGGTTGAAGAAAGGGTGTGCTAGACCCTTAACTTACCCAACCCTAAGTTCAGTAGAACTTACTTATTCTAAACTTAAGTATTATATGGGCCTAATACTTTAGTGGTTTTCAGTTAATCAATACAAAGAGATTTATCTGGTAAAACAATGCAGACTTGAATCCCAACCGCTGCACACCAATGTGAGACGTTGGCCTGGTATATGCTGTCCACTAATTAAAGTGGGCACCTTGCACAAGTCCAAACAACCCTTATGATGTATGAGGTCAAAGATAACCTTTAGAAATCTATCCTAGTGGTAGCTGTGGAGAGCAGCCTTCAGGCTTAATCTTGAAGGAATGTAAAGCAGCTTGCTTCACCAGAATATCACCTCCTATATTGACTAAATGAAAGGAGAACCACACAGTAGTGATATAAAAATATGTATTTATTAATATAAGACTCTCTAGTATCCTCTACACGAGGATAGGACACAAAGTACACAATACGAGATCAATAGAACAGTTGTAAGTAGCACAATACACAGTGGGCGCCAGGGGGAGACCAAACCATTTACTAAAATAGTGGTATAACAACCACAACTTGGGTCAAGATAAGGTCTGGAGCACGTAGAATCATTGGGACCCCAGGGAACCACCAAAGGTGAGTAGATAGGGACCCCACGGAGGCCGGTGCAGTGTGCTAACACGACCGCAGGCTCCGTACAATTCTATGGGGAAGTCGAGGTTGCAATTTCACAGTTCAAGGACCCTTCTAGGAGGACTTCGAGGAAACCCTTTGGAACTTAAGAGGTTGGAGGACCACCCCACCCGTGGATACCGTAGTACCCAAGTTACCTATCCCAGAGGAGCTGTGTGCATAGGTCTGGAGTGATGTCGGAAACCGCCCTCGTTCTCAAAGGCGGGCTGCGAAGAAGTACTGCTGCCGTGAAGGTGAAAAGGGTCCGGTGAAATCCAAGCCTGGATTCAGGAAGGAAGGAACCTGAAAGCAGAGGGGACAGAGTCTGGGTCACTTCACAGTGACCAGGGGCTCGGTAGACGAATGCCCACCGATATCGGGTGCCTCAGGTGCGAAGAAGGGATGCTTGACTCTGCAGCCACGAGGTCCAGGAGATGTTGACGATGACCAGGAGCCAGATGCAAGCTGTCCCATGAAGAATGTCGATTGCTGATGGGTCGGTGTTCGGTTGGAGCAGCAACAAGCTTGGCAAAAGCAACCCATGCAGCAAGGTCAAGCAGGTTACAGTGAGGACCAGCAAGGTCCTGGGGACTCTACAAGCAATGGAGAGTCAGGGCACTTCTGGAGCAATCAGGGAAGCTCAAAAGAAATCAAGATGACCCTCAAGAGGACCCACAGGCCGAATGACCAGGAGTCACGAGGGGACCTTGAGCAAGATTGCAAAGTACCAGCCCATGTAGCACTCTTGTGAGGAGGCCAGAGGTCTTTGGTGCAAATACTGCTCAGGGTCAGGACTACATGGAGTCCAATGCACAAGCTCGGAAATGGCCAACAAGCATATGTAACTGCAAATGGATGCGGTGCACAGGGGTTCAAGTTATGCAGTCCCCACGAGGGATACTGGCCTCAAACTTGCTGAGAGGGCAGATCAACCTCAGGGACCTTGGTAACCCATGTCCTGTGTTGCTAAAATCTTCAGAGTCTGCAGGAGCACAGGAGCAGCAGACCGGTCAGTTGCATTGAGGTGCCTACTAGAGCAGGGGAGTGACTCCTTCACTCCAAGGGAGATTCTTCAGTTGTTTTTAGTGCACCACAGGTCCTGCACGGAGCCTGTATGGAGCAAGGGCACAGACAAACTTTGGACGGAGAGGGGGACGAAGTCAGGCCCAGTCGAAGTCCAGCAAAGTCCAGAGTGTCCAGACGGTCAAAGGTCAGTGGTTTCTTCTTGTAGAATCTTGTCCACGTAAAATCTAAAGTCTTACTGCCAGGTAATCCCTTTTGTACCCACTGGAGGTGGTTGGACTGATTCGGGGGACCCTCCTAGGGGAGGGTCAGGACAGAGGGGTGGTTACACCCATGTCCTTTGTCCACTTTCATGCCAGAGCAGGTGCCAATGGCTCCCAGAACTGGTTTGAGCTGGACTATGCACAAGGACACCAAATGTGCCCCTAGTACAGACTTTCAGGCTCTCTCAGAGTGCACCCACCCAGCCCCAATACACTAAATCCTGTCTGGGAGGTGGTTACACCTCAGTGTGACAGGATGCCTATTGTGCTGCCTTCCTCTGCTCGAGCTTGGCTCAGCAGCAGGAGGGAGGAAATGTGTCTCTGGTCGGCAGCATCCATTTTGTGCTGAGTGGGTCGAGAAGGCTTGCACCGGATAGACCAGTGACCCAACGAAGCTCGCTTCAGAAGGGTGGAATCATACCTCCCACACCAGTTACCGGTGTGGAGGTATGATTCCAAGGTGTTTGATACCAAACACGATATGTTTCCATGCAGCTGTTTTCGAGATAGCATTTACCGCGAGGTTATAATGCACCTCTACCTATATGTCTGGCTGAGTCACAGACAACCCGGGAGAATGGTCTCCGAAGGCTGCAGAGTGACACTGCTCATGCAGGGGCACCCTCTCATGTAAAAACCAGCACCCTGTCTTCAGGATTGTTAAGGCCTGCTATAGGGGTGACTTATAAGTTTTAAGTGTAGTGACCAATAGATATAGTGAACCTATATCTAACGTAAGTGGTGCAAGCACCAGCTTACACAGGTTGCAGTAGCAAACCTGTAGTTCCATTTTGCATGGCCTCTCATGGGTGGCATAATACATGCTTCAGCCCATGGGAGGCCTCTGGGGTACCTATGCCCTGGGTACATGTGTACCATATACTAGGGACTGATAAGGGTACCCCAGGATCCAATCTGGAGTGTACCAACATACATGTAACAATTTAAAGGAGAAAGCAGATAGACTGGGGTCCTGATTAGCAGGATCCCAGTCGACTAGTCAAAAACAGTGCAACATCAAGCAAAAAGTTGAGGTAACCATAAGAAGCAGATCCTACTTTCCTACAGTTACCACTCCAACTTGGAGGTTGTTAGCTCATCTATGGTTTACGACTGCAATTGCAGTCAAAATTCCTTTCCTAATTGGAAAGGGAAGGGAGAAAACCCCATTCATGAACCCTTTTATTTGCAATTCAGAAAGAATCACAAAAATCCTTTTACTAGTCTAAAGAAACCTTCAACTCAAAAAAGGGTTTTGAACATAATGATATATTTTTTTTAATATATATTTTTGTTTTAGTCCTCATTCATCAATAAGTAATTTCGTCTTTGCGAGGTATAGGCACAGGAGTGGGTCCAGTGGACAAGGGACACATCGAAATGAGACTATCTGCCCCCCTCAGTGGTCCCCCTAAAGCTGACCTCAAGCCAACCAGACAGACTGAGGGAGGAACAATGACCTGGGGATAACTCCTCCAACCAATCAAGGTATTACTTATAAAATAATCATGGGACCATGTGATATCTAAATGGTTTCTTCAACCCATTCCTCCCAAGCCACCCAGAACCCAGCTCTTTTTTCTGACAGACATCCTCGATCCAGCCTGTTAACTCTTTTATTAGAGTTAATCCAGTCCAAGAATATTGGGGGTAAGGGGGAGATCCATTTCAAACATCTCTCTTCTTGCCATCAATATAAAAACAAATGCAAGTTTTTCTGACTAGATTGTCAATTTAATTTGTGGCCCCTCTCCGAGCTGCATCCCGAAAATGCCTAAAGCTAAGTTTAGCTCGATATCTATTCCCAAAATTTCAGAAATCATCTTACCGACATCATCCCAGAAGCCCTAGATCTGAGGACCCTGCCAAAACATATGAATGTCATCGGCGTTTACGGCAGCACACTTTGGACAGCATTTGGTTCCTTCACCTCTCATCTTTGACAGCCTTTTAGGAGTCCAATATGCTCTGTGTATGTAAAAAGATGATTTCTTCTTAAAGGAGCAGCTTTAACCACTGACCATAAAGTGTGCATCGATACTTGCTGTAAGTGCGTGATATCAGTCGAAGGCAGGGCACTCCTCCAGGACTCATCCAGAGATGATGATGACAAGTCTTCCTTTACCAGAGTCCAGTACCACTTGGCCACCTCCTTATGCTGACAAAGAGGCCTCAGTTGCTTACTTTTGTATTCTTCATTGCCTTCCCCATCTTTACCAAGCCTGCACGCCCAACTCAGTAGTTGATAATATTTGAACCTTGAGATTTTATGGTTCGTGATATTGTCGAGGAGATCCCATGCGACTAATTTGTTGTTCGATAGTAACTGACCCCGTTTATTTATTCCTGCTTCCTGCAGAGGCACAGTCAGCTTTTCATGTAGACCGTTAGTGGTCCCAGTAGAGTGCCTGATCGGGGCAATAGAGCTATAGTAAGGAATCTTCCAAATTTTCCAAATCTGGTACCAGAACTCACTGGCCGCTCTCAAGGTCTTTAATTTGATTTTCTTAAAAAAATTTGGATGGCCAAATTTAAAAGGAAACTGTCACCACCGAATGGTAAATGTTTTATCATGGCTAGATGGAATGTGGAGAAATAAGCTGCTTTGCCAAAGAGAGATCTAATATTCTTTAGCTGAAAAGCCCAGCAATAAAAATGGAAATCTAAGCCGGCAATGCTACCTTCTGATTTCGACTTCCTGAATTTATTCCAAGCTATCCTTACCCCTTTATTAGATCAAATAAAACTTGATATGTCCCCTTGCAAATATTTTAAAACCTTGGAGTTAAAGTTCAGCGGGATCGCATCAAAGATGGATGTAAATTTTTGGAGGATCGACATCTTCACCAAATTGGAGCGCCCTAAAATTGAGAGTGGTAGGCCTCCCCACAGCCTCAACATAGCCTTAGTCTCCTTCATTTTTTTGTCAAGGTTTGCCTGGGCCAGCCTATTAAGGTCTTGAGTTATTTGGATCACGAGATATCAAATGTCCTGCTTCATCAAAGGGTTATTTGTTTGAATGTTCCAGGACATAATCTCGGTTTTCAGTGCATTGATTTGGTAACCTGAGACTGCGCCGAATTCAGACAGCAGAAGGGCAAGTGCCGAAGAAGAATGGGAGCAATCCCTTGTGAAAACCATCAGATCATCGGCATAGAGTGCCACTTTTTCACCCATACGTTCCATTCAAATGGCAGAATATTTTGGTCTGCTCTGATTTTGCATGCAAGAGGTTCTATGTATAAGTCAAAAAGAAGAGGGGAAAGAGGGTATCCCTGTCTTGTCCCACACTCTATTGTAATTGATTAAGTGAGGGACCCATTAACCAGGATCTTAGCAGAAGGAGTCTTATAAAGGGCGCAAAATAGCCCTCACAAACCTCTCACCCAAACCGAATCGCTGCATTGTGTAATGAAGAAAGCGCCAGCTAACTCTGTCAAAAGCTTTTGCTGCATCAAAAGTAAAAATTGATAGGGGCAGGTTGTTTGCTGATGCTATATCAATGCACCTATCAGTTCATGCTTTAAGTCATGGAGCTGACGACCCTTAATAAAACCCTTTTGGTCGGGCTGAACCACAAGGACAATCACTGTCTCCAACCTCTTAGCGAGAACCTGCGCATAGATTTTGTGATCACAGTTCAGCAGGGAAATTGGTCTGATATAGATCTGCTTTTAAAATTAAGCTGACAGCCGCTTCTTCCCATGCTTTTGGACTTAGTATCCCTTCCGAAAAAATTCCATCTATCAATCTGGCCAAGACAGGGATTATTACCTCTTGAAGGGAAATATAAAACTCATTAGGTAAACCATCCAACGCGGCAGCGCTACCTCTCGTTACATTTTTAATTACTGACTGGACCTCTTCTAAAGTAATTTTCTGGTTAAACGGTCAAGCCAAATTTTCACAGAGCGAGGGAGGCACTGCACTATCAATATATTACGTCACCTCATCCTCCGAAGCGTAAGGTCATCTGTATATAGATCTTAAAAGAAGGCTTCAAAAGCTTGTTCAATCTCATCGCTAGAAGTAAAGGCCCTCCCCGAATCCTTAGGTATAATTTCTTTTATTATGTTCCTCTTAAAATCAGAGCGAGATTTCCAAGCAAGGAGCTTCCCGCATCCCTCCCCTTACTCATAATGGGCTAATTTACTTGCCTCCCATTTTTTCCTTAAGAGGTCATCTAGATGGTCTGCTAAAGCTTGTTTTGCTGACTTTACTTTGTTGTCTTCCTCAGCTTGGCCCTGCTCCCATATTTGCGAACCTGTTTTAGACATAGCTTTTAAAATATTATCTCCCACGGTTATTGACCTATATTTAGACTCTTTATTTTTTTGCTGCCAAACTGATTATTCTACCCCTGATGAAAGTCTTGTAAGTGTCCCATATCACATGAGTTGGCGCTGAAGAGTCATTAACCGTGAAAAAATCCAGAGAGTCGCTCTTCAGCTGAGTAATAACTATAGGATCCTGTAGCAGAGCTCTATCTAGAGTCCATCTATTTTTGGCGGACCCCCTTTCTAGTAGCAGATCTAAGGCAACTGCAGAGTGATCTGATACATGATCAGGGACATGGTTCACTTCTCACATGCTATTCACCAGCCTTGAATACACCAGAAAGAAATCGATTCTAGAGGCATGCCCATGTTTTTTATTGTGGAAAGTATAATTTTGGCTATTGCTAACCCCCCTAGATTTAACTCTTCATATATCAACGAAACTCAGGTCTTTCATCATTAGTTCCATAAACCGTCTAACTTTTGGAGATCCAATGTTTTCCCCTTTTGTAGATTTATCAAGTTTAGGGTTCAGCAAAATATTAAAATCACCTCCTAGAATTATTGGAGCTTTAACTTCCAATAAATGATAATATAAGGATTTCAGGGGTGCATCATCATCAATATTTGGGCCATAAAATCTGGCCAACACTTACCATCCATTCTGTATTTTGACATTGGCTAGGGCCCACCACCCTCCATGATCTACTTTACTCTTCCCCAAAAGAGCCTTAGCAGTTTTTTTAAAAATTATACTCTCTTCCTTAGTACAATACGTTTGGTTGGTGTGAACTGAGTCTGCGATCCACTTCTGTTTAGAGATATAGGGGCACATGCATCAAAGTTACAATTTGCGATTACCAAATACAGATTATTAAGGAATCGCTATTTGGTAATCACAAATGCCTATGCATGTAGGAATCGCCAACAAAAATTGCAATTCCTTAACATTAGCTAATAGCGATTCGTAAATTGTGAATCACTATTAGCTAATGTGACTCCATTCATTCCTATGGGCCAACAGGCCCATAGGAATGATTGGCATTGCATTCGCTAATTGCGATTACCAAATTGGTAATCGCAAATAGCGAATGCAAATCGAAGGGTGCCCGGGGGCCTAAGGCCCCCCTGAAGCACCCCACAAAAAAGGTAAGTGTGCACATGTAAAGCGCACACATGCCCTAAGGGCATGTGTGCCCTACATGGCACTTTGAAAAATGCATTTTTGTGCATTTTTCAAAGCATGCACATATTACCATCAACTTGAAGTTGATGGTAATAAGCATTTACTAAATGCACAGTTTGCATTTAGGAAAGGCTACATGCATCGGCATTAGGGAATCGCAAATTGCGATTCCCTAAATGCATTCGCATTTAAGGTAATCTCAAAAAATTGTGATTACCTAAATTGCGAATGACAAAATCTACTTGCATTGGAAAATGTCTGTTTGCAAATGGAAAATGGCTTGATGCATGTGCCCCATAGATCTTCCATTCCTCAAGTGAAAGATGGGTCTCTTGCAAAATCATTACATCTGCATTGGCCTGTTTTAGATATTGCAGGATCCGTCTCCTTCTGCTAGCAACTCTAAGCCCATTCACATTCCACGTTAAAATTTTTAGGGGAGTAGAACCTCTAGAATTTGACATCTTGACCTAGGTCTTTCATAAGTTCACCACTGACTGACTCAGGCCCCTATATCTCTGAGCCCTAAAACCTAATGTCTTACAACTGAGGAGTAATTTTTTTTCTTTTTTCCCCCTTGCTGCACCCCACCCAGTGAAATCTTAACATAACTACTAAATCAAGTGACCCCGACTCACCCCGGGGAACCCTCCCCAAAAAAGGATATGATTGTTTACTGTCTTTTTTGAGCACTCTCCTCCCTCCGGCGTAAGACCATTTACTCTTAATGCTGCTGCTGAGTCTTTATTTGCTGACAGAAATTTCCAGCCTCTTTTGGGTCCCTAAAGCAATGCATCTTATTATCCCACATGACTTTTAGCAGGGCCGGGAATCTCAGATGGGCTGTAGCGCCCAGTGAACGCATTTCGGGTATGAATTTTCCCAGCTCCCATTGTTGGTCAAGTGTAGTATTAGAGATGTCCGACCGGACACGGAATGACCAGTCCCCTTTGGTAAAGCTGCTGGCTATCAAAGCCACTGAAAGAATTCGATCTTTAAGAGTATAGGTTTTGAAGTTGACCAAGATTTTCCTTGTTTTTTTCCTGTTGGGATTCTTGGAGAAAGGGTCCACCCCAAGGATAAATTCCTTTAATAGGTCAATGACAAAACCTTTGATGTTATCGCCCTCAAGGCCCTCTGGAATATTAAGAATTCTAATGTTGTCAAGCCTGGCGTTGTTCTCCAAGGATTCTATTTTGTCCAATAGCTTCCTCTCCCCTCTCTTCAAGGTCTGAATCTCATCCTGATTTAGCTCTATCTGCTTATTGAGGGTTACCAAAGAGGCATCCATTACACCAATTCTCTCTTTGATGGCTGACATTCTAACCGCTAACGTCTCACAGGTCTCTTGAATCTTGCTTTGGTTTCTCTCTGAGATCGCAAACTTGCTTCTAATCTCTGAGGATAAAGCATTTAGCATCCCGATTAAACCTTGCTGCATCTGTGTTTTTCCCATTGGGCTAGGCAGAGTAGCTACTCTTGTGGAGATCGAATCTTGTCTTTCCTCCTCCGAGGGAGTTTCCCCCATATCCCCTAATATTTGAAATCTATTAGCGGTAGAAACATCTTGGTGTATTCCCTCTGTACTTTGCAATTCTGATTCCATGTTAACTGACTTCCCTGCGTTGTTTCCCTCAGGTCCAGATCTATTCATGATGGAAAACGGGATGGCAATATTATCAGGTACTTTAATCTGCTATTTGGCCTCAACTTTAAAAAAAGATCTCGAGGGGGGTTATTTACACTCGCTCTGTTTTCTTTTTCTGAAAGGCTGGAATGGAAGGGGTTGCGCTACACCCATAGATGAGGCTTGGGAGGGATCTGGAATAGCAGAAGCTACTTTCTGCGACTTAATTTTCCTACTCCCTTGCTTATATTGAATTTTCTCATAAAAAGAAGCTTGAGGGGGCTAAGGGATATTTGCCGTACAGATATTATTGTTCCTTAGAGCATATATGTTTGGCTGTCTCGGACATCTATCAATATCATGCATACCCAAAAGAGCAACTAACCCCCCCTGACTTACTTGAGCAAAAAACTCAAGCCCCTTGTTCACCAGTTTCCTCTTTTTTTTCTTCTTTCTGTATTTTTTCCTCTTTACTGGCCTCCAAAAATATTAATGGGGCACTAGCAGCCTTGCCCCTGTGTCTTTCCCGCCTTGGGCTCATGTGCTAGAGAAATAGGGTTGACAAACTACTGTAGCCAGCAGATAACTGTTGTTTGGTGTTAGTGTTGTGTCCCAAAAGCTTCTGAGCCCCAGGCTGGAGCAGAACAGGCGGAGGTGGCAACAACAGGCAGGAGCCAAGCTTCCCAGGCACGCCCCAAGAGGAAATCGGAGAGACAACGCACCTCTCCCTTCGTAACTCACCCGCAGCATGGAGCAGACGTCCCCCACCCGAGGGAGAGTACGTCAGGCGTGTTCCGGCCAGCATCATCCGGGAGATGATAAGAACTTTTATGGTCACAAACCTTGTGATTTTGCGACGAGCCTCTTTGTGCTAAAACTAGTTTAGATACAGGCACTAACTCATAGGTCTAAAGGTCCCAAATGTTTGAATGTTTCCAAGTTATTTTGACAGGTATGGAACAGTATGCCATGTCTTTACACCATGGGCTAAGACATAGCGACTTGAGAGGCCCTTTATGGAACTGTCTTGTGCTCCACAACTTCCCTTACTCCTTTACATTTACCTGCAGATGTTCCAAATGATAAAGATGATTACATCCTTTGCAAGACTAGTTAAAGATGTTTTCTCTTCTAAAGCTATATACTCACTCCTACTCACAAAGCCATGGTAATCAATAAGGGCCAGATATAGGATTACCAAAAGGCTCCATGTTATAAGAGCACCTCTTTTTCAGCAGCAAATTTGTGCATTCTGCAATTATTAATTTTGGTTCAGTTCAATTAACTAAAACAGACTAAAACACCTGAAAACAATGATTTGTAAAAGTAAAAACCAGAAATGAAAATGTTGTATCCCAGTGACATGAAGCCATCTGATATTTAGGGTGAGTTTATTAAAATAGAAACAATTGCATAGACCACCTTATGAAGTGACCAACACAGTATAATTGTGAATCTTCATACCAGTTTCATGACAGAGGTAAGAAAAACAATCGGCCTGATTTAAAGTTTTGAGGATGAAGTCAACTCTGTCAGGATGGTGGAGGACAACACCTCTGACATTCAGAGGGTTCTCTGCCTGCCAAATTTAGAGTTGTTTTGGTCCTGTGGACAACTCTCCACATTGACAGGAAATGCTGTCATGGGACTTCCTTTCTATGCACGAAACATTTGAAGGACAGTACACTCAGACTTGATTGACGGCTAGCATTCTTTCACAAAATGTTGTTTTTCAAAAACAAACTCGCAAAGCAGGAGTTTGTTTTGGAAAAAAAAACGAATGGTCTCACACACCTGGGAGTATTCTCCCCGGATGATAGGGTCATTATTTTTTTCCTATTCTTTACAGCCAGGTTTTAATCTAAGTAGATTAGATGGAATAACGTCTTTATTCACCTTACCATACTTTGTTGAACCATAAGAGGAAGTATTCTGTTGAGAAGGCACAAGCATATAAATGGGTTTATAATTATTTGAACTGAATGTCCTTGGAATATTAGTGAATTTTCGATTAAACCAGAGAAAGACAAGTAGGTATCAAATACACAGAAGAAATGAAAATCACAGACGTTTTTATTCATTGACTTTATTGCAAATATTGTAAGAAATAAGACACTGAATAAACAGAGACATATTGTTACCTCCATTCTTTTGACCTACTGATCGAACATTTCACACTTCCACTTTAATACTCATTTTTTTAGACAGGCAATGTGGATCCACTATACAGTTTTTAAATCTGATTTGGGGTTTTTCTCTTTCAAATATCATTTTCTGGCTGTCTCTCAGACACAGTCTATGTGCTAGGTGATGGCTCTCTCAGTAATAGCAATGGTACAGGCTCCAAGTAGAAGTATCCAAAACAATGACACAATGCAGCATTAGATTTCAGCATCTGGCTATCATCAGCATTTCTGAGTAGTCACCTGGCACAAACAAAAGGGTATCCCTGCTTAGAAACTTTAACACCTTTAATAAGAAACATATGACCTACCACTTACTAATACCATCTACACTATGTCGTCACTCAGGAAGAACTAATCAGCAGCCCTTTGCTAAAAAGGACCACACAGAATGTTTTGGGTAGCCTTTTCTCCATTCCCCCTCACTTCAGTTCTGGGTCTTCACCCTCTATCCACAGGGATGCAGTCAATATTCTTCAACTGTGTAGGGAAGCTGTATCTACTGTCCAACTTGTCACACATACTGCATTCTGATGGTCCTTGCACTAAGACATTCATCACACAAGGATTCTTACTACTACACACTTTGGGGCAGATTTTCTAAGGGGTTGTGTTACCCTTGCGTCAATCAAGGCGATGGGATTTAATAAGCCACACAAAACCACCTTGCCCTGCATTTACATGTGTCGAGAAGGCGTTTCAGGGGTGAAGCATGGGTGTTCTCATGCCTCCACCCATGGATTCTGCTGCAATCCCAAATTTACTAAGGTTAGTAAACCTGGCATTGAGTGAAAATAGAATGTCTTCCTAAGTGAGAGGTAACGGGGAGAAATATCTGTGTTGTTCCTCATTACTTCGTATTTCAATGAGTGCTGCATTCTACAGCATACATAGAAAGGCAAATACCTAAGGATTGTTTTTGTAAGGGTAGGTGCCCCTTTGCTATTCCCTGAAGAAGCTTTCAGAGGAAATTGAAATGCATTGGGAACTAATCACATTTTGATGAGAAGAAAAATTAACTGTAAACAACAAATATTTAATCAGTGAAGAAAAGCAAAGTGTTGTAAAGATCAATGCAAAAGCGCATATATTTTCAATCTAGCAACTTCCAATGTTCTAACACACTCAGTGGGTTGAAAGCGGTGATGGCCTACAAAACCCAGGTCATGACTGGTGTTCAGGGAAAAAATGGCAGAAAGCACTGTGAGGGCTTGCATAGTCTAGCTGTAGGCTCACTGCAACATTTTTCTGAAACTAGCAAGTCTATCAACTAAACGATTACAAGGGTAGGACCGGGATATGTTGGTCAATAATGCTAAGTCATACGTGATGCAGGTGGGGCCAAGTTTAAAAAAGGATTTTAATTTCAGGGTTGGGGCTTTCCTAGTCCCCAAGACCAGCACCTTTTCGTATTTGGGGGTTACGCTGGACGCCAAACTTAACTGGGGCCCCTTAAGAAGTAAAAAGAAAGGAGATTTTTTAAGGAGTAACGCAGCAATTTTTAATTTTGCCTCAAGGTTAGGCAATAAACCCATAGGTGCACTTTTGGAGATCTATAGGGCAAAAGGTCTAACTCAGGTATCTTATGGCAGCGAAATTTGGGGCTATATCGCACTAGAGGAGCTACAAAGAGTTGAATATGGGTTTATGAGACATCTCTTATGTGTTCCACAGAGAACCCCCGCATTCATCGTACATGAGGAGCTGGGTATGCCTTACCTGACTGACATGTTGTCGTTTCGCCCGCTTTCTCATTGGCTCAAAGTCTGGTTGAACAAGGGGACCGCTCTAAATAGAGAGACCCTAAGGTATTGTACGGCTTTTGACAATGCCCTCCACATTCTTTGGTTAAAATACATCCGGGATGAATATAGGACCCTTGGTAGGGCGGATCTCTATAGCAATCCGAACTCAATAGAAAGAAAAGATCTTCTTTGGGCCAAGGAGACTTTTTTTAGACAGCGGCTGGTGAATAGGGAAGAGTGTGAGCTAATGAAGCCCAGTGTATGTGAAGCGCATTATGGCAGGTGACAGCCCAGGCCCCTCCCTCTCGATCAACCAGACAGGAGAAAGACCCACCATACCCACGGCCCTGGACGCAAAAGTTGATGACTCTTTGAGAGAACAAAATAGAGAAAGCATAGAATGTGGGAAAATAGGTGAGTGCTGCGTGGGTGTTCTTGGTGACCATGTTATACATGATAATGTGGTACCGGGGTTGTGAGAGGGGTGACCGGGCAAGCGAATGGGCTGAGGATACTCTCATGGAATGTGGCAGGTCTCAAAAACAAACTGCCCTGTACGGATTGGGGTGACTTTGTCGATAAATTCGACATTTGCATATTCCAAGAGACTTGGGCAAGGGAAGACTTTCATCGGGTGGGCTATGCCCCTTATAACATCTTAGCTTCTATGGCAGGGAGGGGAGACCATCTGGAGGCCTATCAATTTGGGTAGCTACCCATCTTGGATGTAGGGCGGAGCAGTTACTAACCCCGTCAAGTGACATTCAATGTGTCCTGCTCTCCTTCCCAACAAAGGTGAAAATTGCCATAGTGAATGTGTACTCTCGCCCCGTTAACAACAGCCAGGAATCATCTACTATTGCTCTGCTGGGAGATTTTATTCCAACCCTAGACCCGGCGACCTGGTTGATTGTGGGGGTGATTTCAATTGTCATTTTGAACCCCTCTCTGATTCTTCACACTCTGCCCCAACAGAAGAAGACCTCTATTGGTCCATTCCTAACCCCCTGACTACACCTACCAAAGCTTGGTCTCCATTGGTCATGCAGTTAAACTCATTTACTCTCACCTTTTCCCTAAGAGCATGCAATGGCCGGACTAAATCTGACCAACCAGGGCAGTTTACATTTAATAGAGCAGGCCAGACCTCACTTATTGACTACATTTTGGTGGAAACAAGACACTGGGGAAAAGTTCTTGATTTTCATATTGTGCATAGGAGGGACAGTGACCATAATGCTTTGATTTTAACCCTCAACCAGGGGGAACTGGGTATTGCAAAAACGCCTCTTCCAACCGGCAACTGTCACAGTGCCTTGGTAGTGACCAACAATAGAAGACGTATTAGATGGGGCTACATCCAACAGTCTCCTACTAAGATGGCGAAAATCTACCAGTTAGCATTGCCATCCCTGGTCAAAATGTGGGAGACAGTTTACACGGTGGGTCAGAATTCGATTCTAGATAAAGTAGGCGAAATACACTCTGAGCTTGCCTTTAATTTGGGGGAGGTTTTCTACCCGGTGAGCCGTGTTAGAGCAAACGGTCACAACAGATGCCCCTGGTTTAATGAACAGTGTCGTAAGGACAAGCGGGTTTTATTGGAAGCAGTTAAGGCCAAGGATAGGGTGCAAATCAAAACTGCGAGGGCTAGATACAATCAATCTATCCAGTTGGGGAAAAAGAACTGGGAGCAAGAAAGGTGGGAAATGCTAAGGAAAGCCCTGGAGGACAAGGATTTGAAAACATTCTGGGCAATAGTGAGTACGGGTGACAGGGAAGGGAGACCCGCCATCGAGCCCAATATAGCGCCTGAAGCTTGGGAGTCCCACTTTGGGACATTATACTCTCAACGGGATGCAGGCTACGCCAATACTAGCACTATTAGTATGGCTTTTGATACACAACTAGAGGGGGAGAAGGAGATCACGAGCACTGAAGTGAGGAGTGCCATTTATAAGCTACAAAGCAATAAAGCCCCAGGCTTAGACAAACTTCCAGGGGATCTCTTTCGCAATGAACCTGCAATATGGGTCCCATATCTGTGTGCTTTATTTAATGCGGTATTGCAGGGGTCTAACCCCCCTGATACCTGGCGTGGGGCTGAGATTGTTCCCATATACAAAAAAGGTTGCCCCCTTGCTCCCTCCAACTATAGACCGATTAGTCTAATAGATATCTCCCAAAAACTTTATGGTCGGGTGCTTTTAGACCGCCTCCAGAGTTGGCTGGAAGAAGAGCTAATACTAAGTCCATATCAGGCCGGCTTCAGATCAAAAATGTCAACTGTTGACCAGATATTCAGACTCCAACTACTGTACTGGAAAACAGTAACCATTGAGGGTGGCAGCCTCTACCTGATATTTGTTGATCTGAAGTCGGCCTTCGATCTTGTACCCAGAGAAAAACTATGGAGTGTACTGAGTGAACTAGGGATTCCTACATATCTTTTAAAAGCTATTAAGAGCCTACACACTGATAATTTTGCACAAGTGCGCTGTGGGAGGCACGGGGAACTCACCTCTCGCTTCCCAGTTGAAAAGGGGGTACGGCAGGGATGTGTTTTAGCTCCCACTTTGTTTTGTATATTTATTAATGATCTTATCAACCACCTGATATTAATTAAGGACAATGATGCTCCAAAGCTAGCCTCAGGGAAGGTCCCGGCGCTGATGTTTGCAGACGACACTTTGCTGCTCTCTAAATCGCCAATGGGCATCCAGCGCATTTTAGATGGTTTTGCAAACTTTTGTAAGTTAAGAGGGCTGGAGATCAATTTAGATAAAACTAAATATATGGTCTTCAACCCTCCTCTTAAAACTCGTCCAAGTCCCTCTCTATATGGTGTCGCTCT
This sequence comes from Calotriton arnoldi, assembly GCA_963921515.1. Taxonomy (NCBI): domain Eukaryota; kingdom Metazoa; phylum Chordata; class Amphibia; order Caudata; family Salamandridae; genus Calotriton; species Calotriton arnoldi. Next base: position 260,671 of record CAWUFW010012850.1, on the reverse strand, counting down.
AGAGAGAGTTAGGATATTTGACTACCTAGGAGTTACCCTGGCTGAGAAATTTGAATGGGGCCCTCAAATAGATAAAGCGAGGCTTAGACTAACACAGATTGTTGGAGGTATAATGAAACTGTATAGATCATCTGCTTTCAAACCGGCCGCCCCCGTGGTGGAAATCTATAAAGCCCAGGCAAGGGGTGCCACACTCTATGGGGTAGAGTTGTGGGGACACTGTCCAACTGGAAGCCTGACAAAGGTAGAGAACAATTTCATGCGACAAGTCCTAGGTTTACCCCGTAGCACCCCGTTAATTCCCCTTCGTTTGGACCTCGGATTGAGACCGCTGGATGAAGAAATTGCTATAAGACCCTTAGTTTTCTGGCGGAGGATGTGGGTGACTCCGGAGTTGTCTGTTTTTAGGGATGAACTATGTGTAATATAAAGAAAATTACATGGCTCTGCCACATAAGGGACCTTGCACGTAAGATAGGTAAGCCGGACCTTTGGAACACGCCTGAGACCTCGTGTGCTAAGTTCTCAAGGCTGGACTTAGTTAATTCATATAGAGCAGTAAAGTTAAGTGCCATCCGAGAAAGCGCCTCAAGTGGTCGTTTAACCCTAGAGTTCTTATTAACAAAGGATGTATATAGCAGGGAAACCTTTTTGGACTATGTTGAACCCCCAATTGCAAGGAAACTATATATGCAATTGAGGTTGGGGACTCTTCCACTTGCAGCATATTCCAATAAATGGCTGAGAGACCAAAACGGTGAATGCCCTGCGTGCAAGTATAAGGTGGAGTCTGAAATCCATGTTTTGTTCCTCTGCCCCGCCTATCGGCTGCCACGCAAGCGGTGTTTAATCCAATTATGTAAAAATCTAGGGTTCGTGCGCGCTATAGAGGCGCATAGAGTTTTAAAATACGATACTCACCCCCCAATTGTTTTTGCTGTATCGCGTTTTTTAAATTGTATGTGGCACATCCGCCGGGCTTATATAAAGCGACCACTGGGGTCCAGGGGAATTTGTGCTGGGGTGAGCTGGTTTTTGTTATGGTCTCCGGCCCTGCTCTGTAGCCTCACAGATCTATTTTATTATAAGATTTTAGTACAAGATTTTACAGTTTGGATATTTTTATGTATTAGATGTGATTTTTTTAGTGTCCTTTTATCCGGTTGGTTGTATTACAATTGTTCCTGTTTTATATATATAATCTTCATCCCTGCCGTCCCTATGAGGCTGTGCTATGTGTTTGTGTTTCCATTTTTTACTGTGGGCTGATTACTGTATATGAATTTCTTTGCGAGTATTTATCGATTTTTTTAACACAGATGTATTGATTGTTTGTTTTATTGATGCACTTTTATGGCCCTAGCGGCCGAAATAAAGTATTTTTGATGATGATGATAATATATTATTCTTAAGACTGTACCCACAATAGAACTGTATCTCCTAGGGCTTCCCAAAACAAATGACTGTTTTTTTATTAACAAGATTTCGTTTTGATTTATTCCACCTTCTCCTCGCCAACCCACGGGGAGTAGAAAAGGTGAGACCCTGTTGCCATGTGGGTGTGATGGCAAATCCCCTCAGGATATGACTCATTTTTTAATGTTCTGTAGTTATTATGAGGTGCCGAGGAAAATGTTTGTAATCCCTGTCTTAAAACAAGCAAACATTCCGCAAGTGCGCCCTGCTTTTACCTTTTTTGCCATGCTTTCAGGGTCCACTTTATGGCATGTTCTTAGTTTTTTAAAGGTTGCAGTTAGGCTCAGATCTAGCTGCGGCTAAATTTCATTTATAATGTAGTCCTGAAAGTGTGATCATTCAAGCTTTTTATATATATTATGTGGATATGTTTTATGTCCTTTGTTTTTTGAACTTTATAATGAATTGTAACCATTGATCAATGATATTCATGGATGGGATCCTTCCGCTATAATGTAACTTGGACTTTCATGGTTTTTATACAAAAGCTGATTAAAGTATTTTGAATTTGAATTTGATTACAAGGGTATGCTAGATCAAACATGCTTCTATAGTGATTATATTTGCTCTCTGGTGATGAGGTCTCCCATGTGCTTCTTGTTGGAACTTGACCTTATCAGCATGGGATGCTTTTATCCAGTTGTGGGTACTCTCATTTTTTCCTGGTAGGTTGGCCTGCCATCTGTACCCTTTGGTAAGTTTACTTCTCCAGCATATTCCCCAACCACTGACCATGCTGGGGGTGTTGCAGTCTTCATGTGTGACCCTAACATCTCTACTAGGCTGTTTCTGGATCTCAGCTGCAGGTTCGGTGTCTGGTACCTCTCCTTGCTATTTAAAAGCATGCTTCTGGGTGCCCTCCTTGTTGGGGGTTAGGTGCTTGTATCCTTTGTGTATTAAATGTTTGCTATTCTTGTACATTGTGCCCTTGCCCCTTGCTGGGCTAGGCATTTTAATATATGGCCCTTGGGTTGCCCTGGGTGGCTCTCAGGACTTGGTTTGCCTCCCTCCTTGGTTGTGGTGTTGGAGACTTCTTTGATGGGTCTACTGTTCCTGCTCTGTGGTGCTCACTTTGATGCATGTGGTGGCTTACTCTGCTGCTTCAGTATGATTGCTCTTTTCTCAGTTCTCCTTCTGCGGACTCTGGTGATTCTTCATGGGTTCTGTGGTCATGGTTGTCAGGTAGGTCTTCAAGTGTGGGACCTTGGATGGTTTGGTCACATTTCTCTGCGTGCTACACCTTTCTTGTTAGCCTATGGACTCTTTGCTGTTTTCTCCTCCTGTGCTCCCTGTTGGGATGGGATTTTGGCCTACTCTATGCTTGCTTTGCCTGCTGTTGTGTGTCTTCTTCTTGAGCTTTGGCCTCCCGCTACACTTTTTGTTGTGGAGTCTGATCACACGGGGGCGTGGCCAGGCCACCGACCAAGATGGGCGTGTAGCGCTGCAGCTCCGCCATCCGACCCGACATCCTGAGTCCTATCCTTATCAAATACCCAGCCATCCTACCGTAGGACGACAGATTTGAACGCCGCAAGGCACCCCATCGCGAATGAAGGCACTGCGACCCCAGTAGCTGACGCAGGAGCCGCGATCAAGTGTGCGGCGTTTGGACGGGCCGAGCTGAGGCCTGCACGCTGAGATCCGGAATCGGGAGCTGGTGCGCACTCCGGCGACCCAGGGAGAGCCATCCTTGTGGCCTGCAGTGGAGAAGAAGGGGGCTGTGAGAAAAAGACAACGCCACGAAGACAAGTTCCTGCACGGCGGCCGCTGGTTCCCGGGCCCGCAGGTGAGCCAGCAGCATAGCTCCCAGAGGCCCCGCAGTGAGAGGGGCCGCGGGTGAGCCTGGGGGTAGGTCACTCGACTGGCGGGACCGGCCTGTGTGGGTTGGGAGTCGGGCGGCGTGCGATAACAGAGTGTAGGAAGCTGGCTCTGTATATACTATACCAAAGTGAGGTATAGTGTGCACAAAGTCCAGTGGAACCCCAAAGGTAGGCAGAGGTAAAGTTAGATAGAACCTTACTCCCTATTTGTGGTAGTGTGGTCGAGCAGTAAGGCAGTATCAGAGGACAGTGTTAAGCATTTGTTGTACACACTCAGTCAGTAAATGAATTCACACACTCAAAGACTGAACTTCAGACCAATTGTTTTTGTATAAAAAATATTCTTTTAGTTATTTTATTTTCTAGAACCAAGCAAGCCTGGCATAAGTAAGCAATAAGTACTTTACAGTAGTAATGCAATTGAAATACAGTTTGAATGATATTTGTATATGCACTTTGATTTGATTTACAGGATGGATGCAGAGAAATGCAATACTTAGTAAATACAGTACATAGACTTGAATAGGCTTTTTAGTAAAATAGCAGGTAAGTAACTTTTGAGATTACTAGGCTTACTCAGAGTAGTATACCTAGATACTACTCTGGGACATTTCTTGAAAACAGGTAAGTAAAATCTTTTTTGTTAGATTATGCAATTTTAAAAATGTCTTTAGTTTCTCAAGCTCCACACTTAGAAACTTTTCACAGAAAAACAGTCAATGTTATCCTACGGAGGAAAATAGTGTTATCGGTTTTGAGGTAAGTATTTGGTAGCGGGAGTTGAGGTTCTGGGGGTAGACTCAGGAGTCCCCCAGGGTCAAGGATGCACTCTTGTTACACCCTCAGCGGCACTAGGGCGGCCGGGTGCAGATTGCTGAGGCCCAATGTTATCCAATGTGGGATAGGGGGCCTCCGGTTGGTGGCTGCTGGCAAGCAGGCCACTAGGTTGTGGGAGCAAAGCTCCTGGACTTTAGCTCAGGGAAAATGGGGAAACAAAGTAGCACCAAAGGTGCACCCTCAGCGGCACTAGGGCGGCCGTGTGCAGAGTGCTGTTTCGACGTCGGACGCCCTGTTGTTTTCAATGGAGAGCCTCCGGTTTGGAAAGTCACTGCCGGCTTGGGGATGAAGGCCTTCTGGGTGCGACCACCACTACGAGAGGTAAGTTGGGAAGTTAGGGGTTTGTCAGGCACTGTCGGTTTAGGCACACAAGGCCCTGGGGCGTCGGGTGCAGGGGTGCCTTTTGGGGTTGGATCTTCTTACCAGCTCCTGGTCGCGGTTAGGGGGGCCTTCTGGATTTAGGCTGCAGGCGTCAGCTGGAGGCTTGAGGCAGGTCAGGGGTTGCCGGATCTCGGATCAGGATCGCCGGGGTGACCTCCTCGTGGTGTTTTCCCACTCGAGCTCAGGCTGTGGATGGCGGGTGCAGAGTGGGGCGGATCCGTGGTGTCCGGCCGGAGCCAGAGGTTGCAGATGAACAAATCCGGTGTTCATGGGAGACAAAGTCTTTGTGCTTGAAGGCAGGCAGGTCCTCCTGGGTTTTCAAGGTTGCTGGCTGCAGGACACACCGGGATTTCGCAGGAGCAGGTTCGAGGTAGAGACAGGGCGGTAGGGCTGGGGCCAAGTCAGTGGGCGTCTTCCTCTTGTTAGCTTCGGCACGGCTGTTCGGTCCATCTTCTTCTTTTCTTGTTGCAGGTTCTTGTCTGAGGAAGCAAGGTTCAGGGTTGCCCCTAAATACTAGATTTAGGGGCGTTACAGGTAGGTAAAAGGCAGGGACCAATGGGTCCCTTCCCTGAGGTGGGTACACCCCCTATTATGCCACCCTCCAGTGGGAGGGGGGCATGAGCCTGTCCCTGGTTGGCTGAGTCCCCCCATCTTCAAGATGGTGTGGACTAAGAGTTGTGCTTCACCTCGCCTCCCCCACCTGAGGGGTGGAGTTGGCAGAGGTGGGCACACGTCTCTTCCGCACTTGTTTTTCCCACCGGTTCTCCCGCCCAAAGTGGGGTCAGAACCAGTGGGTACCAGTTGCTGAGAGCAGCAAGTGGCCTGGGGTAGCTCACAAAGGCGGCAAGCCTTTGAAGCTTCCCCTTCGTGAACCCTGCCCATCCTGGGGGAGGAGGCTTGGCACCTCGTCCCAGGATATGCATTGTTTCAGGCCCCAGAGAGCAGCAGGCTCTCGACCCAGGGGTCCAGAAACATGTCTGGTGGTGGCAGCTGAAAGCAGCCACTCAGCCTGGACACTAGAGGTGGGTTAGTTTTCAGGGGGCATCTCTAAGTTGCCCTCTGTGTGCATTTTTCATTAAATCCCACACTGACATCAGCGTGGGTTTAATGTGCTGAGAAGTTTGATACCAAACTTCTCAGTTTTCAGTATAGCCATTATGGTGCTGTGGAGTTCGTAATGACAAACTCCCAGCACCATATACTCTTAATGGCCGCACTGCACTTACAATGTCTAAGAATGGACTTAGACACTGTAGGGGTACAGGGCTCATGCACCTGTACCCTCACCACTGGTATAGTGCACCCAGCTAGAGGGGTGACTGATCTATGCCAGGGCAGTGGGTTGTAGGCATGGCACACAGGGATGTGTGCCATGTCGACCCTTCACTTTATTCTGCACCAAAACACGCAGCCTGCAAAGGCAGTGTGTGTGTGTAAGGGTACAGGACCTCTAAGGGTGGCACAATAAGTGCTGCAGCCCTTAGAGGCTTTCTCTGGTCACAGTGCCCTGGGTACCTGTGGTACCATTTACCAGGGGCTGACCTGTGGCCAGAGATGCCAATTGGGTTTAGGCTTCAATGCAGTTTTAGGGAAAGAACATAGGCCCTGGGTACCTGATTAGCAGGAGCCCAGGGCACACTCAGTCAAAGCACATCAGCAATTCAGCAAAAAGTGGGGGCAACCATGCAGAAAGAGGGCACTTTCTCACACAGAGCGGATCCCGAGTGCTTTACGAACTGCGAGAGCGACGCGGAAGGCCTGGGCCGCACCGCGCTCAGTTTGCTCATTGGACCTGTGTTTATTGGGTGCCGGTCAGTGCGTGGTGAATAGAGGACCCCGAGGGCGTCTTGATGTGCGCAGCTATGCAGGGGGCCCAGGCCGCGCAAGGCTAAGCTTGAACACCGGGCCTGTGCAGAACACTTGAGGGCACGGTCGTGATCCTGTCTCCCCACTAACTGGCCACAACACTCCCCTGCACCGGTTGACATGACTGTGAGTTCTCCGGGGATAGTCACGCAGCAGCCAGCATAGAGTGGGGCTATGGGGGGCCTTTGGACATAAACGGAGGCGCAGAATAAGCAACTGGAAGGGAACTGCACATCACCTCCCAAATCGGCAGTACATCACCTGAGGCTGCCATATCCCATTGCCACTGTGCGGTCATGGTACAGAAAGACCCTAAACAAAGGGTATTACAGTTCACTGCATCAAGTGGAGTACAGACAGACCCAGCCACAGAAATGGCAGAAAAGGGCGCGGAAGCAGCCAGACCGATGTGGGACCCCTCTGACCCAGACGCCCTGATGCTGGAACTGAGGGCAGGAATTAAGGCTCTAGACGGATGCTTTGATTCTCTGGAAATGCGCTTGGACACCATGGGGGTAAATTAGATGTGCATGAACGGCGCCTGGATACAGTTGAAGGTAGAGTGTCAGATTTAGAGGACGGGACCGCGCAATCTGTTAAACACCTAGAAAGATTCGAGAAAATCCTGAAGAATGACGCTATGAAAAATGAAGACTTAGAAGCTAGGAGTAGGCGTAATAATGTGCATATTCTTGGAGTCCCGGAGACCACAAGCACCGGTAGAATTGAAACCTTTGTGGAGTCACTCCTAACAGATTTATTTGGTAGGGAACCCTTTACCTCCACCTTTGTTGTAGAGCGGGCGCACCGCACAACTGTGCCTCGCCCCATCCCAGGTGCCCCGCCGAGACCTATCTTGGCCCGACTACTAAATTTCCGGGATAGGGATACAGCACTGCGGCTGGCAAGGGAAACTGGTACCCTATCCTGGCAGGGCTCTACTATCACGCTGTTCCAGGACTTCACAGCCATAGTCCAAGAGGCAAGAAGGAAGTACACCAGCGTGAAAGCTACGCTCTGAAATCTAGGCCTAAAGTACGGCATGATCTACCCTGCACGCCTGCGTGTTGACGTGGCAGGGAAAACTCGTGTATTTGACACCCCCTCGGAGGTCCAAGAGGTTTGCTGCAAGTACAAAGGAACTGCAGGATCCCAACAGAAAAACCCTGCTGGAGCCTCCCCCCTCACAGTGGCTCGGTGGCCAGCGTGGAGTTATTCTCCACAGAGTGAAGCTAACTGCCACCCCTTCAGAACTTTTGTCAGAGTTGTCCTGTGGTTTTCAAATTTTGCTAATGGGTATATTAATGGACTCAATTTACCATATTTCGGTTTTGCATTTATCTAATTATCCTATCAAAGTTGGGTGGGATGGCGAGGCATTGCCACACCCCAAGTGTGTATCACGTTAGATTGGATTATACTACTTGAGAGTATGATGTTCTACTCTACCTCTCATCACGTTTGGGGAAAGTTATGGTACACTCTGTGTATACGGCAACAGGGGATTTCACTGCGGTTGTGGGTGCAGGGATGGGTGGGAGGTGGCGGGGGTTTGTTTGTTTATATTGTCTACCATTCTTTTCATGTCTACTACTCATGGTGGCAGTTGTACCGATGTTTCGCAATGCACAAACAGTCCTAGTGCTAGGCCAGGCATATGACAGCAAGGGGTAATTTGATCTTCCACTCCAGCTTAACATTGATCACATGGAACGTCAGGGGCTTAAATAATGCTAAGAAGGGCAAGCAAGTTTTAAACTACCTGCAGCGCCACCAGGTTGATGTTGCGTTTCTTCAAGAAAGACACCTGCCCAAATTAGCACAGACACATTTTGCCACGGCATGGGGACCTCACAGATACTTTGCAAATTATAGTTCATATGCAAGAGGTACGGCTATATTGATACACAAGCGCTTACCCTTTCAACTCTCCAGTGTTCGATCCGATAACGCGGGCAGGTATACAATGGTAGTGGGAAATCTTATGGGCAGACAAATAGCGTTTATATGTGTGTATGCGCCTAATACAGATGACCCGGACTTCTTCCAGGACATACATGCGCAGATACTACAGTTGGACGCGGACTATGTCTGCATGGGCGGGGATTTTAACCTCTTACTAGAACCTGCACGAGATAGCACATCAGACTCCCCCGCCACAAAACCTCATGATCGGCGTGCGCTGTTGGACCTATGTGATGAACTCGGATTGTTAGATGTATGGCGACATTGCCGGCCAGGTGACACTGCATATACCCATTGCTCTACACAGCACGACACATGAACACGACTGGACTTCTGGCTGGTGTCCCCTAACTTGGTTGCCTGGTACGAAGCTTCCCAGCACCTGTCTAGAACACTCTCTGACCACTCCCCAGTTACAATGACACTTAGAGTCCCACGCCCGGAAGGTAGCGAAAGACAGTTGAGATTTCCCAGCCAGGCTCTGCTTGATGAGGTCTTCCGTGCTGAGGTGCGTGAGGCAATTATTGAATATTTTGAGTTAAATGAGGGATTGGTCCAGTCCTGGGCTATGCTCTGGGAGGCATTTAAGGCATATGCTAGGGGGGGGGCTGTATTTCTAAGCATGCCGGGGTGTTGAGAGGCCTACGGCGTACACTTACGAGCATTGAACAACAGCTAAGCTTACTAGACCAGGAACAGGCCAGAAACCCCGATCAGGCCACAGGGAGTCACCGTCTGGCGCTATTGACGGAATTTAGGGAGGCGGCGATACAGGAGGCACACTTCTTAAGCAAGTACTCCATTGCGCGTCGATATGGAGAGGGGGAGAGACTAGGTCGCACATTGGCGCAACTCCTGAGGCCCCCTTCGGGGGGGGTGTACATTGCCAGTCTCCACTCCTCACAGGGTAAGATATTGACTGGTACCCCTGATATCCGGGACGAATTCCTAGATTATTACTCCAGTCTGTACACAACGCGAGATATACATAGCGACGAGACCCGCACTGCATATTTGGAGGAAATTGCATTAGTATGGCTGGATAAGGTAATGCAGCAGTTCTTAGCGGAACCGTTCTCAGCAGAGGAAATTATCTGTGCCATTGGTGCTGTGAATGGCTCAACTGCCCCTGGCCTCGATGGTTTCACTGGAAATTTCTACAAGGCCTACAAAAGTACATTAGTTCCCTACCTACTTGAGGTTTGTAACGACGCTCTTGAATGGCAAGTACTTCCCCCCACGCTGCGGGAAGCCGTGATTATATTGGTCCCCAAGCCCGGAAAGGACCCGCTTCTTTGTGGATTGTATAGGCCACTGTCCTTGTTAAATCTTGATTACAAGATCCTGGCAAAAATGCTAGCGCTCAGACTGGCACTGCTGCTGGATAAGATTATTTCACCCGCTCAGTCGGGATTTGTCCCGCACCGGTCGACGTCCCTCAACCTCCGTACACTATTTGCTGTCATTCACCGGATAACCCCGGAGGTGCTGGCGGAAGCTGTGCTACTTGATGCCGAAAAGGCCTTTGACTCCTTGGGGTGGCCTTTTTTCCTCACTGTCATACAAAGGGTGGGCATGCCAAAGGGGTTTGTCAGTCTCACAGCTCTACTATATACCTCGCCAACGGCTAGACTTCGGCTAAACAGTGCTTTGTCTTCCCAATTCCAACTCTCTCGCGGCACTAGGCAAGGCTGCCCCTTGTCACCGCTACTTTTTATTATAGCACTGGATCCCTTGGTTAGGCATTTACAGGAAAGACACTTACACAGGGGACTCCAATTCAATACAGGCCCCCTACTCATCTCTCTCTATGCTGACAACATTGTACTGTATGTGCGTCACCCTCAGGAGAATCTAGATCCACTCATCAGAGAGGTCATCCTGTTTGGGGGATTCTCAGGACTGGGCATAAATTGGGGAAAATCTGAACTTTTTCCGCTGACACCATGCACTGCTAGGTGGGAATGTGCATTCCTCTTGGCGTGGTGCGATGAGTCCACCAGATACTTGGGAATACAGCTCCTTAGGGAGATCGACCAGATCATTTTACGGAACTACGGCCTGCACTTAACACGCTGGAGCAACAGGTCGAAAGATGGATAAAACTCCCCCTCTCGCTTGCTGGGAGAGCAGCGATCGTTAAAATGGTGGTGCTCCCAAAATTCTTATATTTGTTTCAAAACATCCCCATCCCGCTCCCCAACAGTTTCTTTCGCACAGTACCATCCCATTTGATAAGATTGATATGGGGTGGCGGCAGAGCGAGGGTTAGCTGGGACACGCTGACCCTGCCGTGCGAGAGGGGTGGGCCGGGGGTCTCCAATTTCCACATTTATTATCTAGTCGCACAATGTAGCTTTGCGCACTCCTGGTATCACCCTGACGCAAGAATACCTTACTCTAGACCGGAGGCTGATTTAGTGCTCCCTGTCCCACTCAGAATGATATTACCGAAGGGGTTCCCTAGAGATCCCCGTGACATACAGACAGTATCCACCACCAGTTGGGCTTGGAAGAAACTGGCGCGGGTGACTGGACACCATACTTTATACTCCTCAGCCCTACCGGTAGTCAACTGCCCATTACAGAAGAAAAGCTAGTATAGCGTACACTCAGCGCATACTCGTTAGATAAGTTTGGGCATTTATTTCCGGGAGGTCATGTTTTTTCCAGCACAGAGGAAGACAGGTTTAGTGAAGCCTCCTTCATGGACCATTTCGTATTCAGCAGACTCCGTAGCGCTCTGAGGGCAAGGATAACTGAGTTCCCTCTAGAGCCCGTTTCCTTTACACCACTGACCCTTTTGATCACAAATCAAGATGGAACCCACCTCATTTCCAAACTGTATAGGGCCTCTATGGCATTAATTCCCAGCAGAGACACCAAGATACGAGAGACCTGGGAACGCGACCTAGGCCACCCTATAGAAGATGCACATTGGGCCTTCTGTTGTACCCAGACTAAAGAAGTCTCCTTGAACAGTAAACACAAACTAATCCACTTTAAATTCCTATGGAGGGCATACATGTCACCGGCTAAACTCCATTCCATAGACCCCTCGCGATCACATTCATGCGAAGTGTGGAGCACAGCAAGCAGACTTCATTCACATGACTTGTACCTGTGTGAAAGTGGGGGGATACAGGAAGGCAGTGTACACAATTCTGTCATGTATGATACATCTTGATATTAGCCCTATGCCCGAGGTAGCCCTACTGGGGTATGTCTGTAATTTTCCCAAACGAGTGCGCAGATTCGTAGCCATTGCCTTGCTATTAGCCAAGCGAGAACTAGCATTACAGTGGGATAATAAATTCACCCCAACAACTAAAGCCTGGCTTAACAGTCTCATTTTTTGCAATACAAATTGTGACCTATTTGCCACCACGATACCACCGACGTCGAGGCCCAGGGACATTTGGGCCCTTTAAAGAGCTATTTGCTGGAGGAGGGGTCTGCCTCAATACCGCAGCTCCCTGACTGGATTGTCCCCACCGGGGTGGGTTGACCCACAGTGGCAGCACAATGTATAAATATAAGCTACACAGAGAGGGAGTAGACACAGATATCTTACAGTGTGTAATATGATTTTCTGATCAATGTGCTTAGTGTGCGGACACCCCCTGGTAAGATGTATTTATGAGACATTGCTATTCATTATTGAAGTTACTGTACTGCTTGTGAGAAGTTGGCCTGGTATATGCTGTCCACTAATTATAGTGGGCACCTTGCACCAGTCCAAACAACCCCTTATTGGAGATAGGTTAAAGACAACCTTTATTGAAAGACATCCTAGTGGTAGCTATGGAGAGCAGCCTTCAGGCTAAGTCTTGGAGGAATGTAAAGCAGCTTGTTTTACCAGTCTATAATCTCTTGAGTGACCAAATGAAAGAGGACCACACCAGGTATATATTTAAAATATATGTATTTAGTCTTAAACACACCCCTCTAGTCTCTTTATGAGGCTAGAGTTCGAAGTACATAAGTTACAAGTCGAATATCAACAGTAATAGCACAAATACACGTTTGAGCCCTAGGGGCGTACTCAAACCATATAACAATAAAGTGGTATAAGAACCACGACTGAGCTAGACACAAGGCCTAGAGCCTGTAGAAGTGCTTGGCCCTCAAGGAACCACCCAAGGTAGTGACACAGGGGACCCACGGGGGACGCGTGCAGTGTGAGAACACAGCCGCGAGCCGCCGTTGACTTCTATGGGGAATGTCGCGGTTGGAGTTTGAAAGAAAAAGGACACTTAGAGGAGGACTTGGAGCAAACCCCTTTAGAACTAGGTTGTTCTAGAGTCTATACCCACGGGAGCACCGGAGTACTCGAGTTACCTCACCCAGGGAAGCCGGGTGCATAGGTGTCTTTCGGGGTCGGGTTTCGTCGTCGTTTTCAATGGCGATCTGCTGCAAAGTGCTGCTGGCGACCAAGTCGAAAGTGTTCGGGTGGATCCAAAGGTGGATCGAAGATCTGAAGAACCTGAAAGCAGAGGGGACAGAGTCTGGGTCACTAGCCAGTGACCAGGAAGGCGATAAGCAGATGCCCACCGACGTTGGGTGCTTCAGGTAGGTTGACAGTCATCTTGACTCTTCAGCCACAAGGTCCAGGAGGCGTCGACGACAACCAGGAGCTGGGTTTGAGCTGTCCCACGATGTTTGTCGATTGCAATGGTGTCGGCGATCGGATTGGACCCAACAAGCCTTGGCAACGGCAAGTCACATGGAAATAGAAGAAGGACGGTGGTACAGACCAGCAATGTCTGAGGGACTCACCCAGCAAGGGTAAGTCAGGGCACGTCTGGAGCAACCAGAGAAGCCCAAGCAGAAGATGAGTTGCCTTCGGGAGGGCCCACTAGCCAACGGACTAGCGACCGTGAAGGAGCCTCGAGTGGACGCACTTGGAGCTGGCTCACAGGACACTCGTGGAGTGGAGGCCAGTGATCTTCGAAGCAGTCGGTGCTGGAGGTGAGGGCTACTAGGAGCCCAAAGCACAACTTCGTGGGAGACCAGGAAGAGGATGCACTTGCAAATATGCTCGGTGTCCAGGGGTCATGGTTCCACGTTACCCACAATAGCTACGGGCCTCAGCGTTGCTGGGGACTCAGGGCAGCCTCGGGGAAGTCTGGAAATCCACCTCTGGTGATGCAAAGACTTCGGTGTCCGGCGGGAGCTTCAGCGATGCAGACCGGACAGTTGCTTCTTTGGTGCCTGCCAAGCAGGGGAGTCACTCCTTGACCCCAAGGGAGATTCTTCAGTCCTCTAATTTTGAAGTAGAACGCCGAAGGTCCAGGATTCAGTGTCAGAGTTTTGTCCAGGGTAATCTAAAATTCTAAGGACTGGGGTCCCATACTTATACAAAGTTAGGGGGTTGGACATACTCTGGGGACCCACCTATGGGAGGGTCAGGGAAGAGGGGTGGTTACACCCCTTCCCTTTGTCCAGTTTCGCACCAGAGCAGGGGCAGGTAGCCCCTGCAACCGGTTTGAACTGGCATATGCACAGGGACACCAAATGTGCCCCCAGTGCAGGACTTCAAAGCACCAGAGGGTGCTCCCGCCCAGCCCCAATACACACTATCCTGTCTGGGGAGGTGGTCACACCTCCCTTCGACAGGAAACCTATTGTCCAGGCCTCCCCTGCCGGAGTTTCAGTCAGCAGCAGGAGGCCAGACCCGTGTCTGTGGCAGCGGCATCCATTTTGTGATGCAGGGCTCTGGAAAGAAGTTACCGGGTAGCACGGTGTGTACATGTCTCTCCCTCTAGAAGGGTGGAATGCTACCCCCGCCGCCAGGACTGGCGGGGGGGGTAGTATTCCAAGATGTTTGACACCAAACACAACCTGTTTTGGTGTAGCCAGTCCAAAGTTAGCATTGTACCGCGAGGATATAATGCACTTAAGAGTATATGGTCAGGCTGTACCACAAACAGCATCAGAGGAGGGACTCCGAATGCTGCAGAGCATCTCTGCTCATGCAGGGGCACCCTCTCACATAGAAACCAAGCACTCTGCCCTCAGGATTGGTAAGGCCTGCCATAGGAGTGACTTATAGGTTTATATGTGTGTGCAATGGTAGTGATATAGGTAGCCCATACCACTGTAAGGGGTGCATGCACCACCTTACCCAGGCTGCAGTAGCAGACCTGTGGTGTCATTTTGGATGGCCTTCCAGGGGTGGCACAATAAATGCTGCAGCCCCTGGTAGGCCTCTGAGGTACCTATGCCCTGGGTACATAGTATACCATATACTAGGGACTTATAAGGGCACTCCAGATTCCAATCAGAGATGTGCCTAAGGCACATGGAAACCATTTTATAGAGTAAGCAGATAGACTGGGGCCCTGAATAGCAGGATCCCAGTCCAACTAAGTCATAAACCAGCAAAACACCAGTAAAAAAGTGGGGGCAACCATATAGTCAGATTCCACCTTCCTACATAACCCCCCCCAAACGAAAGGAGATAAGGCTAACATTGGCCAGTTGAGCCTTTATTGACTAAGTGGCCATATAAGGAAGCACCTGCACTAGCATGGTTGCCCCCTGTCTTATGGTCCACTAAGCAATCCCTCACCCTAAGGTTATGAGAGGGTCTCCACCATGGGGAATTACTACCTGTGGTGTGCTTTGGTAAAGTACAAGGCTGGTGAGATGTCTGAGTAGGGAAGTGAGGCCCTAGGGAGGTTGGTCTCAGCTTCCTCAGATCACTGGTCACCATGTATGCCTGTCTTTCCATGACTGAGTTGCACCGTGCTCTAAGGGTCAACCTTTGGCTGCCTATAGCTGGGGGTTGGGTCCCTTTGGATGGACCACTGGTTGGACATGGCAGGTTTGGAACCTTTTGGTCCCAGGTTTGCCTTTGCCTAACAGAGTCCTTCTGGGGGAGGTCCCTACACAAAGGTATGGAGGATCCCTCAGTGTGTTGAGGAATGTTCACCTGGCTAGGGCTACTAGACTGGGTGCCCCTAATCTGCTGATGGGGGGGTTCCTCTGGACAGGGGGCCCTGGGGGGTCCACTGACCTCCCTGACCTCTGCAGCCTGGGCTGACTGAGGCAGGGTAGAGAGGGGCAGGTTACCTGCTCCAGACTGGGTACCACCTTGGAAGGGTCCTCTGCCATCAGGGGTGTGGCCAGGCCAGGCCTGACTACCTCTGGGGCGGTTCCTTCACTAGGGGTAGGGTCAGTTCCCTGAGGAGGCTGACCCTTACCCACTGTCTGGAGGGAAGAAGACTTTTCTTCAACCCTTGTGCTCTCTTTTGGGGGAGAGTGGGCCATTCTTCCAGGCTCCATCTCTCCAAAATTTCCCTGGGCTTGGGCTGTAGCCATCACAGCCCCACTAACCTTTACAGGGACGCCCAGCATTCTCAGATGGGATTGGTGTTCAACTTCAGCCCAGGCTGAAACTTCCAGATCATTGCCCATCAGGCAATCTACAGGCAAGTTGGGGGACACTGCCACTCTTTTTGGGCCTGTGACCCCTTCCCAGCTGAGATTGACTATGGCCATGGGGTGATCTGTTCTGACACCATCTATGTTGGTCACCTGGTATTTAAACTCAGGTAAAAGCTGGTGAGGGGGGACTAGTTTCCCTGCCACCATGGTGACACTAGCCCCTGTGTCCCTGAATACCACAGCCTTCTGACCATTAATTATTGGCTCCAGTCTGTACCTGACCAATGCATTGGGGCCCATGGTAAAGGTGGCAAATCCTATACCACCATCAGAGTCAGAGGAGTCTGTTGAGGGGGTCCTGTCTAAACTAGGGCCCACCTCTGTTCCTCTTGCAAAAGCACCTACCTTTTGGGTGCACTACTCACAACTGGAGGATTACTACTGGTAGTACCAGGAGGGGTGGTAGTAGTTGTTGGAGGAACATTTTCTTTATTGCCAATCCTGGGGCAACTGGGATCTGTTTTCCAGTGTCCAGGCTTTTTACAGACATGGCAATAGGGTTTCTTTTCAGGAGAAGAAGGAGTTTGGGACCCACCCACAGAAGAGGACTTTTGGGGCCCTGTAGTGGATTTATCCTTAGATTTATCCCCACCTTTCTCTTGGGACTTGGTAGAATCTTTCTTCTGGTCACCCCCCTGATTCTTAGGCCTTACCCTGGTTCTGACCCATTTGTCTGCCTTCTTTCCCAATTCTTGGGGAGAGGTCAGATCAGAGTCCACCAGGTACTGGTGTAAAAGCTGGTTTTGACAATTATTAAGGATCTGCTCCCTCATAATCAAATTGTACAATCCTATAAAGTCATGCACCTTGCTGCCATGTATCCAACCTTCCAGAGCCTTAGCAAAACAATCAACAAAGTCAACCCAGTCTTGAGTCTGAGTCTTTTGGGTATCTCTGAACTTCAACCTATACTGTTCAGTGGTTAGGCCAAACCCATCAATCAGAGCACTCTTCAAGACTTTGTAATTGTCAGCATCCTCCTCTCTAACAGTGAGGAGCTTATCTCTACCTTTGTCTGCAAAGGAGAGCCACAAGATTGCTGCCCACTGCTCCTGAGGGACCCTCTGTACTTTACAGGCCCTCTCTAGAGCAGTTATCCATTTGTGGATGTCATCCCCACCCTGGTAGGGAGGGACAATCTTGCTCAGGTTTCTATGGTCATAAGACCTTTCCCTATCTCTGGGAAAATTGCCGCCACCATGGGACTCTAGTCCCATCGTTTTTCTCTGTCTACAGAGATCTAGGGACTCCCTGTCTATAGCCAACTGCTGTTTTCTGAGCTCAAGCTGGGCTTGTTCATACTGAATCAGTCTCTTTCTCCTCTCATGAGAGGATTCTCTCCTATGAGAGGAGACAGAGGTCCCTACTGAGGTGTCAGAGTGGTTAGACTCCTGAGAAGGAGATCTAGACCTTCTGGGCACACTCACAACTCTTCCTGGGGGGACAAAGGGGAGGTCATTCTGGGCCTCCTCCTCTTCCTCAGGAGTAGCTGCACTTTCCAGGTCAGGATCATTGTCATCCCCCTGGCCAGTTTCAGAGGTCAGGTCCTGGGTATTTTCATCCCTGGTCCCTCCCTCTTCTTCTGCCCCACCCTCTCTGCCTACCCTTTCAGACCTGATGGGTCTTATAAGATCATCTAGCAGAAGCATCTCTAGGAGACGTTGGGTGTTGGCACTTTTGCCTGTCTTCAACTTCCTAACTTTGCACAACTCTCTCAATTCCAAGAAAGTGAGGTTGTCATATCTGGATGGCAGGAGCTCACTGGTTCCTGGCAGTGAAGACATTACTAGTGTGGTGTGGTGTATGCACTACCTACTCTAGTGTGGCCTACTAAACTCTCTTGAGTTGTAGAAAGGGTGTGCTATCCCTTAACACACAACTCTAAGTTCAGTAGAACTTACTGTATCCTAAGTTTGATTTATATGTACCTAAGGTACCCTTAGTGGTTTTCAGTTGATCAATTCAATTGAGATTATCTGGTAAAACAATAGCAAGCTGGAATCCCACACGCTGCACACCAATGTGAGAAGTTGGCCTGGTATATGCTGTCCACTAATTATAGTGGGCACCTTGCACCAGTCCAAACAACCCCTTATTGGAGATAGGTTAAAGACAACCTTTATTGAAAGCTATCCTAGTGGTAGCTATGGAGAGCAGCCTTCAGGCTAAGTCTTGGAGGAATGTAAAGCAGCTTGTTTTACCAGTCTATAATCTCTTGAGTGACCAAATGAAAGAGGACCACACCAGGTATATATTTAAAATATATGTATTTAGTCTTAAACACACCCCTCTAGTCTCTTTATGAGGCTAGAGTTCGAAGTACATAAGTTACAAGTCGAATATCAACAGTAATAGCACAAATACACGTTTGAGCCCTAGGGGCGTACCAAACCATATACCAATAAAGTGGTATAAGAACCACGACTGAGCTAGACACAAGGCCTAGAGCCTGTAGAACTGCTTGGCCCTCAAGGAACCACCCAAGGTAGTGACACAGGGGACCCACGGGGGACGTGTGCAGTGTGAGAACATAGCCGCGAGCCGCCGTTGACTTCTATGGGGAATGTCGCGGTTGGAGTTTTAAAGAAAAAGGACACTTAGAGGAGGACTTGGAGCAAACCCCTTTAGAACTAGGTTGTTCTAGAGTCTATACCCACGGGAGCACCGGAGTACTCGAGTTACCTCACCCAGGGAAGCCGGGTGCATAGGTGTCTTTCGGGGTCGTGTTTCGTCGTCGTTTTCAATGGCGATCTGCTGCAAAGTGCTGCTGGCGACCAAGTCGAAAGTGTTCGGGTGGATCCAAAGGTGGATCGAAGATCTGAAGAACCTGAAAGCAGAGGGGACAGAGTCTGGGTCACTAGCCAGTGACCAGGAAGGCGATGAGCAGATGCCCACCGATGTCGGGTGCTTCAGGTAGGTTGACAGTCGTCTTGACTCTTCAGCCACGAGGTCCAGGAGGCGTCGACAACAACCAAGAGCTGGATTCGAGCTGTCCCACGACATCTGTCGATTGCAGGGGTGTCGGCGACTGGATTGGACCCAACAAGCCTTGGCAACGGCAAGTCATGTGGAAATAGAAGAAGGACGGTGGTACAGACCAGCAAGGTCTGAGGGACTCACCCAGCAAGGGTAAGTCAGGGCACGTCTAGCGCAACCAGGGAAGCCCAAGCAGAAGAAGAGTTGCCTTCAGGAGGGCCCACTAGCCAACAGACTAGCGACCGTGAAAGAGCCTCAAGTGGACGCACTTGGAGCTGGCTCACAGGACACTCGTGGAGTGGAGGCCAGTGATCTTCGGTGCAGTCCGTGCTGGAGGTGTGGGCTACTCGGTGCCCAAAGCACAACTTTGTGGGAGACCAGGAAGAGGATGCACTTGCAAATGTGCTCGGTGTCCAGGGGTCACGGTTCCACGTTACCCACAATAGCTACGGGCCTCAGCTTTGCTGGGGACTCAGGGCAGCCTCGGGGAAGTCTGGAAATCCACCTCTGGTGATGCAAAGACTTCGGCGTCCGGCGGGAGCTTCAGCAATTCAGACCAGAGAATTGCTTCTTTGGTGCCTGCCAAGCAGGGGAGTCACTCCTTGACCCCAAGGGAGATTCTTCAGTCCTCTAATCTTGAAGTAGAGCGTCGAAGGTCCAGGATTCAGTGTCAGAGTTTCGTCCAGGGTAATCTAAAATTCTAAGGACTGGGGTCCCATACTTATACAAAGTTAGGGGGTTGGACATACTCTGGGGACCCACCTATGGGAGGGTCAGGGAAGAGGGGTGGTTACACCCCTTCCCTTTGTCCAGTTTTGCGCCAGAGCAGGGGCAGGTAGCCCCTGCAACCGGTTTGAACTGGCATATGCACAGGGACACCAAATGTGCCCCCAGTGCAGGACTTCAAAGCACCAGAGGGTGCTCCCGCCCAGCCCCAATACACACTATCCTGTCTGGGGAGGTGGTCACACCTCCCTTCGACAGGAAACCTATTGTCCAGGCCTCCCCTGCTGGAGTTTCAGTCAGCAGCAGGAGGCCAGACCCGTGTCTGTGGCAGCGGCATCCATTTTGTGATGCCAGGGCTCTGGAAAGAAGTTACCGGGTAGCCCGGTGTGTACATGTCTCTCCCTCTAGAAGGGTGGAATGCTACCCCGCCGCCAGGACTGGTGGGGGGTAGTATTCCAAGATGTTTGACACCAAAAACGACATGTTTTGGTGCAGCCAGTCCAAAGTTAGCATTGTACCGCGAGGATATAATGCACTTAAGAGTATATGGTTAGACTGTACCACAAACAGCATCAGAGGAGGGACTCCGAACGCTGCAGAGGGGCTCTGCTCATGCAGGGGCACCCTCTCACATAGAAACCAAGCACTCTGCCCTCAGGATTGGTAAGGCCTGCCATAGGAGTGACTTATAGGTTTATATGTGTGTGCAATGGTAGTGATATAGGTAGCCCATACCACTGTAAGGGGTGCATGCACCACCTTACCCAGGCTGCAGTAGCAGACCTGTGGTGTCATTTTGGATGGCCTTCCAGGGGGGGCACAATAAATGCTGCAGCCCCTGGTAGGCCTCTGAGGTACCTATGCCCTGGGTACATAGTATACCATATACTAGGGACTTATAAGGGCACTCCAGATTCCAATCAGAGATGTGCCTAAGGCACATGGAAACCATTTTATAGAGGAAGCAGATAGACTGGGGCCCTGAATAGCAGGATCCCAGTCCAACTAAGTCATAAACCAGCAAAACACCAGGAAAAAGTGGGGGAACCATATAGTCAGATTCCACCTTCCTACATAACCCCCCCCCCCAAACAAAAGGAGATAAGGCTAACCTTGGCCAGTTGAGCCTTTATTGACTAAGTTGCCATATAAGGAAGCACCTGCACTAGCATGGTTGCCCCCTGTCTTATGGTCCACTAAGCAATCCCTCACCCTAAGGGTATGAGAGGGTCTCCACCATGAGGAATTACTACCTGTGGTGTGCTTTGGTAAAGTACAAGGCTGGTGAGATGTCTGAGTAGGGAAGTGAGGCCCTAGGGAGGTTGGTCTCAGCTTCCTCAGATCACTGGTCACCATGTATGCCTGTCTTTCCATGACTGAGTTGCACTTTGCTGTAAGGGTCAACCTTTGGCTGCCTATAGCTGGGGGTTGGGTCCCTTTGGATGGACCACTGGGGGGACATGGCAGGTTTGGAACCTTTTGGTCCCAGGTTTGCCTTTGCCTAACAGAGTCCTTCTGGGGGAGGTCCCTACACAAAGGTATGGAGGATCCCTCAGTGTGTTGAGGAATGTTCACCTGGCTAGGGCTACAAGACTGGTGCCCCTAATCTGCTGATGGGGGGTTCCTCTGGACAGGGGGCCCTGGGGGGTCCACTGACCTCCCTGACCTCTGCAGCCCTGGGCTGACTGAGGCAGGGTAGAGAGGGGCAGGTTACCTGCTCCAGACTGGGTACCACCTTGGAAGGGTCCTCTGCCATCAGGGGTGTGGCCAGGCCAGGCCTGACTACCTCTGGGGCAGTTCCTTCACTAGGGGTAGGGTCAGTTCCCTGAGGAGGCTGACCCTTACCTACTGTCTGGAGGGAAGAAGACTTTTCTTCAACCCTTGTGCTCTCTTTTGGGGGAGAGTGGGCCATTCTTCCAGGCTCCATCTCTCCAAAATTTCCCTGGGCTTGGGCTGTGGCCATCACAGCCCCACTAACCTTTACAGGGACGCCCAGCATTCTCAGATGGGTTTGGTGTTCAACTTCAGCCCAGGCTGAAACTTCCAGATCATTGCCCATCAGGCAATCTACGGGCAAGTTGGGGGACACTGCCACTCTTTTTGGGCCTGTGACCCCTTCCCAGCTGAGATTGACTATGGCCATGGGGTGATCTGTTCTGACACCATCTATGTTGGTCACCTGGTATTTAAACTCAGGTAAAAGCTGGTGAGGGTGGACTAGTTTCCCTGCCACCATGGTGACACTAGCCCCTGTGTCCCTGAATGCCACAGCCTTCTGACCATTAATTATTGGCTCCAGTCTGTACCTGCCCAATGCATTGGGGGCCATGGTAAAGGTGGCAAATCCTATACCACCATCAGAGTCAGAGGAGTCTGTTGAGGGGGTCCTGTCTAAACTAGGGCCCACCTCTGTTCCTCTTGCAAAAGCACCTAACTTTTTGGGTGCACTACTCCCAACTGGAGGATTACTACTAGTAGTACCAGGAGGGGTGGTAGTAGTTGTTGGAGGAACATTTTCTTTATTGCCAATCCTGGGGCAACTGGGATCTGTTTTCCAGTGACAAGGCTTTTTACAGACATGGCAATAGGGTTTCTTTTCAGGAGAAGAAGGAGTTTGGGACCCACCCCCAGAAGAGGACATTTGGGGCCCTGTAGTGGATTTATCCTTAGATTTATCCCCACCTTTCTCTTGGGACTTGGTAGAATCTTTCTTCTGGTCACCCCCCTGATTCTTAGGCCTTACCCTGCTTCTGACCCATTTGTCTGCCTTCTTTCCCAATTCTTGGGGAGAGGTCAGATCAGAGTCCACCAGGTACTGGTGTAAAAGCTGGTTTTGACAATTATTAAGGATCTGCTCCCTCATAATAAAATTGTACAATCCTATAAAGTCATGCACCTTGCTGCCATGTATCCAACCTTCCAGAGCCTTAGCAGAACAATCAACAAAGTCAACCCAGTCTTGAGTCTGAGTCTTTTGGGTATCTCTGAACTTCAACCTATACTGTTCAGTGGTTAGGCCAAACCCATCAATCAGAGCACTCTTCAAGACTTTGTAATTGTCAGCATCCTCCTCTCTAACAGTGAGGAGCTTATCTCTACCTTTGTCTGCAAAGGAGAGCCACAAGATTGCTGCCCACTGCTCCTGAGGGACCCTCTGTACTTTACAGGCCCTCTCTAGAGCAGTTATCCATTTGTGGATGTCATCCCCACCCTGGTAGGGAGGGACAATCTTGCTCAGGTTTCTATGGTGATAAGACCTTTCCCTATCTCTGGGAAAATTGCTGCCACCATGGGACTCTAGTCCCATCTTTTTTCTCTGTCTTTAGAGATCTAGGGACTCCCTGTCTATAGCCAACTGCTGTTTTCTGAGCTCAAGCTGGGCTTGTTCATACTGAATCAGTCTCTTTCTCCTCTCATGAGAGGATTCCCTCCTATGAGAGGAGACAGAGGTCCCTACTGAGGTGTCAGAGTGGTTAGACTCCTGAGAAGGAGATCTAGACCTTCTGGGCACACTCACAACTCTTCCTGGGGGGACAAAGGGGAGGTCATTCTGGGCCTCCTCCTCTTCCTCAGGAGTAGCTGCACTTTCCAGGTCAGGATCATTGTCATCCCCCTGGCCAGTTTCAGAGGTCAGGTCCTGGGTATTTTCATCCCTGGTCCCTCCCTCTTCTTCTGCCCCACCCTCTCTGCCTACCCTTTCAGACCTGATGGGTCTTCTAAGATCATCTAGCAGAAGCATCTCTAGGAGACGTTGGGTGTTGGCACTTTTGCCTGTCTTCAAGCTTCCTAACTTTGCACAACTCTCTCAATTCCAAGAATGTGAGGTTGTCATATCTGGATGGCAGGAGCTCCCTGGTTCCTGGCAGTGAAGACATTACTAGTGTGGTGTGGTGTATGCACTACCTACTCTAGTGTGGCCTACTAAACTCTCTTGAGTTGTAGAAAGGGTGTGCTATCCCTTAACACACAACTCTAAGTTCAGTAGAACTTACTCAATCAATCACAGAATTTGTAGAGCGCACTACTTACACAGGTGGGTCTCAAGGCGCTGGGGAGAGAAAAGGGGGGGGGTGCTGCTACTGGTCAAACAGCCAGGTCTTGAGTAGACTCCTGAAGGTCAGCAGGTCTTGGGTCTGTCGTAGGCTTAGTGGAAGGGTGTTCCAGGTCTTGGCGGCGAGGTGTGAGAAGGATCTGCCGCCGGTGGTTGTTCTTCGAATGCGAGGGACGGTGGCGAGGGAGAGGTCGGCGGAGCGGAGCTGGCGGTTGGGGACGTAGAATAAGAGTCGTCTGTTGAGGTAGGCTGGGCCAGTCTTGTGGAGTGCCTTGTGTGCGTGGATGAGGAGTTTGAAGGAGATTCTCCTGTCGACGGGGAGCCAGTGCAGGTTCCTCAGGTGGGGGGGTGATGTGGCTGTGGCGTGGTACGTCTAGGATCAGGCGTGCGGAGGCGTTTTGTATGCGTTGCAGTCGCTTGATGTGCTTGGCCGGGGCTCCCGCGTGAGGGCGTTCCCATAGTCAAGTCTGCTACTGACGAGGGCCTGGGTGACTGTTCTTCTTGTATCTGTCGGGATCCACCTGTAGATCTTGCGAAGCATGCGGAGGGTGTTGAAGCAGGAGGAGGAGACTGCGTTGACTTGCTTGGCCATGGAGAGCGTTGAGTCGAGGATGACTCCCAGGTTGCGTGCGTGGTCGGTGGGTGTCGGGGCTGCTCCCAGCGTCGTTGGCCACCAGGAGTCGTCCCAGGCTGAGGGGTTGGAGCCGAGGATGAGGACCTCTGTCTTGTCCGTGTTCAGCTTTAGTCGGCTGATCTTCATCCAATCGGCGACGGCCTTCATTCCTTCATGGAGATTGGATTTGGCGGCGAGGGGGTCCTTGGTGAGGGAGAGGATCAGTTGAGTGTCGTCAGTGTAGGAGATAATGTTGAGGTCGTGCTGTCTGGCGATGCATGCGAGCGGGGCCATGTAGATGTTGAACAGTGTTGGGCTGAGGGAAGATCCCTGGGGTACGCCGCAGATGATCTTGGAGGCTTCGGATCGGAAAGGTGGGAGGCGGACTCTCTGGGTTCTGCCGTCGAGGAAGGAGGTGGTCCATTCCAGGGCCTTGTCTCGGATCCCTGCGTCGTGGAGGCGTGCGCGTAGAGTGCGGTGGCAGACAGTGTCGAAGGCGGCGGAGAGGTCCAGCAGGATGAGGGCTGCGGTCTCACCGTTGTCCAGCAGGGTCCTGATGTCGTCGGTGGCGGCGATGAGGGCAGTCTCGGTGCTGTGGTTGCTGCGGAACCCTGATTGGGATGGGTCCAGGATGCTGTTTTCTTCGAGGTATCGGGTTAGCTGTTTGTTGACGATCTTCTCGATGACCTTGGCTGGGAACGGAAGCAGGGAGATGGGCCGGAAGTTCTTGAGGTCTCTCGGGTCCGCCTTGGGTTTTTTGAGTAGGGCGTTGATCTCTGCGTGTTTCCAGCTCTCTGGGAAGGTCGCGGTCTCGAAGGAGAGATTGATAACGTTGCACAGGTGGGGTGCGATGGAGCTGCTGGCTTTGTTGAAGATGTGGTGCGGGAAAGGGTCTGACGGGGAGCCGGAGTGTATTGTGCTCATGGTCTTGATGGTGTCATCGATGTTCACGCTGGCCAAGGCTGGCAAGGGGTCATGGTCGATGGTGTGCGGCGGGTCTGGTGTATCTATCTTAGTAGGGGCTGTCTGGGTGTTGAAGCTGTCGTGGATGTCGGCGATCTTGCGGTGGAAGAAGGTGGCGAGGGAATCGCACAGGGCTTGCGACGGCGGGATGTCGTTGGTGTTGGAGCTGGGGTTGGAGAGTTCCTTCACTATGTTGAAGAGCTCCTTGCTGTTGTGTGCGTTGTTGTCGAGGCGGTCTTTGAAGGAGATTCTCTTGGCGGACCTGATGAGGTGGTGGTGGTTACGGATGGCGTCTTTGTGGGCTGCGTGGTTGTCCGGTGTCTTATCACTGTGCCATTTCTTCTCTAGTTTCCGGCAGGTACGCTTGGAAGCTAGTAGTTCCGGGGTGAACCAGCTGGCTCTTTTGGTGGTGTCGCTGTAGGTGAGTTTTTTCAGCGGGGCGAGGGAGTTGGCACAGTCGTCTATCCATCGTCTGAGGTTGCAGGCAGCGTCGTCGGTGTTGGATGGGTCGGAGGGAGGGCTGAGAGCGAGGTTTGCCCGTAGTTGGTCTTCGGAGACTTTGCTCCAGCAGCGGCGTGGGATCTGTTGGGTGCGGTGGTGTGTGGTGGGTTTCTGGAAGGTGAAGTGGATGCAGCGGTGGTCGGTCCAGAGGAGTTCCGTGGTGTGGCTGAAGGAGACGTGGGAGCTTGAGGAGAAGACGGGGTCGAGCGTGTGGCCGGCGGAATGAGTCGGTGTTGTGACGAGCTGTCTTAGTCCGAGGTTGGCGAGGTTGGCGATCAGGGTGGTGGAGTTGCTGTCGTTGTTCTCCAGGTGAAAGTTCAGGTCTCCGAGGAGGATGTAGTCGGTAGAGGTCAGGGCGTGCGTGCTGATGAAGTCGGCGATGGAGTCGCTGAACTGGGGGCGGGGCCCAGGGGGTCTGTAGACAAGGGTGCCTCTAAGGGTGGTGTTGGGGTCCGTGTGGATCTGGAAGTGCATGTGTTCGGCGGTGCAGAGAAGGTCGTCGGTGCTGGTCGAGACCCTGATGGAGTTCTTGTGGACGATGGCGATTCCTCCTCCTACTCCGTTGACGCGGTCTCTGCGGGTGATCTTATAGCCATCTGGGATGGCTATGGCGATGTCGGGTGGTTTTCAGTTGATCAATTCAATTGAGATTATCTGGTAAAACAATAGCAAGCTGGAATCCCACACGCTGCACACCAATGTGAGAAGTTGGCCTGGAATATGCTGTCCACTAATTATAGTGGGCACCTTGCACCAGTCCAAACAACCCCTTATTGGAGATAGGTTAAAGACAACCTTTATTGAAAGCTATCCTAGTGGTAGCTATGGAGAGCAGCCTTCAGGCTAAGTCTTGGAGGAATGTAAAGCAGCTTGTTTTACCAGTCTATAATCTCTTGAGTGACCAAATGAAAGAGGACCACACCAGGTATATATTTAAAATATATGTATTTAGACTTAAACACACCCCTCTAGTCTCTTTATGAGGCTAGAGTTCGAAGTACATAAGTTACAAGTCGAATATCAACAGTAATAGCACAAATACACGTTTGAGCCCTAGGGGCGTACCAAACCATATACCAATAAAGTGGTATAAGAACCACGACTGAGCTAGACACAAGGCCTAGAGCCTGTAGAAGTGCTTGGCCCTCAAGGAACCTTCCAAGGTAGTGACACAGGGGACCCACGGGGGACGTGTGCAGTGTGAGAACACAGCCGCGAGCTGCCGTTGACTTTTATGGGGAATGTCGCGGTTGGAGTTTTAAAGAAAAAGGACACATAGAGGAGGACTTGGAGCAAACCCCTTTAGAACTAGGTTGTTCTAGAGTCTATACCCACGGGAGCACCGGAGTACTCGAGTTACCTCACCCAGGGAAGCCGGGTGCATAGGTGTCTTTCGGGGTCGGGTTTCGTCGTCGTTTTCAATGGCGATCTGCTGCAAAGTGCTGCTGGCGACCAAGTCGAAAGTGTTCGGATGGATCCAAAGGTGGATCGAAGATCTGAAGAACCTGAAAGCAGAGGGGACAGAGTCTGGGTCACTAGCCAGTGACCAGGAAGGCGATGAGCAGATGCCCACCGATGTCGGGTGCTTCAGGTAGGTTGACGGTCATCTTGACTCTTCAGCCACGAGGTCCAGGAGGCGTCGACGACAACCAGGAGCTGTATTCGAGCTGTGCCACGACGTCTGTCGATTGCAGTGGTGTCGGCGACCGGATTGGACCCAACAAGCCTTGGCAACGGCAAGTCATGTGGAAATAGAAGAAGGACGGTGGTACAGACCAGCAAGGTCTGAGGGACTCACCCAGCAAGGGTAAGTCAGGGCACGTCTGGAGCAACCAGCAAAGTCCAAGCAGAAGAAGAGTTGCCTTCGGGAGGGCCCACTAGCCAATGGACTAGCGACCGTGAAGGAGCCTCAAGTGGACACACTTGGAGCTGGCTCACGGGACACTCGTGGAGTGGAGGCCAGTGATCTTCGGTACAGTCGGTGCTGGAGGTGGGGGCTACTTGGAGCCCAAAGCATCACTTCGTGGGAGACAAGAAAGAGGATGCACTTGCAAATGTGCTCGGTATCCAGGGGTCACGGTTCCACTGTACCCACGATAGCTACGGGCCTCAGCTTTGCTGGGAACTCAGGGCAGCCTCGGGGAAGTCTGGAAATCCACCTCTGGTGATGCAAAGTCTTCGGCGTCCAGTGGGAGCTTCAGCAATTCAGACCGGACAATTGCTTATTTGGTGCTTGCCAAGCAGGGGAGTCACTCCTTGACCCCAAGGGAGATTCTTCAGTCCTCTAATCTTGAAGTAGAGCGTTGAAGGTCCAGGATTCAGTGTCAGAGTTTCGTCCAGGGTAATCTAAAATTCTAAGGACTGGGGTCCCATACTTATACAAAGTTAGGGGGTTGGACATACTCTGGGGACCCACCTATGGGAGGGTCAGGGAAGAGGGGTGGTTACACCCCTTCCCTTTGTCCAGTTTCACGCCAGAGCAGGGGCAGGTAGCCCCTGCAACCGGTTTGAACTGGCATATGCACAGGGACACCAAATGTGCCCCCAGTGCAGGACTTCAAAGCACCAGAGGGTTCTCCCGCCCAGCCCCAATACACACTATCCTGTCTGGGGAGGTGGTCACACCTCCCTTCGACAGGAAACCTATTGTCCAGGCCTCCCCTGCCGGAGTTTCAGTCAGCAGCAGGAGGCCAGACCCCTGTCTGTGGCAGCGGCATCCATTTTGTGATGCCAAGGCTCTGGAAAGAAGTTACCGGGTAGCCCGGTGTGTACATGTCTCTCCCTCTAGAAGGGTGGAATGCTACCCCTGCCACCAGGACTGGCAGGGGGGTAGTATTCCAAGATGTTTGACACCAAACACGACATGTTTTGGTGCAGCCAGTCCAAAGTTAGCATTGTACCGCGAGGATATAATGCACTTAAGAGTATATGGTCAGGCTGTACCACAAACAGCATCAGAGGAGGGACTCCGAACGCTGCAGAGGGGCTCTGCTCATGCAGGGGCACCCTCTCACATAGAAACCAAGCACTCTGCCCTCAGGATTGGTAAGGCCTGCCATAGGAGTGACTTATAGGTTTATATGTGTGTGCAATGGTAGTGATATAGGTAGCCCATACCACTGTAAGGGGTGCATGCACCACCTTACCAAGGCTGCAGTAGCAGACCTGTGGAGTCATTTTGGATGTCCTTCCAGGGGTGGCACAATAAATGCTGCAGCCCCTGGTAGGCCTCTGAGGTACCTATGCCCTGGGTACATAGTATACCATATACTAGGGACTTATAAGGGCACTCCAGATTCCAATCAGAGATGTGCCTAAGGCACATGGAAACCATTTTATAGAGGAAGCAGATAGACTGGGGCCCTGAATAGCAGGATCCCAGTCCAACTAAGTCATAAACCAGCAAAACACCAGGAAAAAAGTGGGGCAACCATATAGTCAGATTCCACCTTCCTACATAACCCCCCAAACGAAAGGAGATAAGGCTAACCTTGGCCAGTTGAGCCTTTATTGACTAAGTGGCCATATAAGGAAGCACCTGCACTAGCATGGTTGCCCCCTGTCTTATGGTCCACTAAGCAATCCCTCACCCTAAGGGTATGAGAGGGTCTCCACCATGGGGAATTACTACCTGTGTTGTGCTTTGGTAAAGTACAAGGCTGGTGAGATGTCTGAGTAGGGAAGTGAGGCCCTAGGGAGGTTGGTCTCAGCTTCCTCAGATCACTGGTCACCATGTATGCCTGTCTTTCCATGACTGAGTTGCACTTTGCTCTAAGGGTCAACCTTTGGCTGCCTATAGCTGGGGGTTGGGTCCCTTTGGATGGACCACTGGGGGGACATGGCAGGTTTGGAACCTTTTGGTCCCAGGTTTGCCTTTGCCTAACAGATTCCTTCTGGGGGAGGTCCCTACACAAAGGTATGGAGGATCCCTCAGTGTGTTGAGGAATGTTCACCTGGCTAGGGCTACTAGACTGGGTGCCCCTAATCTGCTGATTCCTCTGGACAGGGGGCCCTGGGGGGTCCACTGACCTCCCTGACCTCTGCAGCCCTGGGCTGACTGAGGCAGGGTAGAGAGGGGCAGGTTACCTGCTCCAGACTGGGTACCACCTTGGAAGGGTCCTCTGCCATCAGGGGTGTGGCCAGGCCAGGCCTGACTACCTCTGGGGCAGTTCCTTCACTAGGGGTAGGGCCAGTTCCCTGAGGAGGCTGACCCTTACCTACTGTCTGGAGGGAAGAAGACTTTTCTTCAACCCTTGTGCTCTCTTTTGGGGAGAGTGGGCCATTCTTCCAGGCTCCATCTCTCCAAAATTTCCCTGGGCTTGGGCTGTGGCCATCACAGCCCCACTAACCTTTACAGGGACGCCCAGCATTCTCAGATGGGTTTGGTGTTCAACTTCAGCCCAGGCTGAAACTTCCAGATCATTGCCCATCAGGCAATCTACAGGCAAGTTGGGGGACACTGCCACTCTTTTTGGGCCTGTGACCCCTTCCCAGCTGAGATTGACTATGGCCATGGGGTGATCTGTTCTGACACCATCTATGTTGGTCACCTAGTATTTAAACTCAGGTAAAAGCTGGTGAGGGGGGACTAGTTTCCCTGCCACCATGGTGACACTAGCCCCTGTGTCCCTGAATGCCACAGCCTTCTGACCATTAATTATTGGCTCCAGTCTGTACCTGCCCAATGCATTGGGGGCCATGGTAAAGGTGGCAAATCCTATACCACCATCAGAGTCAGAGGAGTCTGTTGAGGGGGTCCTGTCTAAACTAGGGCCCACCTCTGTTCCTCTTGCAAAAGCACCTAACTTTTTGGGTGCACTACTCCCAACTGGAGGATTACTACTGGTAGTACCAGGAGGGGTGGTAGTAGTTGTTGGAGGAACATTTTCTTTATTGCCAATCCTGGGGCAACTGGGATCTGTTTTCCAGTGTCCAGGCTTTTTACAGACATGGCAATAGGGTTTCTTTTCAGGAGAAGAAGGAGTTTGGGACCCACCCCCAGAAGAGGACTTTTGGGGCCCTGTAGTGGATTTATCCTTAGATT
This sequence comes from Calotriton arnoldi, assembly GCA_963921515.1. NCBI lineage: Eukaryota > Metazoa > Chordata > Amphibia > Caudata > Salamandridae > Calotriton > Calotriton arnoldi. The sequence goes on along the minus strand of CAWUFW010012850.1, from coordinate 230,000 downwards.
TATCCCCACCTTTCTCTTGGGACTTGGTAGAATCTTTCTTCTGGTCACCCCCCTGATTCTTAGGCCTTACCCTGGTTCTGACCCATTTGTCTGCCTTCTTTCCCAATTCTTGGGGAGAGGTCAGATCAGAGTCCACCAGGTACTGGTGTAAAAGCTGGTTTTGACAATTATTAAGGATCTGCTCCCTCATAATCAAATTGTACAATCCTATAAAGTCATGCACCTTGCTGCCATGTATCCAACCTTCCAGAGCCTTAGCAGAACAGTCAACAAAGTCAACCCAGTCTTGAGTCTGAGTCTTTTGGGTATCTCTGAACTTCAACCTATACTGTTCAGTGGTTAGGCCAAACCCATCAATCAGAGCACTCTTCAAGACTTTGTAATTGTCAGCATCCTCCTCTCTAACAGTGAGGAGCTTATCTCTACCTTTATCTGCAAAGGAGAGCCACAAGATTGCTGCCCACTGCTCCTGAGGGACCCTCTGTACTTTACAGGCCCTCTCTAGAGCAGTTATCCATTTGTGGATGTCATCCCCACCCTGGTAGGGAGGGACAATCTTGCTCAGGTTTCTATGGTCATAAGACCTTTCCCTATCTCTGGGAAAATTGCTGCCACCATGGGACTCTAGTCCCATCGTTTTTCTCTGTCTATAGAGATCTAGGGACTCCCTGTCTATAGCCAACTGCTGTTTTCTGAGCTCAAGCTGGGCTTGTTCATACTGAATCAGTCTCTTTCTCCTCTCATGAGAGGATTCCCTCCTATGAGAGGAGAAAGAGGTCCCTACTGAGGTGTCAGAGTGGTTAGACTCCTGAGAAGGAGATCTAGACCTTCTGGGCACACTCACAACTCTTCCTGGGGGGACAAAGGGGAGGTCATTCTGGGCCTCCTCCTCTTCCTCAGGAGTAGCTGCACTTTCCAGGTCAGGATCATTGTCATCCCCCTGGCCAGTTTCAGTGGTCAGGTCCTGGGTATTTTCATCCCTGGTCCCTCCCTCTTCTTCTGCCCCACCCTCTCTGCCTACCCTTTCAGACCTGATGGGTCTTCTAAGATCATCTAGCAGAAGCATCTCTAGGAGACGTTGGGTGTTGGCACTTTTGCCTGTCTTCAACTTCCTAACTTTGCACAACTCTATCAATTCCAAGAATGTGAGGTTGTCATATCTGGATGGCAGGAGCTCACTGGTTCCTGGCAGTGAAGACATTACTAGTGTGGTGTGGTGTATGCACTACCTACTCTAGTGTGGCCTACTAAACTCTCTTGAGTTGTAGAAAGGGTGTGCTATCCCTTAACACACAACTCTAAGTTCAGTAGAACTTACTGTATCCTAAGCTTGATTTATATGTACCTAAGGTACCCTTAGTGGTTTTCAGTTGATCAATTCAATTGAGATTATCTGGTAAAACAATAGCAAGCTGGAATCCCACACGCTGCCCACCAATGTGAGAAGTTGGCTTGGTATATGCTGTACACTAATTATAGTGGGCACCTTGCACCAGTCCAAACAACCCCTTATTGGAGATAGGTTAAAGACAACCTTTATTGAAAGCTATCCTAGTGGTAGCTATGGAGAGCAGCCTTCAGGCTAAGTCTTGGAGGAATGTAAAGCAGCTTGTTTTACCAGTCTATAATCTCTTGAGTGACCAAATGAAAGAGGACCACACCAGGTATATATTTAAAATATATGTATTTAGTCTTAAACACACCCCTCTAGTCTCTTTATGAGGCTAGAGTTCAAAGTACATAAGTGCAAGTCGAATATCAACAGTAATAGCACAAATACACGTTTGAGCCCTAGGGGCGTACCAAACCATATACCAATAAAGTGGTATAAGAACCACGACTGAGCTAGACACAAGGCCTAGAGCCTGTAGAAGTGCTTGGCCCTCAAGGAACCACCCAAGGTAGTGACACAGGGGACCCACGGGGGACGTGTGCAGTGTGAGAACACAGCCGCGAGCCGCCGTTGACTTCTATGGGGAATGTCGCGGTTGGAGTTTTAAAGAAAAAGGACACTTAGAGGAGGACTTGGAGCAAACCCCTTTAGAACTAGGTTGTTCTAGAGTCTATACCCATGGGAGCACCGGAGTACTCGAGTTACCTCACCCAGGGAAGCCGGGTGCATAGGTGTCTTTCGGGGTCGGGTTTCGTCGTCGTTTTCAATGGTGATCTGCTGCAAAGTGCTGCTGGCGACCAAGTCGAAAGTGTTCGGGTGGATCCAAAGATGGATCGAAGATCTGAAGAACCTGAAAGCAGAGGGGACAGAGTCTGGGTCACTAGCCAGTGACCAGGAAGGCGATGAGCAGATGCCCACCGATGTTGGGTGCTTCAGGTAGGTTGACGGTTGTCTTGACTCTTCAGCCACGAGGTCCAGGAGGCGTCGACGACAACCAGGAGCTGGATTCGAGCTGTCCCATGACGTCTGTCGATTGCAGGCATGTCGGCGACCGGATTGGAACCAACAAGCCTTGGCAACGGCAAGTCACGTGGAAATAGAAGAAGGACGGTGGTACAGACCAGCAAGGTCTGAGGGACTCACCCAGCAAGGGTAAGTTAGGGCACGTCTGGAGCAACTAGGGAAGCCCAAGCAGAAGAAGACTTGCCTTCGGGAGGGCCCACTAGCCAACGGACTAGTGACCTTGAAGGAGCCTTGAGTGGACTCACTTGGAGCTGGCTCACAGGACACTCGTGGAGTGGATGCCAGTGATCTTCGGTGCAGTCGGTGCAGGAGGCGGGGGCTACTCTGAGCCCAAAGCACAACTTCGTGGGAGACCAGGAAGAGGATGCACTTGCAAATGTGCTTGGTGTCCAAGGGTCACGGTTCCACGTTATCCACGATAGCTACGGGCCTCAGCTTTGCTGAGGACTCAGGGCAGCCTCGGAGAAGTCTGGAAATCTACCTTTGGTGATGCAAAGACTTCAGCGTCCGGCGGGAGCTTCAGCGATGCAGACTGGACAATTGCTTCTTTGGTGCCTGCCAAGCAGGGGAGTCACTCCTTGACCCCAAGGGAGATTCTTCAGTCCTCTAATCTTGAAGTAGAGCGTCAAAGGTCCAGGATTCAGTGTCAGAGTTTCGTCAAGGGTAATCTAAAATTCTAAGGACTGGGGTCCCATACTTATACAAAGTTAGGGGGTTGGACATACTCTGGGGACCCACCTATGGGAGGGTCAGGGAAGAGGGTGGTTACACCCCTTCCCTTTGTCCATTTTCGGGCCAGAGCAGGGGCAGGTAGCCCCTGCAACCGGTTTGAACTGGCATATGCACAGGGACACCAAATGTGCCCCCAGTACAGGACTTCAAAGCACCAGAGGGTGCTCCCGCCCAGCCCCAATACACACTATCCTGTCTGGGGAGGTGGTCACACCTCCCTTCGACAGGAAACCTATTGTCCAGGCCTCCCCTGCCGGAGTTTCAGTCAGCAGCAGGAGGCCAGACCCGTGTCTGTGGCAGCGGCATCCATTTTGTGATGCCAGGGCTCTGGAAAGAAGTTACCGGGTAGCCCGGTGTGTACATGTCTCTCCCTCTAGAAGGGTGGAATGCTACCCCCCGCGGCCAGGACTGGCGGGGGGGTAGTATTCCAAGATGTTTGACACCAAACACTACATGTTTTGGTGCAGCCAGTCCAAAGTTAGCATTGTACCGCGAGGATATAATGCACTTAAGAGTATATAGTCAGGCTGTAACACAAACAGCATCAGAGGAGGGACTCCGAATGCTGCAGAGGGGCTCTGCTCATGCAGGGGCACCCTCTCACATAGAAACCAAGCACTCTGCCCTCAGGATTGGTAAGGCCTGCCATAGGAGTGACTTATAGGTTTATATGGGTGTGCAATGGTAGTGATATAGGTAGCCCATACCACTGTAAGGGTGCATGCACCACCTTACCCAGGCTGCAGTAGCAGACCTGTGGTGTCATTTTGGATGGCCTTCCAGGGGTGGCACAATAAATGCTGCAGCCCCTGGTAGGCCTCTGAGGTACCTATGCCCTGGGTACATAGTATACCATATACTAGGGACTTATAAGGGCACTCCAGATTCCAATCAGAGATGTGCCTAAGGCACATGGAAACCATTTTATAGAGGAAGCAGATAGACTGGGGCCCTGAATAGCAGGATCCCAGTCCAACTAAGTCATAAACCAGCAAAACACCAGGAAAAAAGTGGGGGCAACCATATAGTCAGATTCCACCTTCCTACATAACCCCCCCAAACGAAAGGAGATAAGGCTAACCTTGGCCAGTTGAGCCTTTATTGACTAAGTGGCCATATAAGGAAGCACCTGCACTAGCATGGTTGCCCCCTGTCTTATGGTCCACTAAGCAATCCCTCACCCTAAGGGTATGAGAGGGTCTCCACCATGGGGAATTACTACCTGTGTTGTGCTTTGGTAAAGTACAAGGCTGGTGAGATGTCTGAGTAGGGAAGTGAGGCCCTAGGGAGGTTGGTCTCAGCTTCCTCAGATCACTGGTCACCATGTATGCCTGTCTTTCCATGACTGAGTTGCACTTTGCTCTAAGGGTCAACCTTTGGCTGCCTATAGCTGGGGGTTGGGTCCCTTTGGATGGACCACTGGGGGGACATGGCAGGTTTGGAACCTTTTGGTCCCAGGTTTGCCTTTGCCTAACAGAGTCCTTCTGGGGGAAGTCCCTACACAAAGGTATGGAGGATCCCTCAGTGTGTTGAGGAATGTTCACCTGGCTAGGGCTAATAGACTGGGTGCCCCTAATCTGCTGATGGGGGGTTCCTCTGGACAGGGGGCCCTGGGTGGTCCACTGACCTCCCTGACCTCTGCAGCCCTGGGCTGACTGAGGCAGGGTAGAGAGGGGCAGGTTACCTGCTCCAGACTGGGTATCACCTTGGAAGGGCCCTCTGCAATCAGGGGTGTGGCCAGGCCAGGCCTGACTACCTCTGGGGCAGTTCCTTCACTAGGGATAGGGTCAGTTCCCTGAGGAGGCTGACCCTTACCTACTGTCTGGAGGGAAGAAGACTTTTCTTCAACCCTTGTGCTCTCTTTTGGGGGAGAGTGGGCCATTCTTCCAGGCTCCATCTCTCCAAAATTTCCCTGGGCTTGGGCTGTGGCCATCACAGCCCCACTAACCTTTACAGGGATGCCCAGCATTCTCAGATGGGTTTGGTGTTCAACTTCAGCCCAGGCTGAAACTTCCAGATCATTGCCCATCAGGCAATCTACAGGCAAGTTGGGGGACACTGCCACTCTTTTTGGGCATGTGACCCCTTCCCAGCTGAGATTGACTATGGCCATGGGGTGATCTGTTCTGACACCATCTATGTTGGTCACCTGGTATTTAGTCTCAGGTAAAAGCTGGTGAGGGGGGCCTAGTTTCCCTGCCACCATGGTGACACTAGCCCCTGTGTCCCTGAATGCCACAGCCTTCTGACCATTAATTATTGGCTCCAGTCTGTACCTGCCCAATGCGTTGGGGCCCATGGTAAAGGTGGCAAATCCTATACCACCATCAGAGTCAGAGGAGTCTGTTGAGGGGGTCCTGTCTAAACTAGGGCCCACCTCTGTTCCTCTTGCAAAAGCACCTAACTTTTTGGGTGCACTAGTCCCCACTGGAGGATTACTACTGGTAGTACCAGGAGGGGTGGTAGTAGTTGTTGGAGGAACATTTTCTTTATTGCCAATCCTGGGTAACAGGGATCTGTTTTCCAGTGTCCAGGCTTTTTACAGACATGGCAATAGGGTTTCTTTTCAGGAGAAGAAGGAGTTTGGGACCCACCCCCAGAAGAGGACTTTTGGGGCCCTGTAGTGGATATATCCTTAGATTTATCCCCACCTTTCTCTTGGGACTTGGTAGAATCTTTCTTCTGGTCACCCCCCTGATTCTTAGGCCTTACCCTGGTTCTGACCCATTTGTCTGCCTTCTTTCCCAATTCTTGGGGAGAGGTCAGATCAGAGTCTACCAGGTACTGATGTAAAAGCTGGTTTTGACAATTATTAAGGATCTGCTCCCTCATAATCAAATTGTACAATCCTATAAAGTCATGCACCTTGCTGCCATGCATCCAACCTTCCAGATCCTTAGCAGAACAATCAACAAAGTCAACCCAGTCTTGAGTCTGAGTCTTTTGGGTATCTCTGAACTTCAACCTATACTGTTCAGTGGTTAGGCCAAACCCATCAATCAGAGCACTCTTCAAGACTTTGTAATTGTCAGCATCCTCCTCTCTAACAGTGAGGAGCTTATCTCTACCTTTGTCTGCAAAGGAGAGCCACAAGATTGCTGCCCACTGCTCCTGAGGGACCCTCTGTACTTTACAGGCCCTCTCTAGAGCAGTTATCCATTTGTGGATGTCATCCCCACCCTGGTAGGGAGGGACAATCTTGCTCAGGTTTCTATGGTCATAAGACCTTTCCCTATCTCTGGGAAAATTGCTGCCACCATGGGACTCTAGTCCCATCTTTTTCTCTGTCTATAGAGATCTAGGGACTCCCTGTCTATAGCCAACTGCTGTTTTCTGAGCTCAAGCTGGGCTTGTTCATACTGAATCAGTCTCTTTCTCCTCTCATGAGAGGATTCCCTCCAATGAGAGGAGACAGAGGTCCCTACTGAGGTGTCAGAGTGGTTAGACTCCTGAGAAGGAGATCTAGACCTTCTGGGCACACTCACAACTCTTCCTGGGGGGACAAAGGGGAGGTCATTCTGGGCCTCCTCCTCTTCCTCAGGAGTAGCTGCACTTTCCAGGTCAGGATCATTGTCATCCCCATGGCCAGTTTCAGAGGTCAGGTCCTGGGTATTTTCATCCCTGGTCCCTCCCTCTTCTTCTGCCCCACCCTCTCTGCCTACCCTTTCAGACCTGATGGGTCTTCTAAGATCATCTAGCAGAAGCATCTCTAGGAGACGTTGGGTGTTGGCACTTTTGCCTGTCTTCAACTTCCTAACTTTGCACAACTCTCTCAATTCCAAGAATGTGAGGTTGTCATATCTGGATGGCAGGAGCTCACTGGTTCCTGGTAGTGAAGACATTACTAGTGTGGTGTGGTGTATGCACTACCTACTCTAGTGTGGCCTACTAAACTCTCTTGAGTTGTAGAAAGGGTGTGCTATCCCTTAACACACAACTCTAAGTTCAGTAGAACTTACTGTATCCTAAGCTTGATTTATGTGTACCTAAGGTACCCTTAGTGGTTTTCAGTTGATCAATTCAATTGAGATTATCTGGTAAAACAATAGCAAGCTGGAATCCCTCACACTGCACACCAATGTGAGAAGTTGGCCTGGTATATGCTGTCCACTAATTATAGTGGGCAACTTGCACCAGTCCAAACAATCCCTTATTGGAGATAGGTTAAAGACAACCTTTATTGAAAGCTATCCTAGTGGTAGCTATGGAGAGCAGCCTTCAGGCTAAGTCTTGGAGGAATGTAAAGCAGCTTGTTTTACCAGTCTATAATCTCTTGACTGACCAAATGAAAGAGGACCACACCTGGTATATATTTAAAATATATGTATTTAGTCTTAAACACACCCCTCTAGTCTCTTCATGAGGCTAGAGTTCGAAGTACATAAGTTACAAGTCGAATATCAACAGTAATAGCACAAATACACGTTTGAGCCCTAGGGGCGTACCAAACCATATACCAATAAAGTGGTATAAGAACCACAACTGAGCTAGACACAAGGCCTAGAGCCTGTGGAAAGGCTTGGCCCTCAAGGAACCACCCAAGGTAGTGACACAGGGGACCCACGGGGGACGTGTGCAGTGTGAGAACACAGCCGCGAGCCGCCGTTGACTTCTATGGGGAATGTTGCGGTTGGAGTTTTAAAGAAAAAGGACACTTAGAGGAGGACTTGGAGCAAACCCCTTTAGAACTAGGTTGTTCTAGAGTCTATATCCACGGGAGCACCGGAGTACTCGAGTTACCTCACCCAGGGAAGCCGGGTGCATAGGTGTCTTTCGGGGTCGGGTTTCGTCGTCGTTTTCAATGGCGATCTGCTGTAAAGTGCTGCTGGCGACCAAGTCGAAAGTGTTCGGGTGGATCCAAAGGTGGATCGAAGATCTGAAGAACCTGAAAGCAGAGGGGACAGAGTCTGGGTCACTAGCCAGTGACCAGGAAGGCGATGAGCAGAAGCCCACCGATGTCGGGTGCTTCAGGTAGGTTAACGGTCGTCTTGACTCTTCAGCCACGAGATCCAGGAGGTGTCGACGACAACCAGGAGCTGGATTCGAGCTGTCCCACAATGTTTGTCGATTGCAGGGGTGTCGGCGACCGGATTGGACCCAACAAGCCTTGGCAACGGCAAGTCACGTGGAAATAGAAGAAGGACGGTGGTACAGACCAGAAAGGTCTGAGGGACTCACCCAGCAAAGGTAAGTCAGGGCACATCTGGAGCAAGCAGGGAAGCCCAAGCAGAAGAAGAGTTGCCTTCGGGAGGGCCCACTAGCCAACAGACTAGCGACCGCAAAGGAGCCTCGAGTGGACGCACTTGGAGCTGGCTCACAGGACACTCGTGGAGTGGAGGCCAGTGATCTTCAGTGCAGTTGGTGCTGTATGTAGGGGCTACTCGGTGCCCAAAGCACAACTTCGTGGGAGACCAGGAAGAGGGTGCACTTGCAAATGTGCTCGGTGTCCAGGGGTCACAGTTCCACGTTACCCACGATAGCTACGGGCCTCAGCTTTGCTGGGGACTCAGGGCAGCCTCGGAGAAGTCTGGAAATCCACCTCTGGTGATGCAAAGACTTCGGCGTCCGGCGGGAGCTTCAGCGATGCAGACCGGACAATTGCTTCTTTGGTGCCTGCCAAGCAGGGGAGTCACTCCTTGACTCCAAGGGAGATTCTTCAGTCCTCTAATCTTGAAGTAGAGCGTCGAAGGTCCAGGATTCAGTGTCAGAGTTTCGTCCAGGGTAATCTAAAATTCTAAGGACTGGGGTCCCATACTTATACAAAGTTAGGGGGTTGGACATACTCTGGGGACCCACCTATGGGAGGGTCAGGGAAGAGGGGTGGTTACACCCCTTCCCTTTGTCCAGTTTCACGCCAGAGCAGGGGCAGATAGCCCCTGCAACCGGTTTGAACTGGCATATGCACAGGGACACCAAATGTGCCCCCAGTGCAGGACTTCAAAGCACCAGAGGGTGCTCCCGCCCAGCCCCAATACACACTATCCTGTCTGGGGAGGTGGTCACACCTCCCTTCGACAGGAAACCTATTGTCCAGGCCTCCCCTGCCGGAGTTTCAGTCAGCATCAGGAAGCCAGACCCGTGTCTGTGGCAGCGGCATCCATTTTGTGATGCCAGGGCTCTGGAAAGAAGTTACCGGGTAGCACGGTGTGTACATGTCTCTCCCTCTAGAAGGGTGGAATACTACCCCCGCCGCCAGGACTGGCAGGGGGGTAGTATTCCAAGATGTTTGACACCAAACACAACATGTTTTGGTGCAGCCAGTCCAAAGTTAGCATTGTACCGCGAGGATATAATGCACTTAAGAGTATATGGTCAGGCTGTACCACAAACAGCATCAGAGGAGGGACTCCGAACGTTGCAGAGGGGCTCTGCTCATGCAGGGGCACCCTCTCACATAGAAACCAAGCACTCTGCCCTCAGGATTGGTAAGGCCTGCCATAAGAGTGACTTATAGGTTTATATGTGTGTGCAATGGTAGTGATATAGGTAGCCCATACCACTGTAAGGGGTGCATGCACCACCTTACCCAGGCTGCAGTAGCAGACCTGTGGTGTCATTTTGGATGGCCTTCCAGGGGGGGCACAATAAATGCTGCAGCCCCTGGTAGGCCTCTGAGGTACCTATGCCCTGGGTACATAGTATACCATATACTAGGGACTTATAAGGGCACTCCAGATTCCAATCAGAGATGTGCCTAAGGCACATGGAAACCATTTTATAGAGGAAGCAGATAGACTGGGGCCCTGAATAGCAGGATCCCAGTCCAACTAAGTCATAAACCAGCAAAACACCAGGAAAAAAGTGGGGGCAACTATATAGTCAGATTCCACCTTCCTACACTGCTGCATTGAGTAATTGTTACATATGTTTGTCAACTTAACATGAAAAATGGTAAATAAAGTTTAAAAGAGTCTGATCACACACTTCGTCCTGTGCTCCCAGCAGGGCTCTGAGCAGTGGCTGTACCAGTTCCAAGTTGGGGCTGTTTGGTTTCTTATTTCATAATCTCTGGCATTTCACAGCCTGTTAGTTTGTTTTCTGGTGGCCCTGCACTTGAAAGGCCTCATCAGTGCTATTGTATGGGTGTGTGTGTGTCGTGGTGAATGACCTTACTAACTGATGCCTTCTGGACTTGTCTCCTTCAGTGGGATCTCATGTATTGAACTTTACTCTTTGCATAGTGTGTGCTTCAGGGGGGGTCTTAATTTAGTTCTTTTACAAAAGCATATATGTTCCTCTGGTCTAGGTCTTCCCCTTTTATGTTTTTGACATTGATCTGTTGCGCTGTGTGTAACTGTTGGCCCTGCTTCTGGCATCCACTTTAGTATGCCTTTAGTAAATGGCTTGGGCCAGTGTGCTTTGGTGTTATGCTCTGCGTATGGTCTGGCGCCTGTTTGTGGCTCTCTCCCAGCTCTTTCAGTAGTGCTTGAGGGTGGGTCTGTTTTGTGGGATTCTGACTTCTATTTTGGATGGCCCGTCTTTTTAATTCTTGCCTCTTTTCCCATTCAAACCTCTCCCTGATAGTCTCACCCCTGAACTGTCCTTTTAGCTTGGGTGTCAGTGTTCCTGCTCTATTGGAGGCTCTCATGCTGCTGCCTTTTAGTCTCTTCTGGCTGTCTTTTTCAGCTTTACTGTCTGTGGGTTTGTGCTGCTACTTTTGCTCCTACCTTTGGCATCACTGAGTCTCCTGGACTGTTTTTAGTTCACTACTACAGGGATTCCCCCATGTTGGGCTCTGGTCCTCCAAGCACACTGATGGTGTCCTCTTCCTTCTGAGCGTCTAGTGCTTATAGGCTTGCTTTGACACCTGTGGCTTTCTTAAACTTCTGTCTGCAGTCTTTCAAGCATTCTGTCTGGACTTTGCCCTTTCTGGCTGGCTATCTTGGCAGGTTATTGATGCCAGTTGTGCCTGTTTTGGTAAACAATATCACACAGAGGAGTAGGGATAAAATGGAAGTGTACAGCAATGTGTATACCTAGCAACGTGTTTCATGTGTATAATGTGGAAAAACTGCCCTCACTCACAAAATTGTGACATGCTTCATCATAGGGCGTGCTACAGACACCCCTCGCAGACCAACGCCTGGGGTGGAGCAACAGGGAGGGGAAGACAATACAAACAATGAGATATTTCTGGGATCACCAAAGAAAAAGTGCAGATAGTGAGGTTAAAACTAGCTCAGATGTGTACCCACTGCCAAATTTATTCCGGGGCCATCTGGCTAGATTAAAACATGTGAAGGATGTAGGTGAAAGGAGAAAGTTAAGAATTCTTCACCCCTCCTTTACTGTCAAAGTGTCGACAAGTTTCTGCCATGGAAGGTGTGCCCATAAGAAAGGGGCCACTTGGCATTCATCAGGACCCTTTGGGACCCAAAAAAGGGGAGGTCCCATCTTATCTTACTTTAGGTACCTGTGGAAAGTGCTCCTAATCAGGCAGAGGTACCTTGAACAACACATAAGTCGTGTTCAAGTTTCATAGAATAATTCTATAAAACTGGCGAGGTGTGGGGGTGACCACCACCCGGAAGATTTCCAGAACCTCGCCGTGGAGTTTTGGTACATCCTTCTAATGTAAGAACTAGAACGAGGAAGATATGTCAGAGAAATTGGATTAGAGGTAAGTAAGTATTAGTACTCCACAAAAATGTGAGAGATGTCCTTATATCCAAGAGTGACAAGATCAGTTATAATCAAAACAAAAGAAAGTCCCTCTCGTATCACTTGTTCTAATAATATATTCAACAGAATAAAGTCTTGCACTCTCATACACACTCTCATATATATTCACTCCAATATTTACACACTGAACTTCATTATATGTATAAATGGCTCATTTATGAAGGGATAAAAAATTATTTGTTAAAATCACTGTGATGCTATATTAAAATGACATATACATTGCCGTTGAAAATATCCTCGATAAAACTCAGCGTTTTCCCAGTTTTAAATCGTCCCCGTTACCTGCATCTAACTGACTATCCGTGTTGGAATAGCTTCTTTACAGACCCTCTTCAGTTCCAAATGCCCCCTCTAAGACTCACCTTTAAATTTCTCAGCGTTCCCATCTCGGCAATCGGGCGCGCTTTTCCTTTTCTTAAAAGAATGTCGTGGTGGGAGTCCTCTTTTTATTTCTAAATCTCATACTACGTACATGGTTTATGCAGTCATAATGATATTTTCAACTGATGAGGGAGTGTAATGAAGCTTTTCGAGCATGAACAGTTGGTTAAACACAGAGATTGAGGATGATCTTATAAACTATAAAAACACTATTTTAGAGTGATTCCGAATGCTCAATATGTTAATACTCAACAAGTTAAGAGAGAAAGCGTTTGAGTACTTTGAAAAAATATACCAGGCATGAAAGTTAATCCCCATAAGAACTAGAAGCCTAGTGGGTATCATTCCAATACAGCTTGTAGCACCACTAGTTAAATATATTATTGGTCAAAGGGAGGGGTAATGAATATCTCTCTTCTTTGATATAGAAGTTAAACAACAAAGAACATAGAAACTGTAAATATAGCAATATAAAACTATAAGTGTCCCCTTTAATATTGTCAACAGATTATGCCGGAAAGGCAGACAAAGTGTACTCGTACTTCTCTAACATTGAGCATCTGTAGGTGTGGATTAGCCCTAACAAAACAGATTGAACAGGGATCCCGTGTACAAGGAAACACAAGGGCCACATATAGGTAAGATTTTAAGGTACCTTAGGTTTATATATGGAATCTAAGAGCCCGAGGGAGACTCGACTAATAAGTATATATTTATTCTATAATAGAGTGACTCACCTGACAATAAATCTGTGGAGGAGGCCAAGAAAAACGACAGAATGAAATTCTATGTAGTGGTGTAACAAGATTTTATATATAAGGTAATTTAACACAATACTATGTCTTGTGTAAATGGTTTATAGTTAATCAATTATGGGCCATCATCAGGTTCTGTTTTTATTTTAGAACATAATACACCGCAAAATCCTATCTATATAACAGCAACAACAAGAGGAGGTCATAGAACAACAGAGTACAGGTAACAATGGCCATCACATATTGAGTGAAGTTGTGATTAAAATGAAAGCTAATAATAAAGTTCAATACAAAGTTTAAGATATTGGATACAAATAAATCCAATAAGCAATTATAGACAAAAGATGGGGTTTAAGACTAATAGCATCTTTGTACCCAACCCGAGGATTAAGTTTATGCCTCAGGGTATGAATAGTTGAGAACGGGATTGAAAGGGTGTGCTAGTACAATTATGAGGTGATAGCAAGCATGAATCATTCTAGTAACACTGAGCTTTTATATGTGATTATGCCCATTTTATATGAATTGTGTATATTTGATATTTTATAAAGAGATCTCTGTTGTCAAAAAGTTTTATGTCCTGAAGAAGGTGGTGCCTATTGAGTTTCATCCACCGAAATGCTGTGTCGACAACTTTATATTCTTACTGTGTTATCTCTGTATATTTCTATGGTAAAATTATAATAATTTTACATGCTTACTGTGATATATCTGTGTCTTTAGGTGGAACCATCTACAGAAATATATGAATTGTGTTTTTAATTCTGATTATATATATATCAGGTTTCTACCTGAAGAAAGTTTATTTGTGACAAATATAGAGCAATGTATATGTTGTTTAATATAGCATCACAGTGATTTTAGCAAATAATATTTTATACGTTAATAAATGACACATTTTTAAATATAATGAAGTTCAGTGTGTAGATATTGGAGTGAATATATATGAGAGTGTGTATGAGAGTGCAAGACTTTATTCTGTTGAATATATTATTAGAATAAGTGACACAAGAGGAACTTTCTTTTCTTTTGAATAAGTATTTGTACCCCATGCCGTACCAGCAGAAAATTACCTGTCTTTTCTTGCATGATTAGGGAAACTGTACTGCCCTCTAATCATTCGCTGCAGATGCAATGGCCCCCATGACGTATGGTCTTATATGTGGCATAACAGTAGCCCATTCTATTTTAGGCCATTCAGGATGCAATGCCTCCAAAGGCTTTGCTGTGCTTATACCTACTGCTCTCTCATATGTGTACTGGCATTCATTTTACTTTCTATGTACCCATTTTCACACAAACTGCAACTGTTGAGGGGTTTCATGCCCCCCATGGATGCCTTTTTCTTTGCATACAATGCCAACTTATGCTTTTTAATTGACACACTTACAATATTCCAAGTTCATTGCAGGATCTACATGCATAGCTCATCACTGGCATCCCTGTAGATGTCACTATAACAGCTGTGCTTTCCCTTGCCTACCCGAGCAACATATTCTCAATTACAGCTTCCTCCTTCATGTGAGTTACAACAGGAGAAAGCAACCCTGCCACGTGCTTCCCCACTCCATGTCCTCACTTAAATCAGGGTGTTCATCCACTGGTCAATCAGTTACCAGGTGAAACTCCATATGTTCCCCCCATGAGTTTTCTGTTCAGGCCTCTTTCGATCAAAGGTGTATGGAGGATTGTGCATTGATTTTTAAGTTATCTTGTGTTTTATTATTTCCCCAGTTCTCTGTGAGCTGTGACTTATTATTTAATGTGTTGTAACATTTCACCACTCCCTGTTTTAAAGGCTCAATTCACATATTGAAAATAGATAAAGTTAATAAAGTTAAACCTTTTAAATCGTAGTCAATTAAATTGCATCACAATATTGCACCAGGTTTGTAGGCCTTTTTGTCATGTGGGTATAGATTTTTGCAGAGTCATTTATGGGAAAATCTCCCAACAGGGTGGATCTAGCTATTGAGTCTGTGCTTTAGTGATCAGGCATTTGCCATTATCTGCTTGGTCAGCCTGAGCATTTGATAATGAATGAGCTTTTTTCTGGCAACTATGAAAATGCAGAGTCAAAGTAGCAGCAATTAATAAATTTTAAGTCTGACGCCTTTATTTTTGGTTAAAGATTGTCACCTACAGTTATATGTTTCCATACCATATCAAGAAAGGCTCATCTTAAAGAATGTTTTTAAAAAGGTAGGCTCAGCACATCAACTTTCTCAAAGCAAAAGAGAATAGCAGCTAACCACCTAGGGGGACTTGGATGATGCTCAATCAATCAATCAATAAGGGATTTATAGATCCCACTACTCACCCATAAGGGTCTCAAGGAGCTGGGGGGTTCGGGCAGCTCCGAGGCCATCCGAAGTGCCAGGTCTTGAGGTCTTTTCTGAAGGCTTGCAGTGTAGGGCTTTACCTGATGCTGAGGGTGAGTTCATTCCAGGCCCTGGCCATGAGGTAGGAGAAGGATCTGCCACCCGTTCTGGCTCTGTGGATGTGAGGGGTTTCGGCAAGGGCTAGGTCGGCAGAGCAGAGGTTTCTCTTGTGGGTGTGGACGGAGATTCTTTCGTTGAGGTATTGGGGTCTGGTGTTATGGAGGGCTTTGTAGGCATGTCTGAGCAGCTTGAAGGTAACTCTCTTTTCAACGGGGAGCCAGTGGAGTTCGCGGAGGTGCTGGGTGATGTGGTGGTGTCATGGGATGCTGAGGACGAGTGTGGCTGCGGTGTTCTGGATGGTCTGGAGTTTGCGAAGGAGTGATTTGTTGATTCCAGCGTAGAGAGCGTTTCCTAGTCCAACCTGCTGGAGATGAGTGCATGGGTGACGGACTGAACATGGGTCAACAACTAGGAGTTGCAAATAAACAAGAGAAGCTAAGAGATTAACTTTTGAAAAAAGAGGTCAGTAAAACTAGTTCATGAGTGAATTGGGGTATACTTTAAAATTGTATTTAATAATGTCTTACACCCGGGGTTATAAAACATGAGATCCATAGGCGTGAAAGGGCTGGGCCTTCATTATCTAGATTCTTCCTAGAGTCACAATCCAATGTTTTTTTTTCAAAGCATGAAAGTGCAAAGGGGGGAAAAGTTGTTAGGTGATCAGTTATTTAGTCAATAATCCTCTAGGACACATAGTAACCACAAACAATTACGTAAGGTTAGTGGCTTTATTAGAAAGCCAAAAATCACTGAACATAACTCGAGCAGGACGTCTGACCTCCTGGCCAGAGTCCCCGCTCTTTGCCCCAGCAGCTCTGCTGTTGTGCCGCAACCCGCTGCCCCCTACACCTCTCTCCTGGTAGGTGTTCGAGGCCCTCCTCCACTTGCAGGCTCCTGCCTGTGCCTCATCCCTGGTGTTCCAGTGGGAGAGCCTGCTCTTCTGCTGTTCCGCTATTGTCTATCTGCATGTTTTGTGCCCATTATTGTCTTTTTGTCTGTCTTTTTGTTATTGTGCCTTGTATCTGTTTTTTTCTATGATTCTGTTTATTTTTGCCTGTTTTATTCGCATTTGTACCTGTGCCCTTTGTCTTTGTCCTCCGTGCCCATTTTTGCCACCCTTTTCCCGCTGCTTCTGCCCCGTGGCCCCTCCCACCTGTCGTTCCAGCTCCCGCCTACAAGCTGCACTTTGTGTGAAAGTGCCCTCTTTCTGCATGGTTGCCCCCACTTTTGCTGAATTGCTGATGTACTTTGACTGAGTGTGCCCTGGGCTCCTGCTAATCAGGTACCCAGGGCCTATGTTCTTTCCCTAAAACTGCATTAAAGCCTAAACCCAATTGGCATCTCTGGCCACAGGTCAGTCCCTGGTAAATGGTACCACAGGTACCCAGGGCACTGTGACCAGAGAAGGAACCTAAGGGCTGCAGCACTTATTGTGCCACCCTTAGAGGCCCTGTACCACTACACTCACACACTGCCTTTGCAGGCTGCGTGTTTTGGTGCAGAACAAAGTGAAGAGGCGACATGGCCCACATCCCTGTGTGCCATGCCTACAACCCACTGCCTGGCATAGATCAGTCACCCCTCTAGCTGGGTGCACTATACCAGTGGTGAGGGTACAGGTGCATGAGCCCTGTACCCCTACAGTGTCTAAGTCCGTTCTTAGACATTGTAAGTGCAGTGCTGCCATTAAGAGTATATGGTGCTGGGTGTTTGTCATTACGAACTCCACAGCACCATAATGGCTACACTGAAAACTGAGAAGTTTGGTATCAAACTTCTCAGCACAATAAACCCACACTGATGCCAGTGTGGGATTTAATGTAAAATGCGCACAGAGGGCATCTTAGAAGATGCCCCCTGAAACCTAACCCACCTCTAGTGTCCAGGCTAAGTGGCTGCTTTCAGCTGCCACCCCCAGACATGTGCTGGACCCCTGGGTCGAGAGCCTGCTGCTCTCTGGGGCCTGAAACAATGCACATCCTGGGACGAGGTGCCAAGCCTCCTCCCCTAGGATGGGCAGGGTTCACGAAGGGGAAGCTTCAAAGGCTTGCCGCCTTTGTGAGATTCCCCAGGCCACTTGCTGTACTCAGCAACTGGTCCCCACTGGTTCTGACCCCCACTTTGGGCGGGAGAACCGGCGGGAAAAACAAGTGAGGAAGGGAGGTGTGCCCACCTCTGCCAACTCCACCCCTCAGGTGGGGGAGGCGAGGTGAAGCACAACTCTCAGTCCCCACCATCTTGAAGATGGGGGACCCAGCCAACCAGGGACAGGCTCCTGCCCCCCTCCCACTGGAGGGTGGCACGGTAGGGGGTGTACCCACCCCAGGGAAGGAACCCATTGGTCCCTGACCTCTTCCTACCTGTAACACCCCTAAATATAGTATTTAGGGGCACCCCTGAACCTTGCCTCCTCAGATCCAGACAAGAAACAAGAAGAAAAGAAGAAGAAGGACTGAACATCCGTGCAGCAGCTAACAAGAGGAAGACGCCCACTGACTTGGCCCCAGCCCTACCGGCCTGTCTCCCCCTCGAACTTGCTCCTGCGAAGCCCTGGTGTGTCCTGCAGCCAGCAACCTCAAAAACCCGGAGTACCTGCCTGCCTTCACTTCCAAAGCCTGCTTCACCCGTGAACACCGGATTTGTTCAACTGCAATCTCTGGCAGCAGCCGGAGACCGCAGATCCACCCCACTCTGCACCCGCCGTCCACGGCCTGAGCTCGAGTGGGCAAACACCACAAGGAGGTCACCCCAGCAATCCTGAACCGAGAACCGGCAACCCCTGACCTGCCTCAAGCTGACTCCTGCAGTCGAAATCCAGAAGGCCCCCCTAACCGCAACCAGGAGCTGGTAAGAAGATCCGACCCCAAAAGGCACCCCTGCACCCGACACCCCACGGCCTTGTGTGCCCAAACCAACGGTGCCTAACCAACCCCTTACTTCCCAACTTACCTCTCAAAGTCATGGTCGCACCCAGAAGTCCTTCGTCTCCCTGCCTGCAGTGCTTTTGCTAGCCGGAGGTCCCTTTATTGGAAACAACAGGGCATCCGACCTCGAAACAGCACCTTGCACCCAGCTGCCCTAGTGCCGCTGAGGGTGCACCTTTGGTGCTAATTTGTTTACCCATTTGCCCTGAGATAAAGTCCAGGAGCTTAGCTCCCACAACCCAGTGGCCTGCTTGCCAGCAGCCACCAACCGGAAGCTCCCTATCCCCCATTGGATAACATTGGGCCTCAACACTCTGCACCCGGCCGCCCTAGTGCCGCTGAGGGTGTAACAAGAGTGCATCACTGACCCTGGGGGACTCCTGAGTCTAACCCCAGAACCTCAACTCCAAAGACCAATTACTTACCTAAAAACCGATAACCATATATTCCTCCTTAGGATAACATTGACACTTTTTCCTGAAAAAGTTTCTAAGTGTGGAGTTTTGAAATCTAAAGAAATTCTTTAAAATTGTACGATTTAACAAAAACGCTTTTACTCACCTGTTTACAGGAAATGTCCCAGTGCTGCATCCAGGCATACAGCACTGAGTAAGAAAAGTAATCCAAAAGTAACTTCCCTGCTAGTTTACTGAAAATCCCATTGAAGTCAATGTACTGTATTTACAAGTGATTGCATTTCTCTGAAACAATACTGTACGTCAAACCATAGTACATTTACAATTACAATTGAACTATTTTACAATCAGCATTTACTACTGTAAAGTATTTATTGCTTACCTGTGCCGGGCTTGCTTGGTTCTAGAAATAAAATAACGAAAAGAATATTTTTTATACAAAAACAATTGGTCCGAAGTACAGTCTTTGAGTGTGTGAATTCATTTGCTGACTGAGTGTGTACAACAAATGCTTAACACTGTCCTCTGATACTGCCTTACTGCTCGACCACACTACCACAAATAGAGAGTAAGGTTCTATCTAACTTTACCTCTGCCTACCTTTGGGGATCCACTGGACTCTGTGCACACTATACCTCACTTTGGTATAGTATATACAGAGCCCGCTTCCTACATTGGTGGATCAGCGGTGGGATACACAACTTTGCATTTGTTGGACTACTTGGTTACCACCTGATCACACGATAGGACTCTTAAATTGTCTTTAGAATTCTGATTTTTCAAATTGGCATTTTTTGCAAAATTACTAAAAGTCTTGTTAGGGCCTTGGTTAAGTCCCTTTAGCGTTTTAGAAAACTAAAAGTCACTTTAGTCAAGGGTAGAGGGGTTAGAAGTTTTTTTTAACATGTCTCAAAACAAGAACCCAGCTATTAGTGAAAATACCCACAATGACATAGAGGACAGGGTTGAGGAGCTTGACCTCACCCCCTACCTTCACTTGTCTTTCAAGGAGGTAAGGTCCCTATGTAAAATCAAAAACATAGCCATGGGTCCCCATCCCACCAAACAAAAGCTCCAGGAGCTGTTGGCTGGGTATGCTAAGGACCACCCATCTGAAAATGGTGAAGACCAGTCAGATGAGGAAGGAGTGGAAGAGGATAACCTGGTAGATCAACCCCCTCCACTTCCTAGGTAGAGAAGGGTTCAAGTACCCTTGACTCCAAGAGTAAACCTCTCAGTGCCTAGATCTCACACAGGCGGATCAGGTATCAGTGAGGACATTGAGGACAGCCTCAATGAGGAGGACAGCCTTTTAGTAAGGCTGTTAAGGCTGACCAAAAGACTGGATCTAGAGACCAGGTTGCTGGCTCTAGAAAAAGAGAGAGCAGAGATGGGCCTAGCACCCATCAATGGTGGCAGCAATTTTCTAAATAAGGATAGAGAGCAATCTTATGATCCTAAAATCCCCAAAGGGATTGTCCCTAAATATGAGGAGAGTGATGATATCACAAAATGGTTCACAGCCTTTGAGAGGGCTTGTGAAATTAGAAAGGTGAAGAAGTCACACTGGGGGGCACTCCTTTGGTAACTGCAGAGACAGACTCCTGACCCTTACAGGGGCAGATGCTGGGTCTTATGACCTCATGAAGAAAACTCTGATTGAGGGATTTGGACTCACAACTGAGGAATACAGAATTAGTTTCAGGGGGGCTCACAAGACCCAAAACCAATCCTGGATTGGCTTTGTAGACTACTCAGTTAAAACACTAGTTGGTTGGTTAACTGGACACAATGTGCATGATTTCAATGGACTTTACAATCTGTTTATGAAGGAACATATTTTAAGCAATTGCACTAATGAAAAGTTACATCAGCATTTGGTCGACCTAGGTCTAATTTCGCCCCAAGAATTGGGAAAGAAGGCAGATCACTGGGTCAAGACAAGGGTGACTAAAACAACCACTGGGGGTGACCAAAAGAAAGGGGTCACAAAACCTCCCCAGGGGAAAGGTGGTGAGAATCCCCAACATAAAAAGCCTGAGTCTTCCAAAAGGCCCCAAAAACCTGCACAGGGGGGTGGGACCCAAAAACCTTCCCAGTCCAATAATCTATACAGGGGAAAGAACGTTGATCCCTCAAAGGCCTGGTGTAACAACTGTAAGAAGTTGGGACACTTAATAGAGATGCAGCTTGCCCAACCAATAAGGCCCCTAGTCCTACCACAGCTACTCCTGGGGTAGCTAGTCTCCAGTTGGGATCAGCAGTGTGCCAAGAGCAAATCGGGTTGCACACTGAAGCAGTTCTAATTTCAGAAGGGGAAGTTGAGTTTGCCACTGTAGCTGTGTGGCCACCCAACTTAAAAAAGTACCTACAATATCCCTGGATTAATGGAACTATGATAGAAGCTCTGAGGGATACAGGTGCCAGTGTCACTATGGTGAGAGACACACTGGTTTCCCATGAGCAATACTTGATTGGGAAAACTTACCCATTCACCAATGTGAGAGGTTGGCCTGGTATATGCTGTCCACTAGTTATAGTGGGCACCTTGCACCAGTCCAAACGACCCTTATTGATGATAGGTTTAAAGACAACCTTTATTGAAAGCTATCCTAGTGGTAGCTATGGAGAGCAGCCTTCAGGCTAAGTCTTGAAGGAATGTAAAGCAGCTTGGTTTACCAGATTATAACCTCTTGAATGACCAAATGAAAGGAGAACCACACAAGGTATATATAAAATATATGTATTTATTTCTGAACATTAACTACTAATCTCTTTATGAGATTAGAGTCCAAGATACACAATATCACAGTATAAAAACGACAGTAAATAACACAATATACACTGGGCCCCAGGGGGGGACCAAACCACATATTATGAAAGTGGTATAAGAACCACGACTTGACTAGACACAGTGCCTAGAGCACGTAGAATCGCTGGGACCCCAAGGACCCACCCAAGGCAGTGACACAGGAGACCCACGGGGGACGTGTGCTGTGTGAGAACACAGCCGCGAGCGCCGTAGGATTCTATGAGGGAAGTCGCGGTTGGAATTTTAAAGCAAAAGGACACTTAGAAGAGGACTTTGAGCAAACCCCTTTAGACTTAAGGGGTTCTAGGGCCAACACCCACGGGAGCACCGTAGTACTCGAGTTACCTCACCCAGGGAAGCCGGGTGCATAGGTGTCAAAGGGTGTCGGGAATCGTCGTTGATTTCAATGGCGATCTGCTGCAAAGTGCTGCTGCCGTGAAGAAGAAAAGTGTCGGGTGTGATCCAAGCCTGGATCGAAGATGTGAAGAACCTGAAAGCAGAGGGGACAGAGTCTGGGTCACTAGCCAGTGACCAGGAGCGGAGCAATCGAATGCCCACCGATGTCGGGTGCTTCAGGTGTGAAGAGGTGAAGCTTGACTCTGCAGCCACGGGGTCCCGGAGACGTCAAGGACAACCAGGAGCCGGATTCGAGCTGTCCCACTAAGGATGTCGAGTGCTGGGGTGTCGGTGCTCGGATTGAACACAACAAGCCTTGGCAACAGCAACCCACGCAGGAAGAGAAAAGATGCTTCTGTGCGGACCACAAGCGATGGAGAGTCAGGGCACGTCTGGAGCAACCAGGGAAGCCCAATAAAAGTTAGTGTTGCCTTCTTGGGGACCCACAGGTCAACGGACCAGAGATCGCGAAGGGACCTCGAGAGGAATCACAAAATGGTGGCCCACGGAACACTCGTTGAGTGTAGGCCTGCAATTTTCGGTGTGATCACTGCTCAGGGTCAGGGCTACAAGTAACCCAAAGCTCAGCCTCAGGGGTCACTGGAAAGCTGATGCTTCTGCAAATGGACGCGGTGCCCAGGGGTTCGGGTTGCACGGTCACCACGAGGGATACGGGCCTCGGACTTGCTGTGGGCACAGATCGACCTCTAAGACCTCGGAATACCCACCTCCTGTGTGGCAATGTTCTTCAGAGACTGTCGGAGCTTCAGAGATGCCAACCGGTCAGTTGCGTTAAAGGTGACTGCCAAGCAGGGGAGTAACTCCTTTACTCCAAGGGAGATTCTTCAGTCATCCAGCATTGTGCAGATCGTCAAAGTACTTGGTTTCTGTGTCAGAGTTTAGTCCAGGTGTAATCTAAAGTCCTGTAGTCAGGGGTTCCTACTTTATACCCAAGGAAGGGGTGGGTCAAACTCTGGGGACCCACCTATGGGATGGTCAGGAAAGAGGGATGGCTACACCCATTTCCTTTGTCCAGTTTCGCGCCAGAGCAGGGGCTGTGTGCCCCTGCAACCGGTTTGAGCTGGACTATGCACAGGGACACCAAATGTGCCCCCAGTGCAGACTTCAAAGCACTCTTGGAGTGCACCCACCCAGCCCCAATACACTAAAGCCTGTCTGGGAGGTGGTCACACCTCCCTGTGACAGGAAACCTATTGTCCAGGCCTCCCCTGCCGGAGTTTCGTCCAGCAGCAGGAGGGCAGACTCGTGTCTGTGGCTGCAGCATCCATTTTGTGATGCCAGGGTTCTGTTAAGCTGGTACCGGGTGTACCGGTGGTGCCATGTTTCTCCCTCTAGAAGGGAGGAATCATACCTCCCACCCCAGTACTGGGGTGGAGGTATGATTCCAAGGTGTTTGACACCAAACACAACATGTTTCCATGCAGCCATTCTCAAGTTAGCATTTACCGCAAGGTCATAATGCACTTAAGAGTATATGGTCTGGCTGCATCACAAACAACCCCGGAATGAAGATTCCGAAAGCTGCAGAGGAGCTCTGCTCATGCATGAGCACCCTCTCACATGTAACCCAGCACCCTGCCTTCAGGATTGTTAAGGCCTGCCATAGGGATGACTGATAGGTTTACACGTGCAGTGATATGGACAGATATAGGGAACCTATATCTCAGTAAGGGGTGCATATACCACCTTACTCAGGCTGCAGTAGCAGACGTGTTGTGTCATTTTAAAAGGCTTCCCAGGAGTGGCACAATACATGCTGCAGCCCCTGGTAGGCCTCTGGGGTACCTATGCCCTGGGTACATAGTATACCATATACTAGGGACTCACAAGGGTACCCCAGAATCCAATCTGGAGTGTACCTAAAGTACATACAGTCAATTTAGAGTAGAAAGCAGATAGACTGGGGTCCTGATTAGCAGGGCCTCAGTCTGGCTAAGTCGAAAAACAGTGAAACATCAGCAAAAAGTGGGGGTAACTATAAGAAGCAGATCCTACTCTCCTACAACCAATGCTGACAGTGTTACCACTAACCATGCAATGGCTATGGTGACATTAGGCTGGGGGGGTTACTGGCCTGAAACAGGTAGTGGTCTCTCCAAAGCTACCAGCTGCATGTCTGCTTGGCAATGACCTGGAAACCTCAGCATGTGCTGAGGTTGAACTGAAAACCCATGCAGCAATGCTGGACATCCCTGAATTGGTGTGTGTAAAAACAAGAGCACAGAGCAAGAGACAGGGTGAAAAAGAGGTGTTGGAGCCTGAAAGTATGGCCCAACCTTCTAAGAGAAAAGGTAAGAAGACTGGGGAACCAGCTTCTGTACAGCAACCGGATCAGGACCCCTCTCCTCAGGGAGAGGACTTGGACACCCCAGAGGTAACTGAGCCCATGGAGCTTGACCCTTACCAGGTTGAACTCTTAGGCCCAGGGGGACGCTCTTGGGAAGAGCTGTGCCTTGGACAGCAGGACTGTCCAACTCTTGAAAGCCTAAGGCAGCAAGCTGCTACCCAGGAAAAAGGAGACTACTCTACACTGAGGCCAGAGACCCCAACCCTGGAGCCACTAGGACACTGGTAGTGCCTCAGAAGTACAGGGAGTTTCTCCTAACTTTAGCTCATGACATTGCCTTAGCTGGACATCTGGGACAAACCAAGACTTGGGAAAGGCTAGTTAGCCACTTTTACTGGCCCAAGATGCACCAAAACGTAAAGGAGTTTGTCAGCTCCTGTGTCACCTGTCAGGCCAGTGGCAAGACAGGTGGCCCCTCAAAGGCCCCCCCGATACCACTGCCTGTGGTGGGGGTTCCCTTTGAAAGGGTAGGTGTGGACATAGTGGGTCCACTTGAACCTCCCACAGCATCAGGGAACAAATTAATTCTAGTGGTAGTGGATCATGCCACTAGGTACCCTGAAGCAATTCCCCCTAGGACTACTACAGCTCCTGCAGTAGCCAAGGCCCTTATTGGTGTCTTCACCAGAGGAGGGTTCCCTAAGGAGGTGGTTTCAGACAGAGGTTCCAACTTCATGTCTGCTTACCTGAAACACATGTGGAAAGAGTGTGGAGTGCAGTACAAGTTTACTACACCCTATCACCCACAAACCAATGACCTTGTTGAGAGATTCAACAAGTCATTGAAAGGCATGATTATGGGGCTCCCTGAAAAACTGAAAAGGAGAGCCATAAGCGGCTGGTTTGGATAGGATCCCTGGCGATCTTTACCGATCTGAACCAACCATCTGGGTTCCTTATTTGGCTACTCTGTTTAATGCCATATTGCAAGGCATGGCAATTCCCACTACTTGGGCGGGAGCCGAAATCATACTGATCTATAAAAAGGGCTCCCCGCTCTTGCCTGCTAATTATCGCCCGATTAGTCTTATAGACGTTGGTCAGAAAATCTTCGCCCGAGTTTTATTGGGGCGTCTACAAACCTGGATAGAGGAATACAATATTTTAACCCCCCTCCAAGCCGGGTTTAGAGCTAGGACATCCACGATCGACCAATTATTTAGACTGCAGGCGATATACTGGAAATCCGTTACCATCGAGGGGGGTAGCCTTTATCTTATATTCGTAGATTTAAAATCTGCCTTTGATTTGGTTCCGAGGGAGAAATTATGGGCAATTTTAAGAGATATGGGAGTGCCAGAATACCTGTGCGTGCAGTTAAAACGTCTCCATGAGAGTAATTATGCTTGTATTAGATATGGAAAGTGTGGTGAACTTTCAGCCCCTTTGCCCGTGGAGAGAGGGGTTCGCCAGGGCTGCGTCCTGGCTCCCACACTTTTCTCCCTCTACATTAATGGCCTAATAGACCTTCTGAGCGCCGGAAAGAACATCGATGCCCCCAGGTTGGCGCAGCGCAAGATCCCGGCCCTGATGTTTGCAGATGATACGCTTCTCCTCGCAAAATCACCGATGGGAATTCAGAGGACTCTCGACAACTTTAGCGACTTCTGCAAACAGCGGGGCCTGGAAATTAACCTGCAAAAAACAAAGTACATGGCCTTTAATGTAGGCAACACCACCCGCCCCAACCCTTGCTTGGACGGCAGACCCCTTGAAAGAGTAACCATCTTTGAATATTTGGGACTGACGTTGACTGAGAAAATGGATTGGGGTGCACAAATAAATAAAGCAGGGCTGAAACTTACCCAAAAAGTGGGGGTATTTTAAAATTATATAGGAGTTGCCCGAAAAACACTTAGCCCAGTGATGGAAATCTACAAGGCACAGGCCAGGTCTGCTGCCCTCTATGGAGCAGAACTCTGGGGTCATTGTGCATTGGGCATGTTAATGCGAACAGAGAATTCTTTTATTAGACAGCTTTTGGGCCTACCCACCAGTACTCCATTAACACCACTCCGTTTAGACCTAGGGGTTAGACCCATTGTGGAAGAGGCGGCCCTTAGGCCCGTCCTCTATTGGCGTCGCCTTTGGAGTACCCCGGAATTATCCGCCTATAGGGAGGAAATAACTGACATAATGGGTATGCGAGGTTCAGGGAGGATACCTTGGTTGTCCAACATTAAGAACATTTGTGAGGACTTGGGTAGGGGCAATCTATGGTACAATGCGGAATATACGTCTCAAACAACAGCAAGAAAGACCCTGATAGAGAGCTTCAGAGAGCAAAAGCTCAACAAGCTTGAAAGAAGAAATACCGCCGGTCATTTGACGTTGGAATTTTTGGCAGTAAAAAATAGGTATAGTTTAGAACTGGTGCTGGATGATATCCAGCCACTTCTCGCCAAAAAACTTTATGTCCAGTTCAGACATGGAGTCCTCCCATTACGCGCTTTTACTCGCAAGTGGGAGGGGGCTTCAAACGGGGGTTGCCCGGCCTGTAACTATACGGATGAAACGGAACCGCACGTGCTATTTTTCTGCAAGGGTTATGGAAAGGCCAGAACACGCTGGCTAATCCAACTTTGCAGAAATTTGGGGTCAAGACGCTGCTCTGAAGTGTACAGGATATTTAAATCGAATACACAAATGCCTATTGTTTACTCTATCTCACGGTTCCTATTCAATATGTGGTACACCCGAAGGGCCATTCTCAAAAGAACGGCCCAGCAGAATGATATTGCAGGAATTGTATGAGTGATCATTATATTGCATTCCTCTGGTCACATTTCGGGTTGTGTGAGGTGCTACATTAATTTTATCAATTGATTATTGGTCAGCATTGTATCTAATTTTCATACTATCTTTTTAAATTGTGTATATATTATGAATTCACCGTATTTTATTGCTTGTTTTTATTGATGCTTTTATGGCAATTGATTGCCGAAATAAAGTTTTTATGATGATGAAAAGGAGATGGGATGTCCTCTTACCATGTCTGCTTTTCGCTTACAGAGAGGTGCCACTGAAGGGAGTAGGGTTTTCCCCCTTTGAACTTCTGTTTGGCCATCCTGTGAGAGGGACCACTCTGTCTTGTGAAAGAGGGTTGGGAGAAGCCTCTCCAAGAACCCAAACAAGATATTGTGGAATATGTGCTTGACCTAAGGTCCAGAATGGCTGAGTACATGGAAAAGGCATCCAAGAATCTTGAGGCCAGCCAGGAGCTTCGGAAGCACTGGTATGACCAACAAGCAGCACTGGTTAAATTTCAACCTGGGCAAAAGGTGTGGGTTTTGGAGCCAGTGGCACCAAGGGCACTCCATGACAGATGGAGTGGCCCTTACCCTATCCTAGAGAAAAAGAGTGAGGTCACCTACTTGGTTGACCTGGGCCCAAGCATGACACCCAAAAGGGTTATCCATGTGAACCGCCTAAAGCTCTACCATGACAGGGCTGACATCACCATGCTGATGGTGACTGATGAGGATCAGGAGACAGAGAGTGAACCTCTCCCTAACCTCCTCTCATACAGCACAAAAGATGGGTCAGTGGATGGAGTTGTCTTTTCAGGTACCCTCTCTGCCCAACATCAGACTGATTGCAAGCAAGTCTTGCAGCAGTATGCTAAGCTCTTTTCCTTGACGCCTGGTCAGACAAACTGGTGTACCCATGATGTGGACACTGGTAACAGTTCACCTGTGAAAAACAAAATCTATTGACAGTCTGATCAAGTCAAGGAAAGCATCAGAGCTGAAGTCAGCAAGATGTTGGAGTTAGGGGTTATTGAACCCTCTGAGAGCCCCTGGGCCAGCCCAGTGGTTCTAGTCCCCAAACCTCATCCACAGGGTGGAATGAGAGAAATGAGGTTCTGTGTGGACTATAGAGGGATCAACTCTGTGACCAAGACAGATGCTCACCCTATCCCAAGAGCAGATGAGTTGATAGACAAATTGGGTGCAGCTAAATTTCTAAGTACCTTTGACTTAACTGCAGGGTACTGGCAAATTGGCATGGCCCCAGGAGCAAAAGAAAAGACAGCATTCTCCACACCTGATGGGCATTATCAGTTTACTGTTATGCCATTTGGTTTAAAGAATGCCCCTGCCACCTTCCAGAGGTTGGTGAATCAAGTCCTTGATGGACTGGAGTCCTTTAGTGCAGCTTATCTAGATGATATTGCTGTCTTTAGCTCCACCTGGCAGGATCACCTGATCCACCTTGGGAAGGTTTTAAAAGCCCTGCAAACTGCAGGCCTAACTATCAAGGCATCCAAAGGCCAGATAGGGCAGGGTACTGTGGTGTACTTGGGCCACCTTGTTGGTGGAGGCCAGGTACAACCCTTACAGCCCAAGATCCAGGCCATCCTGGACTGGGCAGCTCCAACAACCCAAACCCAAGTCAGGGCATTCCTTGGCTTGACTGGGTACTACAGGAGGTTTGTGAAGGGATATGGGTCCATTGTGGCTCTCCTCACAGAACTCACCTCCAAGAAGATGCCCAAGAAGGTAAACTGGACAGTTAGTTGTCAAAAAGCGTTTGACACCCTGAAAGAGGCTATGTGCTCATCACCAATTCTCAAAGCTCCAGACTATGCCAAGCAGTTCATTGTGCAGACTGATGCCTCTGAGCTAGGGATAGGAGCGGTCCTATCCCAGACCAATGATGAAGGCCAAGACCAACCTGTTGCTTTTATAAGCAGAAGGCTTCTCCCCAGGGAGCAGCGTTGGAGTGCCATTGAGAGGGAGGCCTTTGCTGTGGTTTGGTCCCTGAAGAAGCTGAGACCATACTTGTTTGGTACTCACTTCCTAGTTCAAACTGATCACAGACCTCTCAGATGGCTAATGCAGATGAAAGGTGAAAATCCTAAACTGTTGAGGTGGTCCATCTCCCTACAGGGAATGGGCTTTGTAGTGGAACACAGACCTGGAACTGCCCATGCCAATGCAGATGGACTTTCCAGGTTCTTCCACTTAAAAAAATGAAGGCTCTCTAGGGAAAGGTTAGTCTCATCCTCTTTCGTTTGGGGGGGGTTGTGTGAGAAAGTACCCTCTTTCTGCATGGTTGCCCCCACTTTTTACTAAATTGCTGATATACTTTGACTGAGTGTGCCCTGGGCTCCTGCTAATCAGGTACCCAGGGCCTATGTTCTTTCCCTAAAACTGCATTGAAGCCTAAACCCAATTGGCATCTCTGGCCACAGGTCAGCCCCTGGTAAATGGTACCACAGGTACCCAGGGCACTGTGACCAGAGAAGGCCCCTAAGGGCTGCAGCACTTATTGTGCCACCCTTAGAGGCCCTGTACCACTACACTCACACATTGCCTTTTCAGGCTGCGTGTTTTGGTGTAGAACAAAGTGAAGAGTCGACATGGCCCACATCCCTGTGTGCCATGCCTACAACCCACTGCCCTGTCATAGATGAGTCACCCCTCTATCTGGGTGCACTATACCAGTGGTGAGGGTACAGGTGCATGAGCCCTGTACCCCTACAGTGTCTAAGTCCATTCTTAGACATTGTATGTGCAGTGCTGCCATTAAGAGTATATGGTGGTGGGAGTTTGTCATTGCGAACTCCACAGCACCATAATGGCTACACTGAAAACTGAGAAGTTTGGTATCAAACTTCTCAGCACATTAAACCCACACTGATGCCAGTGTGGGATTTAATGTAAAATGCACACAGAGGGCATCTTACAAGATGCCCCCTGAAACCTAACCTATCTCTAGTGTCCAGGCTGAGTGGCTGCTTTCAGCTGCCACCCCCAGACATGTTTCTGGACCCCTGGGTCGAGAGCCTGCTGCTCTCTGGGGCCTGAAACAATGCACATCCTGTGACGAGGTGCCAAGCCTCCTCCCCCAGGATGGGCAGGGTTCACGAAGGGAAGCTTCAAAGGCTTGCCGCCTTTGTGAGCTTCCCAGGCCACTTGCTTACTCAGCAACTGGTCCCCACTGGTTCTGACCCCCACTTTGGGCGGGAGAACCGGCGGGAAAAACAAGTGAGGAAGGGAGGTGTGCCCACCTCAGCCAACTCCACCCCTCAGGTGGGGGAGGCGAGGAGAAGCATAACTCTCAGTCCCTGCCATCTTGAAGATGGGGGGACCCAGCCAACCAGGGACAGGCTCCTGCCCCCCTCCCACAGGAGGGTGGCACGATAGGGGGTGTTTCCACCCCAGGGAAGGGACCCTTTGGTCCCTGACCTCTACCTACCTGTAACGCCCCTAAATCTAGTATTAAGGGGCCCTCCCTGAACCTTGCTTCCTCAGATCCAGACAAGAAACAAGAAGAAAAGAAGAAGAAGGACCGAACAGCCGTGCAGCAGCTAACAAGAGGAAGACGCCCACTGACTTGGCCCAAGCCCTACCGGCCTGTCTCCCCCTCGAACTTGCTCCTGCAAAACCCTGTGTGTCCTGCAGCCAGCAACCTCAAACACCCCGGAGGACCTGCCTGCCTTCACTTCCAAAGCCTGCTTCACCCGTGAAGACCGGATTTGTTCAACTGCAACCTCTGGCAGCAGCCGGAGACCACGGATCCGCCCCACTCTGCACCCACCGTCCACGGCCCGAGCTCGAGTGGGCAAACACCACGAGGAGGTCACCCCTGCGATCCTGAACCGAGATTTGGTGACCCCTGGCCTCCAGCCGACGCCTGCAGTCAAAATCCAGAAGGCCCCCCTAACCACGACAAGGAGCTGGTAAGAAGATCCGACCCCAAAAGGCACCCCTGCACCCGATGCCCCACGGCCTTGTGTGCCAAAACCAAAGGTGCCTAACCAACCCCTTACTTCCCAACTTACCTCTCGAAGTGGTGGTCGCACCCAGAAGTCCTTCGTCTCCCTGCCTGCAGTGCTTTTGCTAACCGGAGGTTCTCCATTGGAAACAACAGGGCATCCGACCTCGAAACAGCACCCTGCACCCAGCCGCCCTAGTGCCACTGAGGGTGCACCTTTGGTGCTAATTTGTTTCCCCATTTGCCCTGAGCTAAAGTCCAGGAGCTTTGCTCCCACAACCCAGTGGCCTGCTTGCCAGCAGCCACCAACCGGAGGCTCCCTATCCCCCATTGGATAACATTGGGCCTCAGCACTCTGCACCCGGCCGCCCTAGTGCCGCTGAGGGTGTAACAAGAGTGCATCACTGACCCTGGGGGACCCCTGAGTCTTACCCCAGAACCTCAACTCCAAAGACCGATTACTTACCTAAAAACCGATAACCATATTTTCCTCCATAGGATAACATTGTCACTTTTTCCTGGAAAAAGTTTCGAAGTGTTATTATTATTTATTAAATTTGTAAGGCGCAACAGCTACCCAAAAAGGGTTTCCCGGCGCCGAGCAAGGAACAGACCAGATGTTGAGACTTAGTAGCAAACTCATTTGTTAAAGAGCCAGGTCTTTAATGCCTTGCGAAATTGAACATAAACTGTTTCGTTCCGAATAGCAATGGGAAGGGTGTTCCAGAGTAAAGGACCAATAGGAAAAAGAGCGCCCGCCCATTCGAGAAAGCCTGAATCTGGGAACAGAGAATCTTCCCTGAGAGGATGAATGCAGGCAGCGGGAAGGAGCATACGGTTTGGCCAGAGAACACAGGTAGAGTGGTGCAGTTCCAGTTTTAATCTTGAACATGTATGTCAGAGCTTTGAATCAAATTCGGTTTTCCACCCTAAGCCAGTGCAAGTCTTGCAAATGGTTGGAAACAGAGGCAGTCCTAGGCAAGTGGAGGAGAAGTCGGGCTGCGGCATTTTAGACCATCTGCAGCTTGCGAGTTACATCTTTGTTAGCGCCAAGATAAAGAACGTTACCATAGTCCAGTCTAGATGTAATTAGAGCTTGGACTACCGTTCTTTTGGTGGACTCTGGTAGCATCCAAATGATCTTCCTAAGCCACTTGAGGATGGAGAAACAAGTGGCCGCTACCTTTACCACCTGGGCGCGCATTGATAGCGAATCATCGATGGTGAAGCCCAGGTTACGGACTTGGCAAGCTGGCTGAGGCAAGACACCCATCTCACATGGCCAATGTTGTGGGCTCCAGAGATCCCTATCTTTGCCGAGGATGAGCACCTCCGTTTTCCCCCCATTTAATTTGAGACAATTCGACTGCATCCATGATGCAATTTTACTCAGGCCAGATTGAAGAAGAGAATGGCCATTTGTCCTCACTGCGGAGAGGGAAAAGATGATTTGAGAATCATCTGCATAAGATAGCAAAGTCAGACCTGCCTCTTCAGCTACTGCGGCTAGAGGCCTCATATACAGATTGAAGAGCAAAGGACTAAGAACGGAGCCCTGAGGGACACCATACGGTGATGCACAGATTTCAGAGCTGGCCTCCTCAGAAAAGACTTGGAAGGTACGGTTGGCCAAAAATGAAATTATCCATTTAAGGGCCGGACCGCAAATGCCTGAAGATCTCAGGGTATTTACAAGGATGGAATGAGACACGGTATCAAAGGCCGCACTTAAATCTAATAAAACAAGGGCAGCTGTCTCTCCATCATCCAGATGTTGCCGTAGTCTTTCCGTGACTCCCAATAGTGTAGTTTCCGTAGAGAAACCAGCTCTGAAACCTGATTGTGTAGAGTGAAGTAAACCTTGAGCTTCAACAAAAGATGTAAGATGGAAGTAAATATGCTTCTCAAGGATCTTGGAGAAGGCCGGTAGCAATGAGATTGGTCGGTAATTAGACAATACAGCAGGATCTGCATTGGCCTTTTTCAAAAGGGGGAGCACCATAGCATGTTTCCAATCAGGTGGATCTAGTGCTTCATCTAATGAAAGATTCAGGAGCTCCAAGATAGTTTGCAGGGATGACGACTCTAATTGTTGGAGCACCGAAATAGGTAGAGGGTCCCTGGGAGACCCGGATTTGATGCTATGTAGAAGTTTGTTGAATGAATCGAGGTTAAGAAGGGGCCATGAGTGCAAACAGTTTGGAGATGGTATAATCATGGGAGTCTGATTAGAAAGGGACAAAGCCCTTGGGATCGGGGTGGGTATACATTGAGAAAGGGTATCATATTGTTTAGAGGGGAGGCCATCCGTATGTTTATTAGCTACTTCCGCGTGGATGTCTTGAACTTTTTGCACGAAAAAATTAGCCAAGTCGTCACATTGTTTTTTATTTTATGGTGGAGGTTTAGATTGTATTTTTGAACCTGCCAACTCTTTCACCATATTAAATAAAGTTTTCGAGGAGTTCAAGGCATTGGTGATGGTAGATGATACATAATTTGCACGAGCTGATTTACATATCTTATGATAAGCTTTAGTGGCTTTTTTGTATATGTTTTTAGATTCTGGGGCGTAGTCCCTTCTCCATTTCCTTTCCAAAATTTTGCATTTGGCTTTTTCTGTTTTTAATTCTTCATTGAACCAGGGTGCCGGGCTACGATGATTAGAATTTCTTTTTAGGGAAACAGGAAGGCAAGTGTCAATGACATTCAGAAGCCAGTCTTGCACTGAACTGGCAAGTGTATCCACCGAGTATTTAGACACCGGTGGATGAGAGTGTAATAGTTCATTTAGGATGGTGATGTTCAGTTTTTTCCAATTCCTAGCCGAGGTATTCTGAGTAGGAGCGGGAGAACCGGATGTTTCTGGGGATCTTACGCTAAATTTGATGATATAATGATCAGACCAACATAACGGGAGTGCCGGGGAACAGTGCAGATCAGGTAGGTTAGAAAAAATAGGGTCCAGTAAATGACCTCCTCTATGCGTGGGACCAGAGTTATGAAGATAAATGTTAAAAGCTTCCATATCTGATATAAAGTTTGCGCTTGTTTTACATGCGGAGTTGTCTAAGTGTAAATTTAGATCGCCTAAGATGGAGAAGTTAGGAGTATTCAACAAGAAGGGGGCAATAGCTTCAGGAAGGAGGCTGCCCAGGAAATAGCTGACCCCGGAGGGCGGTATGCAAGACTGCCAGAAAAAGTAACATGGGGGGTCAAAGACAACTTGAAGAGCGCTGCCTCGCAATTCTTAAATGGTAGGTTGACCAGTTTGCATTGATAGTTGTTTTTAAAGATGATAGCTATTCCGCCACCTACTTGATTGACTCTATCTTTCCGAACAATGGTGTAGTTAGGCGGTAGGGCGGCAACAACATCTGGATCAGAGCTTTCATTAAGCCAGGTTTCGGTTAAGAAAAAAGCATTGGGTTGCTCACATGTTAGTAAATCAAAAATGTCATGTTTGTGTTTGGGGAGAGAGCGACAGTTCGTGCTAAGAAACTGGAAAACCTTGTTCATTTGTCTGTCCTTATTCATAAAGTCTTTTTTACTGATAGTCTTATTTGGAGGCCTTGATTCAGGATTGGCCTGATTGTGGGGACTTAAGTGAGGTGACTTAGGTATAGGGTGGCGTGACATGATCTGCTGGGCTGGAGGTAGTTTAAAGCCACATGGGCAGGCTGAATTAGTATCGTAGACCAACAGCCGTGTGCAGTGGGAGACAGAGGCTGTCTTATTGAGTTCTAATAGTGCTTCTCTGGAATAAGCCAGCGTATCCATCCGGCATGGACCAGGGGTTATGGCCCTAGGCCCGGAACGGGCACGGACAAGCGCAGACGGGCTTGCCTTCGGCGCGCCGGCGGCGCGCCCGCTGCGCGCGTCCGCTGCGCATCCGTGGCATCAAACCTCTTATAGCCCCCGCCTACAACCTTGAGAATGACGTCAGCAAGGGGTGTGTGCAGGAAGCGCAGGTCTGCCCTCCACACAAACAGCTGATCTGCGGTGGACCGGGGTCGGAGTGCGGGCCCTTTAAGCCAGGAGGCAAGTGTTCAGCAATTTAAAAACAAATTTAAAAACAAATCCGTTCGCTCCAGCGACACATAGTTAAACGCAGGTTTACCGCTACCCCACCAGTGTCCCCAATTCTGGAATGCCGTCCCCAGGACCGCGAGCGGCACTTACAGGTGTCCGCTGCGCGTCCGTGGCATCAAACCTCTTATAGCCCCCGCCTACAACCTTGAGAATGACGTCAGCAAGGGGTGTGTGCAGGAAGCGCAGGTCCGCCCTCCACACAAACAGCTGATCTGCGGTGGACTGGGGTCGGAGTGCGGGCCCTTTAAGCCAGGAGGCAAGTGTTCAGCAATTTAAAAACAAATTTAAAAACAAATCCGTTCGCTCCAGCGACACGGAGTTAAACGCAGGTTTACCGCTACCCCACCAGTGTCCCCAATTCTGGAATGCCGTCCCCAGGACCGCGAGCGGCACTTACAGGTGTAGTGTGGAGATTTGAAATCTAAAGAAATTCTTTAAAATTGTACGATTTAACAAAAACACTTTTACTCACCTGTTTACAGGAAATGTCACAGTGCTGCATCCAGGCGTACAGCACTGAGTAAGAAAAGTAATCCAAAAGTAACTTACCTGCTAGTTTACTGAAAATCCCATTGAAGTCAATGTACTGTATTTACAAGTGATTGCATTTCTCTGAAACAATACTGTAAGTCAAACCATAGTACATTTACAATTGCAATTGAACTGTTTTACAATCAGCATTTACTACTGTAAAGTATTTATTGCTTACCTGTGCCGGGCTTGCTTGGTTCTAGAAATAAAATAACAAAAAGAATATTTTTTATACAAAAACAATTGGTCTGAAGTTCAGTCTTTGAGTGTGTGAATTCATTTGCTGACTGAGTGTGTACAACAAATGCTTAACACTGTCCTCTGGTACTGCCTTACTGCTCGACCACACTACCACAAATAGAGAGTAAGGTTCTATCTAACTTTACATCTGCCTACCTTTGGGGATCCACTTGACTCTGTGCACACTGTACCTCACTTTGGTATAGTATATACAGAGCTAGCTTCCTACACACTTCCCTCCCCTTCCCTATTTAATGGTAGCCGCAGGGTGGCCACGCAGCAGATGCGTGCAGTGGGCGCTCTGCTGGCACGCCAAAGGAACGCTAAAGGCAAGCCCGTCTGCGCCCATCCGCGACCTGACCACGACCAGTGTCAGAGACCCTGGATCTCCGACCACCCACCGCTACAACTCAGCTGCACTCCTCGCACTCAACCCCGGAAGGAACAACAACTGCCAGCTGTCTACGTTGAACATCACCCACCGCCATTTCTCCTGCCAACAATGCTGTCAAACCTTCACCACCCTCTGCACCCCCATGGCTGCCGCCCCTGCACCAGACGTCAGCACCCCCGAAGCCCTGAAGTGCATCCTCCTCAACATGCGCTCCCTGCACAGACATGCTGTAGAAATCTGGAACCTCCTCGACACCCTCTCACCAGTTGTCGCCTTCCTCACGGAAACATGGACCAACCCCACCTCTGCCCCCGATATCGCTACCGCCATCCCCGACAGATAAAAGATCCAGAGGAAGGACCGCCCCAACTGCCCAGGAGGAGGACTTGCCATCGCACACAAGAGCTCCCTCTGACTTACCACCTAGAGCACGAGCGACTCCCCGTCCACCACCGAACACCTCCACTTCCAGCTCAAGACCAGCCCCAGTACGACCCTACGTGGCACCCTCACCTACAGATACCCCGGATCTCAAACCGGATTCACTACCACCATCACCGACCTCATCGCACACCACTCCATTGCCTCCATGTACTACATACTGACCGTAGACCTCAACTTCCACCTAGACAACCTCAGCGCCCCCAACTGCGCCACCCTCCTGGACAACCTTGCCAACCCCGGACTGAAACAACTTGTCACCACCCCAACCCACATGGCAGGACACACCCTCAACCCCATCTTCGCAGGAGGTAACAATATCCACTTCAGCCACACCACGCAACCCCCCTGGATGGATTACCACTGCGTACACTTCCACATCGACAAACCCACCGCCCCCGAATCTGCACCCTGCCCTCTGCGAAGGAACTGGAGCACGGTCACCAAGGAGCACCTCAACTCCATCCCAACTGCGATACCCCCCACCTCGACCAATGCCAACTCCACAGCCAAAGAACTTCACAGATGGATCACCAACTGCGCAGACCAGCTCGTCCCCCCTCTGCAACCCCGACAGACAGCGCCCCAGGAAGGCCACCTGGTTCACTGCCAACCTCCAAGAATCCAGACGTACCTGCAGACACCTCGAGAAGATTTGGAGAAACAGCAAAACTTCGGAGAACCGCACCATTTACAAGAACGCCATGACAGAATACCACCAACTCATCAGATCCACCAAAAGGACCTTCATCCGAAACAAAATCCACGCCAACGCCAGCAACTCCAAAGAACTCTTCAGCATCATTCAGGAATTCACCAAGCCCCCCAGGGAAGCCACAGACATCACACCCTCCCAGGACCTCTGCAACATACTCAGCTCCTACCTCCAACTGAAAATAAGATCCCTCTACGACAACTTCAGCGAACAGACTACAGACACCGAACCCACTCCTCCCCCCAGCAAGGACAGCCAGCCTACCATCTCCTCCTGAACCCCAGTCACCACCGAAGACACCGCATCGACCATGAAAGGTATTCACTCAGAAGCCCCCGCAGACGCCTGCCCTCTGCACATCTTCGACAGAGCCGCTGCAGCCATTGCACCCGAGCTACGATGCACCATTAACGCAACCTTTGAAGCCGGCACAATCCCCGATGGCTGGAAATGTGCAGAAATCAAACCCCTCCTCAAGATGCCCTCAGCAGACCCGACGGGCCTCAAGAACTACTGACCCATCTCTCTCCTCCCTTTTGCGGCCAAAGTTACCGAGAAGATCGTCAACGCTCAACTAACGAAATTCATCGAAGTGAACTTCATCCTCGACCCCTCTTAATCTGGTTTCCGCAGCAACTACAGCACCGAGACCACCCTACTCACTGCTACAGATGACATCCACACCCTCCTCGACCAGGGCCACACTGAAGCCCTGATCCTACTCGACCTATCTGCAGCCTTCAACCCCGTCTCCCACTGCACTCTCACCGCCAGGGTCAACAACACCGGCATTCCGGGAACCGCCCTCAACTGGATCTGCTCCTTCCTCACCGGTAGAACCCACAGAGTCATATTTCGCCCCTTCCTCTCTGAACCCATAGAGATCAACTGCAGAGTACCCCAAGGATCGTCTCTCAGCCTCACGTTCTTCAACATCTACATGGCCCCACTCGCCGCCATCGTCAGACAGCATGGACTCAGCACAGTATCCTACTCCGACGACACCCAGCTCATCCTCTCACTCACTAAGGACCCCCTCACCACCAGACTCCGCTTCCAGGAAAGAATGAAGGACGTTGCTTCCTGGATGAGCAGCAGCTGCCTGAAGCTGAACTCAGAGAAGACAGAAGCCATCGTCCTCGGATCCTCCCCCTATGCATGGGACAACACCTGGTGGCCCACTGCCCTCAGCAGCCCCCTGATCCCCCACAGGCCACGCCCAGAACCCCAGCATCATTCTCGACTCGTCCCTCACCATGACTCGACAGATCAACGCCATCGCCTCCACCTGCTACAACACCCTTCGCATCCTTCGCAAGACCTTCAAATGGATCCCCACCCAATCAAGAAAGACCATCACCCACGCACTCATAACCAGCTGACTGGTCTACGGAAATGCCCTCTATGCCGGGATCAACAAATCCCTGCTCCGCAAGCTCCAGACCATATAGAACACCGCAGCCAGACTTGTCCTCAGCATCCCTTGACACGAACATATCACCCAGTACCTGCGAGACCTCCACTGGCTCCCCATTGAGAAGAGAGTAACCTTCAAGATACTCACCCACGCCTACAAATGCCTACACAACACCGGACCCCAATATCTCAACGAAAGAATCTCCTTGCACACACCCAAGAGAAACCTCCAATCCACCGACCTCGCCCTCGCCGAAACCCCACGCATCCGCAGAGCCAGAACCGGTGGAAGAGCCTTTTCTACATCGCGGCAAAGACTTGGAACAAGCTCCTGATCAACATCAGACGCGCCCCTACTCTGCACATTTTCAGAAAGACCCTCAAGACCTGGCTTTTCGACTGACTTGAGCTGCACCCCCCACCCCCCCCAAGCGCCTTGAGACCCTCACAGGTGAGTAGCACGCTTCACAATTCTCTGATTGATTAATTGATTGAACATAAAGACACCTCAATACGAGGGTGTAGAAATACATCGGAATTATCATGAAGCCAAATCTGCGTATCCAGTTTACACGATGCAAGTTGATGCTACATAAGTAATACAATTAGTTTAAGAAGTAGGATGCTTAAGATCAGAAAACATGAGTCTAAGTTTCCTTGCATGGAGGGTTGGTGAGTGAAAAGCAATAAAACTATCCCTACTCTAACACTAAAGTGACATCCCTACTTAAGCATTTTCAGGAAAAAAGGTTAAAAATGTCAGCATATGGAGTCTTCCTAAGAAGTCTCTCCATGGTCCATGGTCAATGCATAAAGCTACAGAGACAGAGCTTGTTCTAAGATGCTCTCTCTCACTGAAGGCAAAAGAGCAGTCGACTCTCTCCCTACTCCCAACAATACATTATTCATTGATAACATTCCCAGAGTCCATTGCGAGTCATGCCATCTGCTCTGGGTACGATCCTGAAGGAGTTTTTCCATGGGACAACAGTGTTCTTTCCTTGACACATTTAGTCCTTGATTCCCAGGCCTTCTCCTGTGTGAAGCACAGCGAACTTCCTTTATCGATTCAAGCCACATGATTGTAACTTCTCTCCTTGCTTGACTAGTAAAACACAGACATTATTCTAGCTAACAAGAGCACCTCTTTCACCTGCAACACAAAACTTGAGAAATAACAATTCCACAGTACACATGAAATCAAAACTGTTAATTCTAAAGCAAGAGTTTCCAGGGAGCTGCATTTCAGGCCTACAAATTCAGCTAACATAAGAAAACATCATGTGAGCTCTACAAATTTACATGGAAAACAAAACACTTCCATTTAATGTATTTACCTACATGTTAAACGACACAGTTAATACCCACATTTAGTACATGAATAATTTGTCAGTTGCACAACACGAGTTCTTCACGTTAATATTCTACGTTGATTCTCCAGGTTACTTTCCAATTGTCTAAAATACATCATGTTTCATTTTATTATGTTCACAATTCTACTCTCTATGTTAATACAACAAAAGATTATATGCGGGTGTGATCTACACCTGTGATTATGAGGCACCCCTTCAAATAAATTGTGATTCCCGCTGCATCAGTTGTAACCATTGTTAGTGCAGCAAACGCAGTGTTAGCAGGGCACAGAGGCTCGAGGAGCCCATTGAACCCCACTTATGGCTGTTTCGGAGATAATGAGGCCCATGTGCCTTACTTTGCATTGAAACCTATGGCACTTCTGCCACTCTACCGGCAAAAACCATACACAAGGGACTGTGCAGTGCTGCACAAGAAATTGTATTTAAAGTTTTTGTATTGCTGGAAAGGCATGGCTTGAATGCTAAGAAATTTGCCTACCTTGTAAATTCCTCTGTGTTCACTTCAGACAATGTATGCCAATTAACCGCATTAAAATGAGCACTTTGGAGAAGTTTTTCATAGCCACAACAGTTTAATGTTTCTGCTGCCTATGGTGTTATGTGTGCTTACTTCAATTTTTATACCAGAACAGGCCTGCATGCGTTTTTTCATGGAAGTGGCTATTTACCCGGCTGCCAGCAAAATAGTACATAATCTTTGCTTTTTACCGGGTGTCCGGCAAAATAGTATATAATCTCTGCTGTTTAGCCAGCCATGGGCCAAATAGTAGCGTTGATGTACAATTTGACTGGTCACAGTATAAATAGTGTGAACTAGGTCTTTATTTGACTATCCGTGAAGGAAAATGGGACAACAAGCAATGGGACAACAAGCAATAGTAGGGTGGTGGCCATCTTGTGGAAGGCATTTGAATGTAAGTGCATATACAAATGTACAATAGTTTGCAGAAAGGAAAGTGCATGAATTAAGCTAAGCTGTTCACAGATTTCTTTTTTAAACTGTAAAATCACTTTTCAATAAAAACATTTATGTTATTTTAATATTCAGACAAGACATGTAGGAATCAAACTTCTCTTTCAGGAGTTTCAAGATATGGGAAATATATATGTCACACTGCGGTTTAAGATTATTTTGTTGTCTGCAAAGACTAATGAGTATGGTTTTAAAGCATTTTACATAAATGCTTTATTCTCACATGAGAATACATTGGTTTTTTTATAATGTTCGTGATCCTCCTTTTGGTGATTTTTGTGGGCCGGGCTCTTTTTGGACTTATAGAAGGGCTTCTGCTAGCCTTAAGCTTCTTTTTAAGGGGAATTGTGCTTCCTTAGTATTTCAATCCTGGCAACACAGCTGCAGTCGAAAAGCAGTAGCAAACATCAAATGCAGACAGATAAGTGTTATCTGGGCCCCCAAAGAAGGAGCATATAAGTAGGCAATCGGTGCTTGAGGGGCACAGTAATTAAGTCAATTGCAAGAGGCAAATGTAGTGCGGCACATTAATGGGGCTTCTGTGGAATGGGGAAGTGAAAGCAGGAGACAGGTAAGTATGGCATCTGGATAATTCACAAGGAGGAGCTCACTCTGCTGCCTGTGAATACACAGACTTGTTTATAATATTCACCCAGCAAGTGGAACTATTATAGATGCTAAATTTGTCATATGTCATGAATGGTCCCTTCTGTCACACTGACATTTTATCCAATTGCACAATGTATCGTGGGGATGGTAGCTTTGATTGTTGACATGCTAAGCAGTGTTTTAAGTAGGCAAGGTTTTTTCTCTACTGAGCCCTCATTTCTGTCTTTAACAATCTTGTCTCACACAAAAAACTCTGGGTGACAGGATTGGAGGCTGTACTTGACTAAAGTCATTGTGGAGGGAGTCTGGGGAAGGAAGGAGCAGGACAAGTAGGAGGAGAATGATGACAATTAGGAGAATAAGGGCCAAATGTTTGACCACCAGGAGGGCTAGGAGGCCAGAGCCACAATCAACAGGACAAGAAAAATTAGGCACAGGGAGACCTAATCTACGATGATCAGCATTACCAATGATAGAGGGGACCAGTAACAAATAGATGATGAGGAACAGGATGAGGAAAAACAGGACTAGGTTCACATGGGTGAGAAGGATCAGGAAGCCCAGGATGATGTGTAACGGTATC
Organism: Calotriton arnoldi; assembly: GCA_963921515.1. Taxonomy (NCBI): domain Eukaryota; kingdom Metazoa; phylum Chordata; class Amphibia; order Caudata; family Salamandridae; genus Calotriton; species Calotriton arnoldi. The sequence goes on along the minus strand of CAWUFW010012850.1, from coordinate 187,581 downwards.
TGGACCAAGTGGACAAGGGCTTGAGGAACAGTAGCACCAGGGTAGAAGGAACAGAAGGTCATGGTCTATAATGACGAGGAGGGCTAGGAGGGCCTGAGATTACCAACCAGTACCAGAGAAACAAGGACGACCAGGGCCAGGAGCAGCAGACCCAAGTGGACAGATCATAGAACACAACTACCTGAAAATCAATGGGAAGGACCAGAGACAGGAGGGTCTAGACCACAACTATCAGGTCAAGGAGGACCAAGCGACCAGACCCAAATGGACCAGTGCAGGGAAGACCACAACCAGAAAGAACTACCTGGAGACCCTAGCTTGGTATGAACATGTGGGATATATACGACCAGGAAGTCTAGGCCCAGTGGGACCAGGATCAGAAAGTCCATGAGGGTCAGACTTAGGGGGTTCCTAAACCAGGTTTACAAGGACTATATGAACCAGAATGACCCACATCATGAGAACTAGGAGGGCTAGTGACAGAGGGGTGAAGAAGGCCAGACCCTGGAGTGCCATTATCAGGAGGAGCATGATAGTGGGGACCAGGGTCAGCTTGACAAGAACAAGGTGGAACATCAAACCGGGAGTTCTGGTAAGATTAGGATGGGGCAGGAGGGACTGGCTGAATTAGGGAGGCCAGTGGGACCAGCACCAGAAGACCCAATATCTGAGTACCAGACAAAGGAGTACCAGATCTAAATCCAGGACTACGTGGACCATAAGAACCAGGAGCAGTAGGATTAGGAACATTCAAATCATGGTACTAGATAAACCAGGGAAGCAGGACTAGGAGGACTGATGGCGAGTAGTAGGGTGAGGAGGATAAAAATGTCGAGGATCAGCAGCATGAGACCCAGGATTCAAAGGACTAGGTGCAGGAGTACATGGGAATGATGACCAGACAGATTTGGAAGTACTCAGTCAGGAAATTTTAGGGATGATAAAATTTGGCTTGACATGCTAGCTTCTGCCAAAATAGATGATTCTCAGTCTTTTTGGTGTGCTGTCGCTCAGGCCGATTCAGAAAAAGTGAAAACCTATCATTACCATATTCAACCGGATAAATTGGTGTCTCACTTTCCAGAACTCTATGCTGCAAAAGATCTTAATGGCCCACCAACAAGTGGCGGTCAGTCCACCATTACTGATTTTCCATCTCTAGCCAGCACAGAACCAGTAAATCGAGTCTTATTTAGCTATGAACACACAGCTAGAGCAATCGATTTTTTAAAACCAGGCGGGCACCAGGACCTGATAAAATTCCAGGGGACTTATATAAAGCAGAGCCACTAGTATGGACTACTTATATAAACTGATTGTCAAATGCAATAGTGCAAGGGGTGAGATACCAGAATTATGGAGAGGAGCTGAAATCATTTCTATTTATAAGAAAGGGGATGCATGCATCCCCTCAAATTACAGGCTGATCAGCCTGATCAACAATCTGCAAAAGATCTGTGCACGACAAGTGCTGGACAGACTGCTACATTGGGCTGATTCCAACAACATTATGACCCCCCTCCAGGCTGGATTCCGTCTAAAGATCAGTACATGTGATCACATTTTTATATTTGCCACAGTATATTGGAAATATGTTACAATATTTAAATGAAAGCTATACATGGCTTTTGTAGACCTTAGAGCCACCTTTGACCTTATTCCATGTAACAAATTGTGGCGGGTCTTGTCACACATGGGGGTTCATAGTAATCTTATCCAGCTTATGATCAAACTCCATACTAAGAACTTTGCTCAAGTCGGGTTTGGCAGCAAGGATGAACTAACGAAATGCATCCCTGTCGAGCATGGTGTTCGCCAGGAGTGCGTTCTTGAACATACATTATTCACCCTATATATGAATGATGTGGTCGATGTACCGTTAATCTGTAAAAATGATTCCCCTGTCCTGAGTAAGAGAAAGGTTCCTATTCTCTTATTCGCAGATGACTCTCTATTTATCCCAAAACCCCCAAGGGGCTTCAACTCCTACTTTCTAGGGTATTGCAAGTCAAGGGGCCATGAGCTCAATAAAACAACACAAAATATATGGTGTTTAAACGGTCCTGGTAAAAACTTTTGTCATTCACGCAGGTGGGGATGCTCTAGAGAGGGTACATAGTTTTGATTACCTTGGGGTTAAGTTAATGGAGCACTTCAAATGGTCAGGACAAACTACTAGGAGTTCTATGCTCATAGAGCAAAGATCAAATGCTATCAATAGATTACATCAGCAAATAAGCTCATGCCCTGTTTAACCAGGCCTAGAGGTTTATCGTGCGAAAGCATAGGGTGCTTCGCTTTACGGCCCTGAGATCTGGGGCTATACAGATGTCCATCCTTTAGCTATTGCTGAAAATAAATTAGCAAGAAAGCTAGTTTCTGGCCCAAACAGCACCCCTTTAACTCCACTATATTTTGATTTAGGAATGAAGAGAATTAATGACCTGGCAGCACTTAAATACCTAATGTATTGGGTTTGACTCTGGTCTACACCAGAGTTAAGTGATTACAGTGATGCGCTCAAAGATTTATTAAATATAATGGCCGCAAAGACAGTTCCCTGGCATAAATTTGTTTCAAATTGGTTCAAGAGGCTGGGTCTTAACAGGCTATGGGAACCGCCAAATGTTATATCTCGAGCTGACATTAACTTGAAAACTTGCTACTGTGCACATATACGAATGTTACATAAGAAATGGATCAAATGGATCGCTGACTAATATGTACCTTGATTTTAAATTGGTCCCGTGCTTTTAGACATTTTTAGACTCAATATCTCTGCCCTTAGCCAAAAGCCTGTATGTTCGTTTTCGTTTAGGTATTCTACAATTGAGATCTTTTACCAACAAATGGAATAAGGATCTGGTCACAAGCCTTTATCCATCATGTGGTTTGACCAAGAGACCGAGTCGCATGTAATGTTTTTTTGTTTAGAATACCTTGGGTCTCGCCGCAAATGGATTAGTCTGATATGTCAGTCCTTGGGCTTGACAAGATATCTAGGAGTCCATAGAATCCTAAAAAGTGACAAATCTCCGGTTATTGTCTTTGCTGTCAGCAAACTCTTACAGGCTGTTTGGCACAAGCGTGGTAACATTTTAAAAGAAATAGTATGCTGATATATGTTCTGTGCCAAATATAAATAAACGTTGAACTACAAATTAATGTAGAATTACAATGCTCTTAAGATTTCCAGAGGTTTTAATTGTTTGATTAATTGATCATGTGCACTCAGCCATAAGCTGTTTTTATATTGATTGATTGCTCATAAGAATAAAATGTGTCTTTATTGAGATCTCATAGTTGCACAGACAGATTTTAGAAATATAAACTGGTTCAGGAATGTGCCATTTTTGCTTATTTTTAAGATGTATATTATTGTATTATTGCATGCATACTTTGATGGTTCATGGCAACCGAAATAAAGTATTTCTTCTTCTTCTATTCGGTCAGTAAATTGTAGGGCTAGCATGCTGAACCGTAAGGGCAAGGAGCAGCAGGACTAGGGCCAGGAGGATCAGGGCCAGATTGAAGGACTATAAAGATTAGGATCTGGAGGGCAATGGCCAGTAGTATCGGAAACCCAAGATAAGCAGGACAGGTACCAGGAAGACCAAGGGGATCAGTACCAAGGACACCCAAAAGCCCAGAGCAAAGAGGACTAAGTAAGCTAAAAGGATCATGACTGGGAGGACCGGAAACATGGCTAAGAGGGCCAAGTAGAGTAGGCCCTAGGGAACCAGGGCTTGGATTACTAACTGGGAAAGAGCAAGGGGACTAGACAGTGGTGACCAGGAGGACCAAGACCAAATTTACAAGACCCAAGAGGACCAAACAGGGAGAATTTTGATCAAGAGGAACAGGATCAATGGCTGCAGTTCCAGAGTTATCATCCATAGCATCACTGCCCACTCCTTCCTATGTAATGCCAGAGCCTGTTTGCCCTAATCATCCATCAAGAACATGCTTATTCGTCCTTTGATCGTGCAGGTCAGCACAAAGGGATATTTCCATCAGTACCGAATATGTACATTGTGTACTGTAGACATCTCTCTCTCCTCACCAGTGTCACCTGGGATACATCCTGGTAGAGATGTAATGTGCATTTGTCGATCACTACTACCTTCCTTCTTGCCATCACCAATATTTTGTCCTTGAGGTCCAGTGATGCCAATTTTGCAATAATGTCGCTTGGGCTCAGCTCCAGTTCTTTAGTAGCTGGGCCGGCCCTGTGTGGGCAGACAATTGATATCTCTGCGCGTCATCGCTCAGGATTTGGATAAAGAGGTTTATTCAGAAGGCTATGATGCTGGGCCCTTTGATATTCTCTCTTGTGATCCGTATTCTTATATTATCTCTTTGTGGCCTATCCTTGAGGTCCTCACATTTTCTTTTTGCATTCATCTACCTCCTCTCCTGTCGACCACACCAGTGCTTGTCAATGGCTGCAGTTCCAGTAGGACTACAATTACAACAAAGAGATCCAGGAGGATAATCAAACCAGGAGGACAAAGACTAAGATAACCAGAATACAAGAGACCAGATGGACAAGGACTGGAGGTACTAGAGCTAGGAGGTTTAGTATGAAAAGAACCAGGACAAAGTGACTAGGGCCAGAGGACCAGAAATTAATACAGCCAGATACGCCAAGACTGGGGGAACCAAGAAGAGCCAGAATGGCCAAAATGCAAGGTTTATGATAAAAAGTTCCAATAGAACAAGAAAGGTCAGGACAACCAGGATCAAGGCAACCAAGGCTAGGATGGTTGGTGAGCCAGGACCATCAGAACCAAGCCCAAGAGAAATCAAACTATAAGGACCAGGACCAAGAGAGTCGGGACCAACTGGCACATAATATCGAGAAGGACAAGGACTATGAAATACAAGAATAACACAACCATGGCCAGGGAAGTGAGATTTGGGACCCAGGCAACTAGAAGACTAGGAAAATCAGGAGCATAAGGATTATGGCCAGGGGATGAGAATAAGAAAGAAAGATGAGGTGACCAGTTCCAAGGATACCAGTGGGTCCAGGGCCAGGAGGACCAGGACCAGAGCAAGACTGGTTAGAAAGATCAGCACTAAAAAGACTAGGAACAGACCTAGGAGTACCAGATGGACACAGTACCAGGGCCCAGCGTACCACGTGGAGGAGAAAGGCCAGGACCCGGGGAAGCAAGACCAAGGTAAATAAGATCAAGAGGACCACAACAGTCAGGACGAATAATTGGACTGGACTTGCATGTCCAAGAGGACCAGGACCAAAATAATGAGGTTCTGAAGGACCCAGACAAAGAGAGGCAGGACTTAGAGGGCTCAGATCATTGGGTGCACTGAGGGAATGGCCAGGGAGATGAGGCAGACCTTTTCACTGTATAACAAAAGTACAACGTAGGGTGTAAGGAGACACTGGGATCTCACTAACAACTATCCACAGCCTAACAACTCTGTTTAGTAGACTATGGAGAGAGACTGGCATCTCCAGTGAGACCTTGCATGAAGGTACCCAGAACCTTATTTATGAGAAAGTGACTCAGCACGGTGCCGCAAACCATTTTGCTGCGCCACACTGAGTCACATTCAAAGCACAGGGATGCGTCATATCTACAATGATATGACGGATCTATGTGCTACCCCCTGCGCTGGTGCACAATTGGCTACCATGCACCAACGCAGGCACCTTTCCATCATGGTGCAAGGGTGCCTGCATTACAGGGAGATTGTTTTTGTGTACAAAAACAATCACAAGAGGTGTTTTCCTCTTTCTGTGTGTGCTGCAGAATGCAGCACACATAAAAAGAGGAAAAAACTAGGAGAAATTAAAACAATTCTCTTTGTTTTTCCTCTCTACGCCTCCCCTGGGGAGGCATAGCATTATGACGCATTCCCGGGTTTACAATTTCTAGTAAATCTGGGAATGTGTCAGGTTCCATGGGTGTTGCGTGGGAACAGCCATAGCAACACCCATGGAACGTCCCTTTCATGCAAAGAGTTACATAAAAAGGGACCGTATTTACAAGGACATGAAAAGCCACGCAGGGTAGCTTCACATGTCCTTGTAAATATGGGGCAGCACAATTCGTCGCGGGTGCCTCACAAAAAGTGATGCACCGGATGTGCAAGGGGCTTGTAAATATGCCTGCAGAGTGTGTAGAGTATGGTATAAAGAAACACTGCCTTTCCATTCACACATTTACCTGGGCTCAGCAGTATGCATAATAGGGTGGGGAAGGTACACACCTCACATTTAAAACCTTGGTATTCCATAGTAAGTATAACAAGTACTGGCCTCTACACTGAGACCTCTCCCCAGGAAAATAACCATATGTATTAGGGTGAGAGAATGGAATTGACTGTCAAGTCATAACTCTCCTCAGGATCACAGACATATACAGCAGTGTGTAGAGGAGCATTCTCCTCTCTACTATAACCTATCTCCAGAACAACATAACTGTGCAGTACAGTGTTGGAAAGGAGTGGACTTTCTGCTGAATCCTCTCCCTAGACCAACAGGGATACACAGTGGTGTCTGGTAAGGGAGTGACCTGTCCACTAACACATATTACCAGGATGAGAATGGTCTGTAGTAGGGTTTGAGAAAAAGTTATCTCTCTGCTCATACCTCTTCCCTTGCTGACAGGTATGCATAGTAGACTGTGGGGTTGAAGTGCCCTGTTTGCTGCCATATCTCTCTTGCATGATAAGTCTTCCTAGTACAGTGTAGGGAGAGTCTGGCCCCTCTGCTGTGACCTGTTTCTTGGATTATAGGCCAGTTGGAGTGACCTTGATTGCGGGCGTGGGCCCCTGGCATCGGGAAACTCATGGGAGGCTGAAGTGTAGGCTCTGCCCCATTGCCTTGGCCCTGAGAGAACTATGCAGGTGGAGAGAGCCAGGGGGGCGATGCTGCTTGCGGGCCGGTGGAGGTCCGTATCAGCTGGCTGCGCTGGGTTTGGAGTTGGTCCCTCAGCATTCCCTTCACTCGGGGAGGATGAGTCAACTCCCCTGACACTACAAGGGTGCCAGGAGACTCCTGTAGTGCATCTGCGACCATCAGAGGCCGGAGGAGGTTGGGTTGGGCCACCCCTTTTGGCTGTGTAACCTTTATATATGCAGAAGTGACTGTTGCCTGGAATGAGCCGGATCGATGGGCAAATTGTACTGACCATGGGTAAGAGAAAATTGGGAGGGGGTCTATTGTGGGGTCTATACCTGCAGCACCCACCGCATTGGACAGAATGCTACAGCGAGCCATGACCGCAATCTCAAATGAAATTGAGCATACAGAGAGGGGATTGTCCATTACTACTTGGGGGGTGCAACCTTTAATAGCTCTATTCATGATCCTACATGTCCGAAGACTCCCTGTCGATTACCAGCAGCCAGTCTCAGAGGGTTTCCTCTGTTTTTGTCGAGGGTACTTCATTGACCCAGAGTGAATGCTCTTCAGAGAGCCCTCAACCTAGGATATAGACTAAACGCCTTAATCGCCTACCCACTACTACTGCAAAAGTAAAGAAAAGGGTGACCCGGCATGCTCAACCTCCTCGGCTGAAGAGGAACTCAGATATGGATGCAGCTACACACCCTAGTGTCGTAGGGGTGAAAAGGCAGCTAAGGAGAAGGATAAGGATAATGATGGGAAATCCGCTGATAATTTAAGAACCCTGGTTAATGAGATCATGGCAAGGGTGTTGTAGGAGAGTAGGATCTGCCTCTTATGTTGCCCCCACTTTTTTTTCTGATGTTTACACTGGTTTCTGGCTGTAGTCAGGCTGGGACCCTGCCAATCAGGGCCCCAGCCTCTCTGTTCTCTCTAAACGACTTGGAGTGCACTCTAGGTGCACTAGTGATTGGATACTGTGGTACCTTATGAGTCCCTAGTATATGGTACCTTAGGTGCCAAGGGCATAGGTACTTCACAGGCCTACCAGGGGCTGAAGCATGTATTATGCCACCCCTGGGAAGCAGACTAAATCTGACACCACAGGTCTGCTACTGTAGCCTGGGTAAGGTGGTGCATGCACCCCTTACTGTGATATAGGCTACCTATATCACTACATAGATACACACATATAAACCTATAAGTCACTCCTATGGCAGGCCTTATCAATCCTGAAGGCAGAGTGCTTGGTTCCTATGTGAGGGGTGCCCCTGCATGAGCAGAGCCCCTCTGCAGCATTCGGAGACCCTTCTCTGATGCTGTTTGTAGTGCAGCCTGACCATATACTCTTAAGCGCATTATAACCTCGCGTTAAATGCTAACTTTGGGATGGCTGCACGGAAACATGTCGTGTTTGGTGTCAAACATCTTGGAATACTACCCCCACGCCAGTTCTGGTGGCGGGGGTAGCATTCCACCCTTCTAGAGGGATAGACATGTACCTACTGTGGAAACGCGGTAGAATCCTGAAGAGCCCTGGCATCACAAAATGGATGCCACCAGTCACAGACACTGGGCTGCCCTCCTGCTGATGACCGAAACTCGCAGTGGAGGAAGCCCAACAATAGGTATCCTGTCACAGGAGGGTGTGACCACCTTCCAGACAGGGTTTAGTGTATTGGGGCTGGGTGGGTGCACTCTTAGAGTGCTTTGAAGTCCTGCACTGGGGGAGCAGAAGGCTCCTCTGTGCATATGCCAGTTCAAACCAGCTCAGGGGCTACCTGCCCCTGCTCTGACATGAAACTGGACAAAGGGAAGTGGGTGTAGCCACCCACTCCCCTGACCCTCCCATAGGTGGGGTCATAGAGCTAGTCCCTCCCTTCCTTTTAGTATAAGAGGGGGAACCTGTGCATTGCAAACTCGATACCCCTGGACGACGCTCTGAAGAAGAATCCTGGACCTTCGACGTTCCACTACCTCTGGAAGACTGAAGAATCTCCCTTGGAGTCAAGGAGTGACTCCCCTGCTTGGCAGGCACCAAAAACTACAACGACGGTCGCAAACTACGCTGCTCCCGCCGGAGCCTGAGATCCCTGCAGCCCAAGACAAGGATTTCCTGACTTTTCAAAGGCCATCGTGAGTCCCCAGTGAAGCTGAGGCCAGTGGACCCCACGAGTGATGAGGAACCGCAGTCCCTGGGTACCGTGCACTATTGTCAGGTGCAACCCCTTCACGACGTTCTACGAACCTGTGCTTTGGACCACATATGGTCCCAGCCTCTAGCAAGAATCTCTCCGAAGATCAGAGGCCTACCCCATCCCGAGTGACTGTGGGCCCCTGTTGAAGGAATCCTCCCGAGGTGTCTTTGCGATCCCTTGCCAGCCGGCTTGTGGGTCCCCTGAAGACTTTTCTAAAGAACCAAAGGACTCCCCTGATTGCTCTAGGCCTGCCCTGACGTACCCTTGCAGGGTGAGTTCCCCAGACCTTGCTGGTCTGCACCATTGACTTTTTACGCTTTCCACAAGACTTGCTGCTACCAAGGCTTGTTGGCTCCAATCGGGTTGCTGCACCGCAGTCCGCTGCAGACTTTGTAGTGCACACTGAATCCAGCTCCTAGTCATCGTCGACACCTCCTGGACCTCGTGGCCGAAGAGTCAAGACACCCATGAACGACCTGAATCTGCCGACGACGGTGGGCATTCATCTTCCTTGCCCCGAGTCACTGCCCAGTGACTTTGAACACTGTCCCCTCTGCTTTCAGGTCTTCCTTCTTCCGAATCCAGGCTTGGATTCCACCGGACACTTCTTCGGACTTCACAAGCAGCAAGTCTTCATTGGCTCCCATTGAAAACGACGCCGCGACCCGACACCAAAGGACACCTATGCACCCGGCTTCCCTGGGTGAGGTAACTCCAGCACTATGGTGCTCCTGTGGGTGTTGGCCCTAGAACTACTTACCCTGTAAGTGACTTGCTTGTAGCTACTCCCGAAGTGCCCTTAAACTCTTAATTTCCAACCGCGACTTGCCCCATTGAAGTCTACGGCGATCCGCGCCTGTGTTCACTCACTGCACGCGTCCCCCGTGGGTCCTTTACTTACCTGCCTTGGGTGGTTTCGTGAGGCCCCAGCACTTCTGAAGGCCCTGGGCCTTGTCTCCCCGCAAGTCGTTTTTCTTAAGTCTCTTTTTAGTATATGGTCTGGTACGCCCCTAGGGCCCCAGCCATATTTGTGCTTAATTTATTGTGAAACGTTGATTTGTGCATATGTTCCTGACTTCTAATCTCATAAAGAGATTAGTAGAGAGTTGTTTAGTAATAAATACATATATATTTGATATATATACCTGTGTGGTGTCTTTTCATTTGGTGATTGAAGAGATTGTTTGGTAAAACAAGCTGCTTTACATTCCTCCAAGACTTAGCCTGAAGGCTGCTCTCCACAGCTACCACTAGGATAGCTTTCTATAAAGGTTGTCTTAAACCTACCTACCATAAGAGTCGAATTGTACTGGTGCAAGGTGTCCACTTTAACTAGTGAACAGCATATACCAGGCCAACTTCTCACAGGTGTCATATCTAATAAGGGCTGAGTAAACCCTATTGCTGGAGCGTCTGGATTCCATAGACTGGACTCCAAAAGAGTTAACAAAGAGAAAGGATAATCTGGGGCAAGCCTGTGGCTCCTTAACATTGGCAGAAGTGTCTACCAAACAGGGGAGCTCAGAAGGAAGACTCAGAAACTAGGGATAGCACCCAACTCATCATCAAATCCCACAGAAAGACCATTACCTGTTATATCTCTTATGGTGTGGATCCAATGAGTAGCCCAAGTCAAGTCAATAGCCAGAGGCCTGAAGGCAATGCAACTAGCATGGGCAGAGGACAATCCCATAATCTTTGACATGAGAAACACCAGAGGGACAATGCATTGGTTGGAGGAGGGCACCTTGAGGTGGAAAAGGAACCAGTAATCGGTCTGCCCCCAGACTCTTGCCCTTACAAAATAGTTCTGGCGGGGATCCCGAGACTAAAATAGGGGCAAAAGGAGTCTCATAAAGAATTACAAATTAAGACTCTAAACTGGTTGGGTCATCGCAGAAATGTACCACTCACATTGGCCTCTAAGACATTATTGATTAGGAGGGTGAGCTGGATTGGGCCGGGACCAGTGGACAGGTAGGGAGATTGTATTATAGTTAGTTTTAACTTTCCCCAATTAGCCAAAAGTTTACTATTTGGTCCAATGGGCATGCATTTTGAATTTAGTAACATTGTCTTGTTGCCTTTGGGATATTTCTATAAACCCAGTTACTGGGCAAAGGGGCCGATGCCCCGGTCCATAATCAGCTATGGGGGACCACCCCGTGACCCCAGTAAATGAAACTAGAGGCAGAAGCAGCCCTCACAGTATTTCTACCTATAAAAGATTTGAGGCTCTGGCAGATATAGATTGACTTGCCAGGGGGGCAGGGCACTCCACCAGAGGTTGCCGTAGAAAAGGTGAGCTCAGAAGGCAACTTAGAGGTAGATTTGCCCAAAGGTTTGACGGTAACCCAAAGGCCAGCAAAGCATTAATCGACTAAATTGGGCGTACTCAGTTGGAATGTAGTAGGCTGATGAACATGGTGCTGAGTTCTGTAAGTCCTGTGAGATAGTTTGCTTACAAGAGACCGGGAAAGAGGAGGGGAACTCTTTCATAGATGGGTATACGGCCTTTTGGGTTAAAGCGGTACTTTCCTCACCTGGCAGAGCAAAAGGGGGTCTGACAACTTTTGTGAGCCTAAGTTTATGATGTGACATGGAGTTGGTTTCCTTTAACTCCAATAATATTTGGTATGTCCTCTTAACCTACCCACATAGGGTTAGAGTGTTGAAAATTAACATATATAGTTCTCCTTCGTCGGCTGCCTCACTGGATTTAGAGTTAAGAAATCTTTGGGAGGTGACCCTATTAGGCTGGTCTTTTTCAGCTAACATTGTTATAGCACATGATTTTAACACACATCCTTGTGAGACATGCAGTTTTAATAAGAGTGTATATGGTCAGCCCATTGCACATGAGCGGATTCATTTTAATCATAGCCCTCAGGGAGATATTTTGAATAATATGTTGATTGAATTTGATTTTATTAATCTATTGACCAGAGAAGATTATTAATCCCCAGACTTAGTCCCCACATTTAAGGGCAGAGATAACAACTCCACTATTGATTATATTTTTGTCTCTGCTTGTTTAGGCTTCTTCCATAGAATGTTTGAAGTTGTGTGGAGTATTCTTAGTGACCACAACCTTCTTAAAGCAGAGTTTGGGTGGTACGATTTTAAAGATAAGAATGTTACAACATATCAAGAAACGCTACTGCCTAAGGAGTTGGGTAGACATATAGGTTGGGGTAAGATTCTTCCTGATGAATTCCTCAAGAATCGAGTTCAGAAGTGTAGCAGGGAATTTGAAGTTTGTTTGCAACCTACACCCCGGACCTAGTCATCTTGGATTCCTTCACCCAAACTTTAATGGAGGTTAAGAGCTCACTAGCTACTAAGAGTAAAGGACCAGATAGAGGAGAACCGAAATGGTGTGATAGGGACTGTATTAAGGCACGTAAATCTCTAAACTGTCCCTGAAACAGAAACCACTGTCAAAGAAAGCAGTTAAGGTGGCTAGACGATTCTATGTGCTGGCGCGCAAGAAAAGAATGAGTTTCCTTAAAAGAGAGGCTTTGTAAGAACTTAATGAAGCCTGTAGTAAGAGAGACAGCTCAGCTTTTTGGCAAGTTGTGAATCAGCCTATTTTTAATGAGTCAGCAGCTCCACTTATGGGTCAAATGACCCCTGCACAGAAATGGGTTGATCACTTTGCAAATATATATGAAAGTGTGAATGAAAAGCCTGGTTCTGTAACTAAGGTAATGGTTCCTAAACTTAATTTTAGCTTAGCAGAAGTTAGGGTTGGTATAATGGGTCTCACAGCAGGGAGAGTGCCTGGCCCGGATGGAGTCCCAGGGGATCTTTTTAAAACATGTATAGACCTCTGGTCCCCACTTATTACTTTGCATCCTAATATAGTAGCTGAAGGCCTTATTCCGAAATCTTGGAAACGGTCAGTTATTGTCTCTATATTTAACAAGGCAAATCGAGCGGACCCAGAGTACTATCGACCAATCTTGCTGATAGACACCAAAGTGAAAATATTGGATAGGGTCCTGCTCAATAGATTAATGGATTGGTCTGATCGCAAAGAAATCTTAACCGACATCTAGTATGGCTTTAGAGCAGGGCGTGGCACAGTCAAACAGAATTTGAATTTATGTATGCTGATTACTAAATACACTGATATAGGCAGGAGGGCATTCATTTGGCCTTCATGGCCCTCAGCATGGCATTCAACACAGTGGTTAGATCAAAACTTTGGACCGAGCTGAGGGACATGGGAGTGGATGAGGCCCTCATAGTCTTTTTGCATGATTTGCACTCAGGACTGTAAGCCTCTGTAAGGTACGGACCCAAGGGGAATGAACATCGCACTTTAAATTAGGTAGGGGGTTCAGCAGGGTTGTGTCCTGGCCCGATGCTTTTTATTCTTTATATCAATCGATTAGAGCACTTTTTAATGGAAGGCCCCGGCATGGATGTCCTGAAGTTAGGCTCCAAATTTGTAGCCGCACTGTTGTACGCTGATGATTCAGATTTAAATGCACATACATCGAATGGTCTACAGTATTTAATGGATCATTTTTATATTTTTATGGATTCTTTGGGCCTAAGAATAAATTATTCTAATTCATATATGATGTCATTAGGCCCAAAGAAAATGAAATCCAAGTCTCACTATATTATAGAACACCATATTGGATATGTGGACACATTTTGTCACCCTGGTAGCTTGATAGATAGTATAATGAACTGGAATACTTTGATGGCTACTCATGTTCAAAATTTCAACAGGGTTGCCCATAGCACAGATGCTTTCTCTAGTCATTTAGGATACAACCATTATTGAGTCTATTTCACACTTATATAAAGCAAAGTGTATCCCGACTGTGTCATTTGGGGTGGACATCTGGGAATACAGGCCTTGTTCCCAATACAAATAGCAGAAAATAATCTTTTTAGGAGGATATTACGGCTACCCCAATCTGTTCCCTTAGAGACCATCCATGAGGAGCTTGGGATTGGGTACATCGTGGACTTTATAAGATTACGACCCATATTATTATGGCTCTCTGTTTTGATAAAAAGTGATTTATTTTTCAATAGGAAAATTTTAATAGACTGCATGGGAAGGGACTATTGCTTACAGATACCATGGCTGAGGTATATAAAGGTCACATTTGAGGTACTGGGTAAACCTCAATTCTATAGTGATCCTAGGGTGATTAAAAAGACAGATGTTGCTTGGGTCAAGTCAGCCATCATGGCACATAGGCAGAGGGGAAGGGATAAAGGTGTCTTGATTACAAGTACATGTATCCATCATAGGATGGTGTCCTACCCAAGTAAACTAGAACTGTATCTTATGATAGACATGGCAGTTTTGCACAGAAGACTTTTAATATAAATTCAGTTAAACATGTTTCCTCAACTCCTAGAGGGGTGGCTGTGAGAAGTTGGCCTGGCATATGCTGTCCACTAATTATAGTGGGCACCTTGCACCAGTCCAAACAACCCCTTATTGAAGATAGGTTAAAGACAACCTTATTGAAAGCTATCCTAGTGGTAGCTATGGAGAGCAGCCTTCAGGCTAAGTCTTGAAGGAATGTAAAGCAGCTTGTTTTACCAGTCTATAATCTCTTGAGTGATCAAATGAAAGAGCACCACACCAGGTATATATTCAAAATATATGTATTTATTGCTAAACACACCCCTCTAGTCTCTTTATGAGGCTAGAGTTCGAAGTACACAAGTTAGAAGTTATTTAAACACAGTAATAGCACAAATACACGTTTGGGCCCTAGGGGCGTACCAAACCATATACCAATAAAGTGGTATAAGAACCACGACTGAACTAGACACCAGGCCTAGAGCCTCTAGAAGTGCTTGGACCACAAGGAACCACCCAAGGTAGTGACACAGGGGACCCACGGGGGACGCGTGCAGTGTAAATACACAACCGCGATACGCCGTTGACTTCTATGGAGAAAGTCGCGATCAGGAAATTAAAGAAAAGGGACATTTAAAGGAGGTCTTGGAGCAAACCCTTTGAGAACTAGGTTGTTCTAGAGTCTCTACCCACGGGAGCACCGGAGTACTCGTGTTACCTCACCCAGGGAAGCCGGGTGCATAGGTGCCTTTCGGGGTCGGGTTTCGTCGTCGATTTGAATGGCGATCTGCTGCAAAGTGCTGCTGGCGACCAAGTGGAAAGTGTCCGGGTGGATCCAAGAGTGGATCGGAGATCTGAAGAACCTGAAAGCAGAGGGGACAGAGTCTGGGTCACTAGCCAGTGACCAGGAAGGCGATGGACAGATGCCCACCGATGTCGCTTGCTTCAAGTGCATTGACGGTCGTCTTGACTCTTCAGCCACGAGGTCCAGGAGGCGTTGTCGGCGACCAGGAGCAGGATTCGGGCTGGTACACGATGTCTGTCGAGTGCTGAGGTGTCAGCGATCGGATTGGACCCAACAAGCCTTGGCAACGGCAAGTCTCGGTGAAGATGAAGATCGTCGATGGTGCAGACCAGCAAGGTCTGAGGAACTCACCCAGCGACGGTAAGTGAGGGCAGGCCTTGAGCAATCAGGGTGCCCAAGAAGAAAAGGATTGGCCTTCGTGAAGGGCTACTAGCCAATGGGCTAGCGACCGCGAAGGAGCCTAGAGACGTCGCACGTGGATCTGGCTCACAGGACACTCGTGGAGTGGAGGCCAGTGATCTTCGGAGCAGTTGGTGCTGGAGGCTAGGGCTACTCGGAGCTCAAAGCACGACTTCGTGGGAGACCCAGAAGAGGATGCACTTGCAAATGTGCTCGGTGTCCAGGGGTCACGGTCTCACGTCACCCACGATAGCTACGGGCCTCAGCTTTGCTGGAGACTCAGGGTAGCCTCGGGGAAGTCTGAGAATTCACCTCTGGTGATGTGAAGACTTCGGCGTCCGACGGGAGCTTCAGAAATGCAGACCGGACAGATGCGTCTTTGGTGCCTGCCAAGCAGGGGAGTCACTCCTTGACCCCAAGGGAGATTCTTCTGTCCTCTAATCTTGAGTAGAGCGTCGAAGGTCCAGGATTCTGTTTCAGAGTTTCGTCCAGGGATAATCTAAAGTCCTAAGGACTGGGTTCCTATACTTATACCAAGTTTAGGGGTCGGACTACTCTGTGGCCCCACCTATGGGTGGGTCAGGGCAGAGGGGTGGCTACACCCCTTTCCCTTTGTCCAGTTCGCGCCAAAGCAGGGGCCTGCAAGCCCCTGATCCGGTTTGAACTGGGGTATGCACAGGGACACCAAGTGTGCCCCCAGTGCAGGACTTCAAAGCACCCAAAAGTGCTCCCGCCCAGCCCCAATACACATTATCCTGTCTGGGGAGGTGGTCACACCTCCCTGGGACAGGAAACCTGTTGTCCAGGCCTCCCCTGCCGGAGTTTCATCCAGCAGCAGGAGGCCAGACTTGTGTCTGTGGCAGTAGCATCCATTTTGTGATGCCAGGCTTTAGAAAGAAGTTACCGGCCAGGCCAGGGTTAACATGTCTCTCCCTCTAGAAGGGTGGAATGCTACCCCCGCCGCCAGAATTGGCGGGGGGTAGTATTCCAAGATGTCTGACACCAAACACGACATGTTTAGGTGCAGCCATTC
Organism: Calotriton arnoldi; assembly: GCA_963921515.1. Taxonomy (NCBI): domain Eukaryota; kingdom Metazoa; phylum Chordata; class Amphibia; order Caudata; family Salamandridae; genus Calotriton; species Calotriton arnoldi. Next base: position 170,925 of record CAWUFW010012850.1, on the reverse strand, counting down.
CAAAGTTAGCATTTAACGCGAGGTTATAATGCGCTTAAGAGTATATGGTCAGGCTGCACTACAAACAGCATCAGAGAAGGGTCTCCGAACGCTGCAGAGAGGCCCTGCTCATGCAGGGGCACCCTCTCACATAGGAACCATGCACTCTGCCTTCAGGATTGATAAGGCCTGCCTTAGGAGTGACTTATAGGTTTATATGTGTGTATGTATTTAGTGATATAGGTAACCTATATCACAGTAAGGAGTGCATGCACCACCTTACCCAGGCTGCAGTAGCAGACCTGTGGTGTCAGTTTGGATGGCCTTCCAGGGGTGGCATAATACATGCTGCAGCCCCTGGTAGGCCTCTGAGGTACCTATGCCCTTGGTACATAGTATACCATATACTAGGGACTTATAAGGGCACTCAGATTCCAATCAGTGATGTGCCTAAGGCACATGGAAACCTTTTACAGAGAAAGCAGATAGACTGGGGCCCTGAATAGCAGGATCCCAGTCCAACTAAGTCATAAACCAGCAAAACACCAGGAAAAAAGTGGGGGCAACCATATAGTCAGATTCCACCTTCCTACATAACCCCCCCAAACAAAAGGAGATAAGGCTAACCTTGGCCAGTTGAGCCTTTATTGACTAAGTGGCCATATAAGGAAGCACCTGCACTAGCATGGTTGCCCCCTGTCTTATGGTCCACTAAGCAATCCCTCACCCTAAGGGTATGAGAGGGTCTCCACCATGGGGAATTACTACCTGTGGTGTGCTTTGGTAAAGTACAAGGCTGGTGAGATGTCTGAGTAGGGAAGTGAGGCCCTAGGAATGTTGGCCTCAGCTTCCTCAGATCACTGGTCACTATGTATGCCTGTCTTTCCATGACTGAGTTGCACTTTGCTCTAAGGGTCAACCTTTGGCTGCCTACAGCTGGGGGTTGGGTCCCTTTGGATGGACTACTGGAGGGACATGGCAGGTTTGGAACCTTCAGGTCCCAGGTTTGCCCTTGCCTACCAGAGTCCTTCTGGGGGAGGTCCCTACATAAAGGCATGGGGGATCCCTCAGTGTGTAGAGGAGTTTTCACCTGGCTAGGGCTACTAGACTGGGTGCCCCTAATCTGCTGATGGGGGGTTCCTCTGGACAGGGGGCCCTGGGGGTCCACTGACCTCCCTGACCTCTGCAGCCCTGGGCTGGCTGAGGCAGGGTAGAGAGGGGCAGGTTACCTGCTCCTGACTGGGTACCACCTTGGAAGGGTCCTCTGCCATCAGGGGAGTGGCCAGGCCAGGCCTGACTACCTCTGGGGCAGTTCCTTCACTAGGGGTAGGGTCAGTTCCCTGAGGAGGCTGACCCTTACCTACTGTCTGGAGGGAAGAAGACTTTTCTTCAACCCTTGTGCTCTCTTTTGGGGGAGAGTGGGCCATTCTTTCAGGCTCCATCTCTCCAAATTCTTGGGCTGGGGCTGTGGCCATTACAGCCCCACTAACCTTACAGGGACGCCCAACATCCTAAGGTGGGTTTGGTGTTCAACTTCAGCCCAGGCTGAAATCTCCAGATCATTGCCCATCAGGCAATCTACAGGTAAGGTGGGGGACACTGCCACTCTCTTTGGGCCTGTGACCACCTCCCAGTTGAGATTGACTATGGCCATGGGGTGATCTGTTCTGACACCATCAATGTTGGTCACCTGGTATTTAAACTCAGGTAAAAGCTGGTGAGGGGGACTAGTTTCCCTGCCACCATGGTGACACTAGCCCCTGTGTCCCTAAATGCCACAGCTTTCTGACCATTAATCATTGGCTCCAGTCTGTACCTGCCCATTGCTGTGGGACCCATGGTAAAGGTGGCAAATCCTACACCACCATCAGAGTCAGAGGAGTCTGTTGAGGGTCCCCGTCTGAACCAGGGCCCACCTCTGTTCCTGTTGCAAAAGCACCTAACTTTTTGGGTGCACTACTCCCAACTGGAGGATTACTACTGGTAGTACCAGGAGGGGTGGTAGTAGTTGTTGGAGGAACATTTTCTTTATTGCCAATCCTGGGGCAACTGGGATCAGATTTCCAGTGCCCAGGCTTTTTACAGACATGGCAATATGGTTTCTTTTCAGGAGAGGAAGGAGTTTGGGACCCACCCCAGAAGAGGAATTTTGGGGCCCTGTAGTGGACTTATCCTTAGATTTATCCCCACCTTTCTCTTGGGACTTAGTAGAATCTTTCTTCTGGTCACCACCCTGATTTCTAGTTTTTACTCTGGTTCTGACCCATTTGTCTGCCTTCTTTCCCAATTCTTGGGGAGAGGTCAGATCAGAGTCCACCAGATACTGGTGCAAAAGCTGGTTTTGACAATTATTAAGGATCTGCTCCCTCATAATCAAATTGTACAATCCTAAAAAGTCATGCACTTTGTTGCCATGTATCCAACCTTCCAGAGCCTTTGTAGCACAATCTACAAAATCAACCCAGTCTTGAGTCTGAGCTTTTTGGTGTCTCTGAACTTCAACCTATACTGTTCAGTGGTTAGGCCAAACCCATCTATCAGAGCACTCTTCAAGACTGTGTAATTGTCAGCATCCTCTTCTCTTACAGTGAGGAGCTTGTCTCTACCTTTGTCTGCAAAGGAGAGCCACAAGATTGCTGCCCACTGCCTCTGGGGGACCTTCTGAACTTTACAGGCCCTCTCCAGTGCAGTTATCCATTTGTGGATGTCATCCCCACTCTGGTAGGGAGGGACAATCTTGTTTTGGTTTCTATGGTCATAAGACCTTTCCCTATCTCTAGGGATATTGCTGCCACCATGGGACTCTAGTCCCAACTTTCTTTTCTCTCTAAAGAGATCTAGGGACTCCCTGTCTAAGGCTACTTGCTTCCTTCTGAGTTCAAGCTGAGCTTCCTCATACTGAATCAGCCTCTTTCTCCTCTCATGAGAGGATTCCCTCCTATGAGATGAGACAGAGCTCCCTATTGAGGTGCCAGAGTGGTTAGACTCCTGAGAAGGAGATCTAGACTTCCTGGGCACACTCATAATCCTTCCTGGGGGACAAAGAGGGTATCATCCTGATCATCCTCTTCATCTTCCACAGGAGGGATTGGAGTTATCCAGGTCAGGGTCATTGTCACCCTCCTGGCCAGTTTCAGAGGGGGGCTGGGGGTATTTCTACCCCTGGCCCCTTCCTCTTCTTCTGCCCCACCCTCAGCTCCTACCCCTTCAGTCCCCAAGGGCTTACTAAGGTCATAAGCCACCAACAATTCTTTAAGGTGTTGGGTGGTGGGACTTTGGCCTGTCCTTAATTTCCTCAAGTTACATAAAGCTCTCAATTCCAAGAATGGGAGTGTATCATACTTGGAGGGAAGAAGCCCAGTGGCTTCTGGTAAGGATTCTCTAGATCCTACCTTTAAAGACATTACTAGTGTGGTGTGGTGTATGCACTACCTACTCTAGTGTGGCCTACTAAACTCTCTTGAGTTGTAGAAAGGGTGTGCTATCCCTTAACACACAACTCTAAGTTCAGTAGAACTTACTGTATTCTAAGCTTAAATTATATGTACCTTAGGTACCTTTAGTGGTTTTCAGTTGATCAATTCAATTGAGATTATCTGGTAAAACAATAGCAAGCTGGAATCCCACCGCTGCACACCAATGTGCAAAGTTGGCCTGGCATATGCTGTCCACTAATTATAGTGGGCACCTTGCACCAGTCCAAACAACCCCTTATTGGAGATAGGTTAAAGACAACCTTATTGAAAGCTATCCTAGTGGTAGCTATGGAGAGCAGCCTTCAGGCTAAGTCTTGAAGGAATGTAAAGCAGCTTGTTTTACCAGTCTATAATCTCTTGAGTGATCAAATGAAAGAGCACCACACCAGGTATATATTCAAAATATATGTATTTATTGCCAAACACACCCTCTAGTCTCTTTATGAGGCTAGAGTTCGAAGTACACAAGTTAGAAGTTATTTAAACACAGTAATAGCACAAATACACGTTTGGGCCCTAGGGGCGTACCAAACCATATACCAATAAAGTGGTATAAGAACCACGACTGAACTAGACACCAGGCCTAGAGCCTCTAGAAGTGCTTGGACCACAAGGAACCACCCAAGGTAGTGACACAGGGGACCCACGGGGGACGCGTGCAGTGTAAATACACAACCGCGATACGCCGTTGACTTCTATGGAGAAAGTCGCGATCAGGAAATTAAAGAAAAGGGACACTTAAAGGAGGACTTGGAGCAAACCCTTTGAGAACTAGGTTGTTCTAGAGTCTCTACCCACGGGAGCACCGGAGTACTCGTGTTACCTCACCCAGGGAAGCCGGGGGCATAGGTGCCTTTCGGGGTCGGGTTTCGTCGTCGATTTGAATGGCGATCTGCTGCAAAGTGCTGCTGGCGACCAAGCGGAAAGTGTCCGGGTAGATCCAAGAGTGGATCGGAGATCTGAAGAACCTGAAAGCAGAGGGGACAGAGTCTGGGTCACTAGCCAGTGACCAGGAAGGCGATGGACAGATGCCCACCGATGTCGCTTGCTTCAAGTGCATTGACGGTCGTCTTGACTCTTCAGCCACGAGGTCCAGGAGGCGTTGTCGGCGACCAGGAGCAGGATTCAGGCTGGTACACGATGTCTGTCGAGTGCTGAGGTGTTGGCGACCGGATTGGACCCAACAAGCCTTGGCAACGGCAAGTCTCAGTGAAGATGAAGATCGTCGATGGTGCAGATAAGCAAAGTCTGAGGAACTCACCCAGCAAGAGTAAGTGAGGGCAGGCATAGAGCAACCAGTGTGCCCAAGAAGAAAAGGATTGGCCTTCGTGAAGGGCTACTAGTCAACGGGCTAGCGACCGCGAAGGAGCCTCGAGACGTCGCACGTGGATCTGGCTCACAGGACTCTCGTGGAGTGGAGGCCAGTGATCTTCGGAGCAGTTGGTGCTGGAGGCTAGGGATACTCGGAGCCCAAAGCACGACTTCGTGGGAGACCCAGAAGAGGATGCACTTGCAAATGTGCTCAGTGTCCAGGGGTCACGGTCTCACGTCATCCACGATATCTACGGGCCTCAGCTTTGCTGGGGACTCAGGGTAGCCTCGGGGAAGTCTGAGAATCCACCTCTGGTGATGCGAAGACTTTGGTGTCCGACGGGAGCTTCAGAAATGCAGACCGGACAGATGCATCTTTGGTGCCTGCCAAGCAGGGGAGTCACTCCTTGACCCCAAGGGAGATTCTTCTGTCCTCTAATCTTGAGTAGAGCGTCGAAGGTCCAAGATTCTGTTTCAGAGTTTCGTCCAGGGATAATCTAAAGTCCTAAGGACTGGGTTCCTATACTTATACCAAGTTTAGGGCTTGGACTACTCTGTGGCCCCACCTATGGGTGGGTCAGGGCAGAGGGGTGGCTACACCCCTTTCCCTTTGTCCAGTTCGCGCCAAAGCAGGGGCTGCAAGCCCTGATCCGGTTTGAACTGGGGTATGCACTAGGGACACCAAGTGTGCCCCCAGTGCAGGACTTCAAAGCACCCAAAAGTGCTCCCGCCCAGCCCCAATACACATTATCCTGTCTGGGAGGTGGTCACACCTCCCTGGGACAGGAAACCTATTGCCAGGCCTCCCCTGCCGGAGTTTCATCCAGCAGCAGGAGGCCAGACTTGTGTCTGTGGCAGTAGCATCCATTTTGTGATGCCAGGCTTTAGAAAGAAGTTACCGGCCAGGCCAGGGTTAACATGTCTCTCCCTCTAGAAGGGTGGAATGCTACCCCCACCGCCAGAATTGGCGGGGGGTAGTATTCCAAGATGTTTGACACCAAACACGACATGTTTAGGTGCAGCCATTCCAAAGTTAGCATTTAACGCGAGGTTATAATGCGCTTAAGAGTATATGGTCAGGCTGCACTACAAACAGCATCAGAGAAGGGTCTCCGAACGCTGCAGAGGGGCCCTGCTCATGCAGGGGCACCCTCTCACATAGGAACCATGCACTCTGCCTTCAGGATTGATAAGGCCTGCCTTAGGAGTGACTTATAGGTTTATATGTGTGTATGTATTTAGTGATATAGGTAACCTATATCACAGTAAGGAGTGCATGCACCACCTTACCCAGGCTGCAGTAGCAGACCTGTGGTGTCAGTTTGGATGGCCTTCCAGGGGTGGCATAATACATGCCGCAGCCCCTGGTAGGCCTCTGAGGTACCTATGCCCTTGGTACATAGTATACCATATACTAGGGACTTATAAGGGCACTCCAGATTCCAATCAGTGATGTGCCTAAGGCACATGGAAACCTTTTTACAGAGAAAGCAGATAGACTGGGGCCCTGAATAGCAGGATCCCAGTCCAACTAAGTCATAAACCAGCAAAACACCATAAAAAAAGTGGGGGCAACCATATAGTCAGATTCCACCTTCCTACAGTGGCAACAACCTTCTGATTCCCTAACCTGTTCATATGATATGGGTGCTGCACTAGACACTTTACATATGATTATTATCTGTCCAAGGTGGGCAAGTTTATGATATAAGTATATCTGTCCCCTTCTTTTACCCTTGAATTTTAAATAAGCTAAGCCAGCATTATTATATTTACAGTTTTTAGAGAATTTTAATGTATGTTATTAGATCACATGTTTCTTAGCTGGTGTGTTTCATGCTAATTTATAATTCCTAAAGTGATATGAAATGTCTTTTTAATGAAATCTGTACTTTTATGATTTGCTTTGTCAAATTGAATAAAGTTAATTTGATGATAATGGGTGTGCAAATTAGGCTGTGAAAACAACCTTACCTCTCTGGTCACAGCTCTCCCCAGGATGGGAGATGTACAAGTAAGGTGAGGGAATTAAATTAACTCTATGCTGAGAAGCCTGTCTTGCATAAAACTATAGATACTTTGATTTTCAAACACACTGCTCTGTCAGCTGAGACATCTCCCCAGAGAAATATGCGTGCAAAGCAGGCTGTGGGTAGTAGGGTAAAGAAATTGAGGGGGATATTCTCAAGAACGTCGCGATAATCATCGCCAAAATAGGTTAACGCAATTTTTCATATTGCTGCCTATCGCGGGAAAATAACGCTGTGTCAACGTCTTATTCTCAACACGGCGGTAACATGCGATAGTTTCCCGATAACGCGTCAAATGTCTGCGATAAAATTACCTGGACGGCGATAAAAATCTAAAGCCGAACGTGAAAAAAGTGGTGATGGACCCAACTGCGATAAAAAAATCAGCGATAAGCTGCGTCAGGCCTGCAATTCACACACGTCAGGCGGGAGAAATCACCATAAAAGCAGAAAAAAACCCACAAACAAAACCAAAACAACTGCGAAGCACAATGGAGGTAGCCGGAGCAAGTACAGAGGACAACCAGAACCCCATAAGCCCCACGGAGGACCAGCCTGGGACCTCGGGGTCAGGGAAGGGCAAGGAGAAGAAGAAGAGGAAGAAGCGGTTCAGTCAGCAGGAAAACAGGATCCTGATAACAGAGATGATAGAACACCATCAACAACTGTTCATCACCTCCACTGTATCATTGGCAACAAAAAATGGAATATGGCAGTCCATCGTGGACAAGGTGAATGCAGTCGGAGTGCTGAGGAGGACAATGGAAGAGCTCAAGAGGCGCTGGAATGATGTGAAGCGCAAAACCAAGCAGAAACTCGGCAACAACCAGAAGGCAGCAATGCAGACTGGAGGTGGGAGTCCAGCGCCACAGGAGGAGCTGGATGAGATGGAGGAAATGGTGTCCACAGTCATCAGTGTGGAGACGGTGGGAGGAGTTGGGGGCCCGGACACTGCTCAACATGACCTGACACAACAGCAACAGGGTGAGTAACGACCAGGGACTGGGGGGACGGGGGGAGATGGGCACAATGGCACACATGCACAATTAAGTATTGCACAGTGCACACCCACAATGACTCTGGATCATGTCCCTGATCCCCATGGCACACTGCAGCACACCTAGAAACAGCAAGTAGGCCCCCGTCGACTATGTGCCCAGAGGGGGCCCTTCCCACTCATCACCAATCGCACAACCAACCCATGCACATGTGCCAAACCCAGCAAAGCGGCATGTCTGTGAGCCACACTGACAATGCAAGTGACACTGCATGACGAATAGCATGGCTGCAGTCAATATATGTTGCACGCCACGACACTGAGGTGGCTGAGTGTGGACCACTTCCGTAAAGGAGCAGGTCACACTCTGACACATCCACGTGCACAAACAACCCCTGACGTCAACAACACAGCTGCAGACAAACCATGCCCCAGAGTCCCAACTCCCACCAAGTGCCCAATTTACCCAAGTATGCAACATCTCAGCACTGTATAAGCACCGAAGTCAAAGGCACACTGCCTGAAAGGGATAAGGGGCAGCAAAATCAGAGCTGCAGGGGCGACTCTCCTAAAATGCAGCACACACACATAACATTCAGAGCACATCAACTTTGACAACAATGTGGTACAAACTGCAACACGTTCACAACAGAACAGAGGACACAACTGGTGCCGCTTTTGTGTAGAAACTGGCCAATCACATTTGGCATAGCAGGGAAATGTGAGATGATAATGTACAAGTACAAACACAGATCCGTGATGTTGTCGAAATGTCCACTGTCCCGCATCAAATAGGCAGCTCCTCCCAAACAGTCACAATGTACATTGTCATGCAGTCTGTATCTAAACTTGTACAATGCGTCAACATACATGTGAACACAAGGTTAAACTGCATCTCCCCTTCACATTGCAGAGGGAGAATCAACACCTCCTGCAGAGCAGACCGAACATCTCTTTACTGATGATGAAGAGGACCTCCACACCTTCGACACTGATGCCCTCCAAGAGCTCATGGACAGCTTCGGCACCTCACCTCCAGGAGCAGGGCAGCCCAGCTGCATCAAGGAGACCTCACCCCCTGCACAGACCACACAGCAGGAAGTACACACCACCCCGGCTGCCTCCCAGGACCCCCACGAACAACACATGGCCTTCCAACGCCGTGTGTGAGGGTGCCAGGAGAAGATGGCTGATCAGGTGCGGATGGGGTTCGACCTCATGGCAGCCAAACTAGATGCCATACATGGGTGTCTAAGTCCCATCAGGGACCACTTACAGTCCCTAACGGACACCCACAGTCCACTCCATGCTCTCTAACGATCCATGGCTGACATCGCTGGAGTCCTGACTCTGAGACAAGAAAAACTGTCTAGTCAGAGTGGCTCCAGCGATGTCAGCTGGGAGTTGGAACACATGCGGAGGATCATGGAGAACAGGTAGCGGATGCAGGCGGAAAGAATGGTTGCCACGGCTGCACACCAGCGAGATGTAGCTGGGATCTTCCATGCCCTGCAGACCCTCATCATGGCATTGCTGCCACAAGGCCTGGCGCCAATGAATGCTGCTGCTGCTTCTACATCCACATCTCCGCCCCCTGATGTGTCAGTGACACACAGTGCTGCAGACAATCCACCTCCGGCCACTGATGTGTCACTGCCACACAGTGATGCAGACAAAACAACACCACCCACATGTGAGGCACATGAAACATCAGAGGACGAAGATGCGGATGAGTCTGCCTTAGTGGTAAGAAGGAAGCGGTAGCATTAATCTCCGCCATATGGCCTGTTTCTGCTTGGTTCTGCCCTCTGCATCATCACCTTCCACTGTCCCTAGAAACACTCTGCTACACTCACCTTGGACCTCGACATGGACTGCCATATTCTGTTTGGTTACCAATGACACAGCAATCAGACTGCGGACTGAACTCTTCCTCTTCCGATGAACTTGTCATTCCCTGAAGGACTCTGGCTGGCCCTCCACGGGGCAACAATGTAAAGTGGGGTTTGCATAGCCCTGTACTGCTCCAGCTTCAACACTCCACTGAATGTAAATAAAACATTCAAATTCACACAGATGTGTCATGTCAATGATCATTCAAGTATGAAAGTATGGATGAATGTAGGGTCAGTGATTCCCCCTTACGTCCATGTTGCTCATGTTGTGGGACTTGAGTCACAGGGTGCAACATTGCCGATTGCGGTCCGGGTGGCGCCGACACTACAACAGAGACACACGCATTAGTTACTTCCTTGTCCAGCCCAGAACTGAACCACGCCCAGAGCCCTGGGCTCATTGTTCACTCCCCTATGCTGGACTGGCATACGCCAGCCCAGCCCACTCCGCTTACGCTTACAGGGGGGGTCGACAAAGCTACATGTCCCAGGTCTTCCCTATAGTGATCTGCTGATCACTGGTCTAGTTGTCAGCATGCCACAGCCACTCCCTGAGGGCTGGTTTACACCCACACCACAACCATCCAGCACAGGCGTCACATGACATGTGACCCTGCCAATAAAAGGGGCCTACCACATCACATTCCCCACTGCCGGAGGCGACCTGATGGCATCCGCACCACGAGACTCAATCATGAAGGGGCCATGACTTGCAGTGCACAGAGTTGGTGGCACCCGATGCACTGTGGCCGGCACAGGCCTACCGCCACGGGACAATGACTTGCGGTGCACAGAGTTGGTGGCACCCGATGCACTGCGGCCGGCACGGGCCTACCGCCACGGGACGATGACTTGCGGTGCACAGAGTTGGTGGCACCTGATGCACTGCGGCCGGCACGGGCCTACCGCCAAGCGACGATGACTTGCGGTGCACAGAGTTGGTGGCACCCGATGCACTGCGGCCGGCACGGGCCTACCGCCACGGGACGATGACTTGCGGTGCACAGAGTTGGTGGCATCCGATGCACTGCGGCTGGCACGGGCCTACCGCCACGGGACAATGACATGCGGTGCACAGAGTTGGTGGCACCCGATGCACTGCGGCCGGCACGGGCCTACCGCCACGGGACGATGACTTGCGGTGGTGCACTGATGTAGGGGCACCTGAAGAGCTGAGCGGGTGTGCAGCCTGCGATGATGCGTAGACCTCGATACACCATCCTGCCAATCAAGATTCGATTTGAATTGAGAGCCCTGCTGGACCGCAGTGTACGCCGAAGGCGGCAGTCAGCACACACATGACTCCGCGGTGCAGTGCTGCAGGGTGCGCTGGGGGCCTGTGGCGCGGAATCCAGCGATCGGCTGAGGAGGTTGCACCGGCACGTGGTGGGCCCTCTTGGAGACACGCCGGTGGTGGCAGGTGAGCATTGAGGCCTGGGTGCGCAGGGGCGGCCAGTCATTGCTGGGCGGCGGACCGGTCTGGGGACCAGGGCTGGGGTGCAGCAGGCGCACAGGATCGCGCAGGCACCACCGGTCACGGCGGCGGCCTTGTGGCTGGGTGGGGGGTGCTGCCCTGGCAGACACGACCCTGCATGCGATGACGAGATGTGCACGGGTTGGCTTGGGACGTAGCCACCTCGTCTCCAGTGTAAATCTGGCTCTTGAAGGTGGTCGGCCACTTGTGTGTAGGCCTATGGACAGGATATGGTGGACACAGAGACACATGCAGTAGTTACTTTGGTGGCCATCCCGGAACTGAACCACGCCCAGTGCCCCGGGCTATTTATTCACGACATACGCCGGCCAAGGCCACTCCGCTCACGCTTACAGGGGGGACGACAAAGCAACATGTCCAAGATCTTCCACACTGCCTGGGATGTTTGCGATGACATTCATGAACAGGCCCCGGTGGTCCACTTTTGCCTGCACATTGATGGAATGTGTGTGGTTTCTGTTGCGGTTATTGTGTGCAGTGTCGGCAGGGGGCACAAGTAGTACATGTGTGCAGTCAATTGCCCCCAACACGTGCGGGAAGCCAGCTATGGCGTAGTTCCCTTGCTTGGTCTCCAGCTGTTCCTGCGCAGTGTGGGGGAAGTGAAAGTGCAGGGGTGTCAAGCTGATACAAACCGTGATGCTTACAGGTATGATAAATACAAGACCGTAACAGAAGTTCGTGTGGTCGTAACCTTCCTTTTCTTTCCTATGAAGGTTACGACCACACGAACTTCTGTTACGGTCTTTTTATGTAGGATTTATCATACCTGTTAGTATTCCAGTTTGTCCAAGTGTAATACACTGTGTCAGATTACGTTGGTGACTATACGGACACTTTACCATTGTCACCATTTATCCAACAAGTTTCTGAATACTGACTTTTGGAATATGGAATTGTATTGGGGAGTTCCCGCAGCATATGCAGTTAATTGAATCCACACGTTGCCCTGATGAAGTTCCCCATTGGGAATGGAACGCGTTGGCTGAGCTTTTCGTATTGTTGATTTATGTATTTTTTAATAAAGTACTGTTTTTACACTACTGTTGACTACTGGACTTCATGACCTGGCGCACCCCCATTTCAGTGACTACAATCTTGGATCTGGAGCACAGAGGCGTCAAGCAACGGCTGGCGTTGGGGTTGGTTGTGCAGGAACACTACGGATTGGAACTAGCGCGTGGTGTGGAAACAGGGGCCCGCAATTGCTTTTGTGGACATGCATCCAAGACAGGTGTGAGGAACTTTGATAGGGCTGGCTGTGAGACTCCTCCGACTCTGGCAGTTATTGGTTGGAAGGTACCAGAGGCCAACAGGTGCAGCACAGCCAGCAGCTTTGTCTGCGGAGGGATGTTGGTTCTCCGCTGTGTTGGTACCGTCAGCCTGTAGGCAATGTGGGTCAGGATGCGGAGGATGGTTGTCCTTTTGAGCCTGTAGTGGGCAATGGCATCCTCTGGTGTTGAGTGTCTGAGGCTGGTGCGTTTTAGGAACGTCCGCTGTCTTCTTCTGCGCTGCCTAGGTGGTAGTCAGGGGGGGTGGTCCCGGGGGGGGGTCCTGGGGTGGTGGCGGTGGGTGTTGTGGCCCTCTTGGGTCTACAAGCTGCATGATCATTGCCTCCATGGCATCTGTTGGTCTTCAGATGTGGCTCTGGGCTGGGCTCCCTTTCTACTGCAGGTTGTCGTCCTGCTTTGCACCAGTAATAGGCAGGTGTTAAATCCCTGCTGCTAACGCGCCTTATAGCCTGTTTTTGGATCGCTTCGCCGATCTGGCTGGTCGTTGAGAATATCGCGAAGTGGTGTTTTCGTGTATTTTTCCACGGGAACGCCTACTCTGCATATCATTAGCGTTAGTTGTTGCTCTCATCCGTGGCGATGTTTTTTGCGGCAGCTATCGCTGGAAAACTGGCGATATCGGCAGTTTGCACCAGCTTGAGAATAGGGCGAGAAATCTATCGCCACTTTTGCGGCGCTAAAGTGCCGATAAATCGGCAATAAGTCCTTGAGAATATGCCCCAGAGTATCTTCTCTACTCAGAACTGTGCCTTGGTGATTGGAGTGGATAGGTGAATGTGGGGAAACACTCACCTCTCCCTCAGACCCCTCCCCATGGGGAGTATGAGGCGGATCAGGGCCACTACCGGCGTAAACCTTTCCATTGAAGCTTCTCTCTAGAGTCATAAGCATATATAGTAACATGTGCAAAAGAGCTGCTCTGTCCATTATCACATCTCCACCAGAAGCTAGCAGTGCCTAGTAGAAAATTAGGATTCACTGGCCTCTATGCCAAAATCTTTCTCTTGTATGAGAGGTCTGTATACTACAAGGAGAAGAAGGAATGATCTCTCTAGTGAGATCTCCCTGTTGCATGAGAACTAACCATACTTGGGTATTCAAATAATTGCCTTCTCTATTAACAATCCTCTGTAGCATAAAAGATATGCATAGTACCGTATAGATATATGTACATAGAACAGCACTTCTTTTAGGGGCCAATTACGATGTCAGTCGGAAAGCATTGTGACCGAATCGGTCTCGGAATGGTTTCCTACTGAATCGGATTCGGGGAGTCCGACCAACCGATTACGATGGTTCCGAATACCATTCGGTTGGACTCCCATTGACTTAGATGCACCACCTCAGCCACCTCAGCCTTGCAAAATGTCTTTGTATGGCAGTTTTTTTATTTGAGGCCAGCTACTAATAAAGGCTCTGCAGAGTTTCTCATGTGTACAGTTTTTTAAAAGGAGTTCCCAAAGGCTAGCTTGAGCAGAGTTAGCTTGTGGTGCTGAACTACAGAGCTCTTTATGTGCTTCCAAATCTTTTCAACTTGGATACACTGTGCCTGCTCAGGTACTCGCTGCTGAACAAGGCAATAATCCTGCTTGTCTAAGCATTGTTGCTGCATATATAAGCAGATAATTATTTCCTGGAAGGCAAGTAGACCTACACAGCACAAACTTGTGCAAGACCACAAATGTCCCACTATGCAATACAAACATTATCACTTCTCCAATTAATAGTTTTTCTCCTCACTTTCCACAGAGTAATTATTTTCTGTTTTTTCAAAAGTGAACAGAATTATTTTTCTCCTCCATATATTTTCTCACATGTAAGAATTCTTGTTCACAACTTCTGCTTTTCATTTTCCTCCTGAAAAAAGAGAAAATAACCATGAAATGTAATAGTTACATACTAGCCAATAAATCATAACATTCATTCTTCACTATATTCTGTAATGTTTTCTGCATTTTTCACCCATAATCACATATTTATATTTAGTTTACCACTAACTTGTGAGAAAAATTCTACATCGGTGGGTGATCCTGAGGCTGGAGCTGCGGTGCTCTGCTGGGCCCCCTGCCCGCCCAGACCGCCTCAGTTGGAGGCACGGAGTTCTACTTGCTGGTGATACAGTGGAGGGAAGCCGAGAATGCCTGCATCTGGGACCCAGGTGAGTGAACTAGGTTGCAGGGGAGCCTGCAACACGCGCTGTCTCCTGATTCTACTCCGCTATCCTCCCCGGGCCCAGCACCACTCTTTAGGATGCCAGCAACGGCCCCGCCCGCTCCACTGTGGTACTGCACACATACTCCCTCATTCTGGTGTGGGGCGAGGGGTGCTTGAGAGGGGGCCCACGTGTTTGCTGCGTGCTCCGGCGGCGGTCCCAGGGCGAGAACCCTACTCAGCCCGAGTGGCCTGAACTCCCCCGTGGTTTCCTTGTGGCCGCAGAGACACCGTTTGCAGATCACCCCCCTTCTCTTCTTTGCACTAGGACCGAGCGCAGCACCATCGACTGAAGGGCTCAAGGATATGGGGAAAGATACTGCCAAGGCTGAAATGTTTGGATCCTGCTGGTCCTTTTTCTTCACCTGCATGACTCAACTCTGACAGGCTGCCCTCCTCACAGTTAGTGCACCACTCCCCGGGAGCTTCTTTGGATGCCTGGGACACTGCTTGTAGACTGCTCCCTCCCCCTCTGTGCACCGGAGGCCAAGTTAGTCACTACTGATTGGGGGAGACAAGGGCATTGGGCCCCCACTAGACTTCATCTATTCTTGACCACTGCACATCCAACTGCACAATCTGTGCCCAGTTATGCTGAACGATGTCAACCGGGCCCCATGACCGGCACCCCCGCCTAATGATCTCTTGGGCATGACTCTTTCTGGCACCTGGAGCAGAGGCGCCTAGGCATTCTTCCATCCCAGTGGGATCTCCCTTTCTTTGGGGTCTATCGGAATGATGACCCCCTGCTGTGGTGACCCCCCTCTCTGCTTCTGCACCACAGTTCTCCCAATGCACCTCCCCTGCCTTACCTGGCTGTCACCCCCGTTCAAATTACAGAAATGGGTCGAGGTGATCCGAAACAGCATAGGCTGACCTTTGACAAACCAGGCACATCGGAGCGCTCTGGTCAGTTACTTGGTGTGGAGGGTGAGCTGAAACAGGGTGCACAGCCCCCTGCCCTGGAGGGCACAGCGGTTATTATGGCGGAGCTCCGTGTGGGGTTCGGTGCTATCAATTCCAGGTTTGACTCTCTCACCTCCCGACTGGACAGAATGGGAGAATGCCTGGATGGGCACAACACCCAGCTCAATGAGGCTGCACAACATATCTCTACCCATGAAGATCAGGCCAAAGACACTGTGCGCCGATTGAAGAAGATGGAATGACTGCTTAAGACTGTAGCAATAAAGAATAAAGATTTAGAGGCCCGGTCACAGAGAAATAATATTCGTATTTTGGGCCTGGCGGAATCTACAAATACTGGGCGCCCGAGCTTTTTGTCAAGACATTGCTTACCGACCTATTCGGACCGGACCAAATCTCCAAGACCCTCCTCGTGGAGAGGGCGCACAGGTCATTGGCCCTCACCCTCCCCCGAGTACCCCTCTCGGTCTATAATAGCGTGCCTGCTCAACTATAGGGACCGGGACACGGTTCTCCGCCTGGCCCGTGAAAAAGCACTGATACAGTATCAAGGCTCAACGCTCTCCTTCTATCCGGACCATACAGCCGCAGTCCAAGAAGTCCGTCGCACATTCACGGACGCTAAGCTGCAACTTCGCACGCTTGGTCTGAAGTACGCCATGCTATACCCTGCACAACTAAGGGTACTGGTGAGCGACAAACCCCACTTTTTTGGCACCCCAGCTGACGCACTGACCTTCTGCAAGCTGCAAGCTGCAAAAGGATAACAACCACAGAAGCCCCCTCACTCATCTGGTCACTCCTCTCCAGATCGACAACTAGCTGCAAGCGCTGAACTCTTCCCCTTGGGTGATGGCGGCCTGTTTTCCCCTCTTCACTGTCCTCCTCTCATCCCGTTGGCGTTCACTCAACTGGAACTGAATGCTGGTTGCGATGTTTACAAATACTACAACTGTTTTTGTATTCCTCTCTTGCAAGTTACACAGTTCACAGAAAGGGCATCGGGCATCCAAGGCATTGCCCGCCCCCTATGGATGACTCCGAATGGTTTGCTTTTGAGACACTCTTTTTTCTTGTCGGGGTATTGGGTGTTCACAGGGCCCTTGAGCCCTGGTGTGGGTGGGGGGTGGGTTTTTTCTTTGGGTTTTTGCCTCTATACACTCTTTTATCTGGCTCTTATCGCTTTCTCTGTTCCGTCCTCCCTACTTTCTCCTCCCTCCCCGCATGTAGTACACTATATACGCTGCACTGAATGTGCATACACATACACCATCCCCTATGGCGCTGACCTCTGACACCAATGTTGAGATGAAACTACTTACCTGGTGTGAGAAGTTGGCCTGGTATATGCTGTTCACTAGTTAAAGTGGACACCTTGCACCAGTACAATTCGACTCTTATGGTAGGTAGGTTTAAGACAACCTTTATAGAAAGCTATCCTAGTGGTAGCTGTGGAGAGCAGCCTTCAGGCTAAGTCTTGGAGGAATGTAAAGCAGCTTGTTTTACCACACAATCTCTTGAATCACCAAATGAAAAGACACCACACAGGTATATATATCAAATATATATGTATTTATTACTAAACAACTCTCTACTAATCTCTTTATGAGATTAGAAGTCAGGAACATATGCACAAATCAACGTTTCACAATAAATTAAGCACAATATGGCTGGGGCCCTAGGGCGTACCAGACCATATACTAAAAGAGACTTAAGAACAACGACTTGCAAAGGGACAAGGCCTAGGGCCTTCAGAAGTGTTGGGGCCTCACGAAACCACCCAAGGCAGGTAAGTAAAGGACCCACGGGGGACGCGTGCAGTGCGTGAACACAGGCGCGGATCGCCGTGAGACTTCAATGGGGCAAGTCGCGGTTGGAAATTAAGTGTTTAAGGGCACTTCGGGAGTAGCTACAAGCAAGTCACTTACAGGGTAAGTAGTTCTAGGGCCAACACCCACAGGAGCACCATAGTGCTGGAGTTACCTCACCCAGGGAAGCCGGGTGCATAGGTGTCCTTTGGTGTCGGGTCGCAGCGTCGTTTTCAATGGGAGCCGATGAAGACTTTCTGCTTGTGAAGTCCGAAGAAGTGTCCGGTGGAATCCAAGCCTGGATTCGGAAGAAGGAAGACCTGAAAGCAGAGGGGACAGTGTTCAAAGTCACTGGGCAGTGACCCGGGGCAAGGAAGATGAATGCCCACCGTCGTCGACAGATTCAGGTCGTTCACAGGTGTCTTGACTCTTCGGCCACAAGGTCCAGGAGGCGTCGACGACAACCAGGAGCTGGTTTCTGTGTGTCCCACAAAGTCTGCAGCTTACTACAGTGTTGGCACCCCGATTGGAGTCAACAAGCCTTTGTAGCAGCAAGTCTCGTGGAAAGCATGTAAAGTCAATGGTGCAGACCAGCAAGATCTGGGGAACTCACCCAGCGAGGGTAAGTCAGGGCAGGTCTGGAGCAACCAGGGGTGCCCTTTGGTTCTTTAGAAAAGTCTTCAGGGGACCCACAAGACGGCTGGCAAGGGATTGCAAAGACGCCTCGGGAGGATTCCTTCAACAGGGGCCCACGGTCACTCGGGACAGGGTAGGCCTCTGATCTTCGGAGGAATTCCTGCTAGAGGCTGGGACCACATGTGGTCCAAAGCACAAGTTCGTAGAACGTCGAGAAGGGGTTGCACTCGACAATAGTGCATGGTACCCAGGGACTGTGGTTCCTCATCACTCGTGGGGTCCACTGGCCTCAGCTTCGCTGGGGACTCACGATGGCCTTGGAGAAGTCAGGAAAACCTTGTCTTGGGCTGCAGGGACCTCGGGCTCCAGTGGGAGCAGCGTAGTTTGCGACCGTCGTTTCAGTTTTTGGTGGCTGCCAAGCAGGGGAGTCACTCCTTGACTCCAAGGGAGATTCTTCAGTCTTCCAGAGGTAGTGGAACGTCGAAGGTCCAGGATTCTTCTTCAGAGCGTCGTCCAGGGATATCTAGTTTGCAATGGCAAGGGTTCCCTACCTTATACTAGAAAGGAAGGGAGGGACTAGCTCTAAGACCCCACCTATGGGAGGGTCAGGGGAGTGGGTGGCTACACCCACTTCCCTTTGTCCAGTTTCGCACCAGAGCAGGGGCAGGTAGCCCCTGAGCTGGTTTGAACTGGCATATGCACAGAGGAGCCTTCTGCTCCCCAGTGCAGGACTTCAAAGCACTCTAGGAGTGCACCCACCCAGCCCCAATACACTAAACCCTGTCTGGAAGGTGGTCACACCCTCCTGTGACAGGATACCTATTGTTGGGCTTCCTCCACTGCGAGTTTCGGTCATCAGCAGGAGGGCAGCCCAGTGTCTGTGACTGGTGGCATCCATTTTGTGATGCCAGGGCTCTTCAGGATTCTACCGCGTTTCCACAGTAGGTACATGTCAATCCCTCTAGAAGGGTGGAATGCTACCCCTGCCACCAGAACTGGCAGGGGGGTAGTATTCCAAGATGTTTGACACCAAACACGACATGTTTCCGTGCAGCCATCCCAAAGTTAGCATTTAACGCGAGGTTATAATGCGCTTAAGAGTATATGGTCAGGCTGCACTACAAACAGCATCAGAGAAGGGTCTCCGAATGCTGCAAAGGGGCTCTGCTCATGCAGGGGCACCCTCTCACATAGGAACCAAACACTCTGCCTTCAGGATTGATAAGGCCTGCCATAGGAGTGACTTATAGGTTTATATGTGTGTATCTATGTAGTGATATAGGTAGCCTATATCACAGTAAGGGGTGCATGCACCACCTTACCCAGGCTGCAGTAGCAGACCTGTAGTGTCAGATTTAGTCTGCTTCCCAGGGGTGGCATAATACATGCTTCAGCCCCTGGTAGGCCTGTGAAGTACCTATGCCCTTGGTTCTTAAGGTACCATATACTAGGGACTCATAAGGTACCACAGTATCCAATCACTAGTGCACCTAGAGTGCACTCCAAGTCGTTTAGAGAGAACAGAGAGGCTGGGGCCCTGATTGGCAGGGTCCCAGCCTGACTATAGCCAGAAACCAGTGTAAACATCAGAAAAAAGTGGGGGCAACATAAGAGGCAGATCCTACTCTCCTACACAACCCCCCAAATGCAGGGACACTAAACTAACCTTGACCAGTTGAGTCTTCGTGCTCTAAGTGGAAATACCTTGAGAGTCCATCTGCATTGGCATGTTGGGTCCCAGGCCTATGTTCCACTGTATAGTCCATCCCCTGTAGGGAAATGGACCACCTCAAAAGTTTTGGGTTTTCACCTTTCATCTGTTTAAGCCATAGGAGGGGCT
Organism: Calotriton arnoldi; assembly: GCA_963921515.1. Taxonomy (NCBI): domain Eukaryota; kingdom Metazoa; phylum Chordata; class Amphibia; order Caudata; family Salamandridae; genus Calotriton; species Calotriton arnoldi. The sequence continues at coordinate 151,031 of CAWUFW010012850.1, read as the reverse complement.
TGTGGTCAGTCTGAACTATGAAGTGAGTGCCAAACAAGTATGGCCTCAGCTTCTTCAGGGCCCACACCACAGCAAAGGCCTCCCTCTCTATAGCTGACCAACGTTTCTCTCTAGGGGTCAGCCTTCTGCTAATGAAAGCTACTGGCTGGTCTTGACCTTCATCATTCAGTTGAGACAGTACAGCTCCCACACCCAGCTCAGAAGCATCTGTTTGGACAATGAACTTTTTGGTATAGGCTGGACTCTGTAAGATGGGGGCAGTGCACATGGCCTGCTTTAGGTCTTCAAATGCCTTCTGACAGCTAGCTGTCCACTGAACCTTTTTTGGCATTTTCTTTGAGGTCAGATCATTCAAGGGGGTCACTATAGATCCATATCCCTTCACAAACCTCCTATAGTACCCAGTCAGGCCTAAGAAGGCTCTCACCTGTGTCTGGGTGGTTGGAGCAACCCATTCCATTATGGTTTGGATTTTGCTCTGTAAAGGCTGAACCTGGCCCCCACCCACAAGGTGGCCCAGGTACACAACCTGACTCTGCCCTATCTGGCACTTAGTGGCCTTGATAGTGAGGCCTGATTTCTGCAGAGCTTCCAAAACATTTCTGAGGTGGACCAGGTGATCCTGCCAGGAGGAACTAAAGACAGCAATATCATCTAGATAAGCTGAGCAATAAGTTTCCATCCCTGCCAGAACTTTATTCACCAACCTCTGAAAAGTGGCAGGTGCATTTTTCAATCCAAAGGGCATCACCACAAAGTGGTAGTGCCCACCAGGAGTCGAAAATGCTGTTTTGGCTTTTGCATCATCAGCTAACCTGATCTGCCAGTAGCCAGCTGTTAGGTCAAATGTGCTTAGATACTTGGCTGAGGCCAAAGTATCAATCAGCTCATCTGCCCTTGGTATGGGATAGGCATCAGTCCTGGTGACTGCATTGAGGCCTCTGTAGTCTACACAAAACCTCATTTCTTTCTTACCACCCTGGGTATGAGGCTTGGGTACTAGGACTACTGGGCTAGCCCAAGGGCTATCTGAAGGCTCAATCTCACCTAACTCCAACATTTTCTGGACTTCAGTCCTGATACAGTCCCTGACATGGTCAGGTTGCCTGTAGATTTTACTCTTGACAGGCAGACTGTCTCCAGTGTCCACCTCATGGGTGCACCAGGTAGTCTGACTAGGGGTCAGGCTAAACATATGTCGGTACTGTTGCAGAACTTGTCTGCACTCAGTTTGCTGATGGTCAGTGAGGCTGCTTGCCAAAGCAACACCATCTACTGACCCATCATCAGGGTTCTGTGAGAGCAGGTCAGGGAGAGGGTCACTCTCCTCCTCCTGGTCCTCATCAGTTGCCATGAGCAAGCCCATGTCAGCCCTGTCAACATATGGCTTTAATCTGTTGACATGGAGCACCCTCAGGGGGCTCCTGGGAGTTCCAAGATTCACCAGATAGGTGACTTCTCCCTTTTGCTCAACTATGGTATGGGGGCCACTCCACTTGTCTTGGAGGGCTGCTGGGGCCACAGGCTCCAACACCCACACTTTCTGTCCTGGCTGGTACACAGTCAGCACAGCCTTTGGTCATGCCAAGCTTTTTGTAATTCTTGGCTGGCCTCCAGGTTTTGGTTGCTTTTTTCATGTATTCCGCCATCCGGGAGCGGAAACCAAGTACATAGTCCATCACATCCTGTTTGGGGGTTTGAGAGGTAACTCCCAGCCCTCTTTTACCAAACATAATGGACCTCTTACAGGATGCCCAAACAGAAGCTCAAATGGGCTGTAACCAACCCCCTTCTGTGGAACCTCTCTGTATGGAAACAACAGGCAGGGAAGAAGAAGGTCCCATTTATCCCTAAGCTTCTCTGGGAGTCCTTTAATCATTCCCTTCAGGGTTTTGTTGAAACGTTCAACCAACCCATTGCATTGTGGGTGATAGGGGGTGGTGAACTTATAAGTTACACCACACTCCTTCCACATTGCCTTCAGATATCCTGACATGAAGTTTGTATCTCTGTCAGAGATGACCTCCTTTGGGAAACCCACTCTGGAGAAAACTCCAATGAGGGCTCTTGCCACCACAGGGGCTGTGGTGGTCCTCAGAGGAATTGCCTCTGGGTACCTGGTGGCATGATCCACTACCACCAGGATAAATCTGTGCCCAGATGCAGTTTGAGGGTCAATGGGACCAACAATGTCAATCCCTACCCTTTCAAAGGGTACCCCACCACAGGTAGTGGTATCAGGGGGCCTTTGTGGTGCCACCTGCCTTGCCACTGGCTTGGCATGTGACACAGGAGCGACAAAACTCCTTTGTGTCCTCTGACATATGTGGCCAATGAAAATGTGGAACAAGCCTGTCCCAGGTCTTGTTTTGGCCCAAGTGACCTGCTAAAGGGATATCATGTGCTAGGGTCAAGAGGAACCCCTAAACTTCTGAGGTATTACCAACCTCCTGGTGGCTCCAGGGGCTGGATCTCTACCCTCAGAATATAGGAGTCCCTCATCCCAATAAACTTTATGGGACCCACTAGCACTCCCAGCAGCCTCAGCAGCAGCCTGCTGTCTGAGGGGTTCAAGAGAGGGGCAGCACTGTTGCTCCTTACTCAGGTCTTCCCTAGAAGGGCCCCCTGCCCCCAAGAACTCAACCTGATCAGGCTCAAGTTCCTCTGGGGCAGTTCCTTCTTCAGGGTCTGCTCCTCCTCCCTTAAGACGGGAATCAATGATCTGAGACAGAGGGGAAGGCACTGCCTTAACCCTACTGCTCCTCTTCTTGGGAAGCATCTGGTCCATAGTTTCAGGATCCAGAGCTGGTTCAGTGTCATGCATTTTGGCCTGTGACCTGGTCACAGCAAATACCTCTGCAGGGATGCCTAACATCTTAGCATGAGTCCATAACTCTACTTCAGACCAGGCTGAAGTTTCTAGATCATTGCCCAATAGACATTCTACAGGGAGGTCTGCACTGACTACAACCTTCTTGAGGCCAGTTACCCCTCCCCAGGAGAAATTCACAACTGCCAGACTATGGTTGGTCCTGACATTGCTTGCATTGGTCACCTGGTACATTTCGCCCAGGATGATCTGTCCAGGGTCCACAAGATCCTCTGCCACCATGGTGACACTAGCACCTGTGTCCCTAAATGCCAAAGCCTGTTTGCCATTTATTACAGGCTGCTGTTTGTATTTGCCCAGATTACTGGGGCTCACAAGGAAGGACATGTCCATGTCTCCATCACAAATCAGCATTGCCTGAGTGGGTACTCTGACTAGGCCAGAGTCCACTTCAGAACCCAGGGTCAACCCTACTACACCCTTATTCTGAGTACCACCTCCACCAGTAGCTGAACTAGGGGAACAGTTGCCTTAGGGGCAGGAGTGGTGGTGGTTTGGTCTTTGGACTTGTTACAATCAGAAGTCCAGTGCCCTTTCTGTTTACAGAATTTGCACCAGGGCTTCTTTTGGCCTTTTCCCTTGTTGGATTGTGACTCCCCACCAGATGCAGATTTTGGGGCCCTTGTGAAGACTTCTGGTCTTTTGACTTATCCCCACTTTTCTCAGAGCCCTTAGAATCCTGCTTCTTTGTGTCACCCCCTTGGTTCTGGGTTTTCTGCCTCACCCTGGTTCTGACCCACTTGTCTGCCTTCTTTCCAAATTCTTGGGGAGAGGTCAGATCTGAGTCCACCAGGTATTGATGCAACAACTGGTTCTGGCAATTATTAAGGATCTGTTCTCTCATCATTAGATTATACAATCCCTTGAAATCAGTAACCCTACTGCCAACCAGCCAACCCTCCAGAGCCTTGGTTGCACAATCTACAAAGTCAGTCCAGTCCTGAGTCTGTGCCTTCTGGGTGTCTCTGAACTTCAACCTGTACTGCCCAGTGGTTAAGCCAAACCCATCTATCAGTGCACTCTTCAGGACTTCATAGTCATCAGCATCCTCTTCTCTAACAGTGAGGAGCTTGTCTCTACCTTTATCTGAAAAGGAGAGCCACAAGATTGCTGCCCACTGCTTTTGGGGGACCTGTTGTACTCTACATGCCCTTTCCATAGCAGTTACCCATTTATGGATATCATCCCCACTCTGGTAGGGAGGAACAACCTTGCTCAGGTTCCTATGGTCTGGAATATATTCTCTGCCTCTAGGGACACTGTTGCTGCCACCAGGGGTTCTAACCCCTCTTTTCTAGAAGCTCTCTGGAGCTCCAGGGCTTCCTTATCTAATGCCAACTGCTTGGTTTTGAGGGCAAACCTTGCTTCCTCATACTGCAGCAGTTTGTACATTCTGTCAGAGGAGGTCTCTCTTCTTGGGTAGTAGGAGTTCCTCTGGTAGACAGATTCTCTGCCAGAGTGATAGGAGTGCTCAGAATCCCTAGAAAGGGACCTAGGCCTGTCCTCCACTATGTCAGTTCTCTTAGGGAGAATTCCTCTGTCTTTTTCAGGCCCCTTGGGACCTGGCCCTTCAATCACAGAGTCTTGGTCATTCTGATTTTCATCATCTGACCCAGACACTGTAATTGACCCACCCACTGATTCAGACCCATTAGCTCCTAGAGCTAATCTAAGATCATCTGCTGTTAGCAGATCTATCCAGGTGTAGTGTGGAGGGACTCTGTCCTAGCTTCAGGTGCCTTGCAGCACACATGGCTCTCAACTCAGAGAAAGCCATGTCCTTATACTGAGGCTGAGTGGATCCACTGGGTCCACCCTTTAAGGATATTCTAGTGTTGTGCAGTGTTGTACTACCTACACTAGTTTGTGGCCTACTGATACTAGCCTGAGCTGTAGAAAGGGTGTGCTATCCCTTGGCACACAGCTCTAAGTTCAGTAGAACTTATTGATACTAAGCTTGACTTTATATGTACCTTAAGTACCTATAGTGATTTTCAGTTAGTAATTCAAATAGAGATTTTCTGGTAGAACAATAGCAAGCTGGAATCCCACACGCTGCCACCAATGTGAGAAGTTGGCCTGGTATATGCTGTTCACTAGTTAAAGTGGACACCTTGCACCAGTACAATTCGAGCTCTTATGGTAGGTAGGTTTAAGACAACCTTTATAGAAAGCTATCCTAGTGGTAGCTGTGGAGAGCAGCCTTCAGGCTAAGTCTTGGAGGAATTTAAAGCAGCTTGTTTTACCACACAATCTCTTGAATCACCAAATGAAAAGACACCACACAGGTATATATATCAAATATATATGTATTTATTACTAAACAACTCGCTACTAATCTCTTTATGAGATTAGAAGTCAGGTACATATGCACAAATCAACGTTTCACAATAAATTAAGCACAATATGGCTGGGGCCATAGGGGCGTACCAGACCATATACTAAAAAAGAGACTTAAGAACAACGACTTGCAAAGGGTCAAGGCCTAGGGCCTTCAGAAGTGCTGGGGCCTCACGAAACCACCCAAGGCAGGTAAGTAAAGGACCCACGGGGGACGCGTGCAGTGCGTGAACACAGGCGCGGATCGCCGTAGACTTCAATGGGGCAAGTCGCGGTTGGAAATTAAGAGTTTAAGGGCACTTCGGGAGTAGCTACAAGCAAGTCACTTACAGGGTAATTAGTTCTAGGGCCAACACCCACAGGAGCACCATAGTGCTGGAGTTACCTCACCCAGGGAAGCCGGGTGCATAGGTGTCCTTTGGTGTCGGGTCGCGGCGTCGTTTTCAATGGGAGCCAATGAAGACTTGCTGCTTGTGAAGTCCGAAGAAGTGTCCGGTGGAATCCAAGCCTGGATTCGGAAGAAGGAAGACCTGAAAACAGAGGGGACAGTGTTCAAAGTCACTGGGCAGTGACCCGGGGCAAGGAAGATGAATGCCCACCGTCGTCGACAGATTCAGGTCGTTCACAGGTGTCTTGACTCTTCAGCCACAAGGTCCAGGAGGCGTCGACGACAACCAGGAGCTGGATTCGGCGTGTGCCACAAAGTTTGCAGCTGACTGCGGTGTCGGCAACCCAATTGGCACCAACAAGCCTTGGTAGCAGCAAGTCTTGTGGAAAGCGTAAAAAGTCAATGGTGCAGACCAGCAAGGTCTGTGGAACTCACCCAGCAAGGGTAAGTCAGGGCACGCCGGGCGCAACCAGGGGAGCTCTTTGGTTCTTTAGAAAAGTCTTCAGGGGACCCACAAGCCAGCTGGCAAGGGATCGTAAAGACGCCTCAGGAGGATTCCTTCAACAGGGGCCCACGGTCACTCAGGATAGGGTAGGCCTCTGATCTTCAGAGTAAATCTTGCTAGAGGCTGGGACCATACGTGGTCCAAAGCACAAGTTCGTAGATCATCGTGAAGGGGTTGCACTTGACAATAGTGCACTGTACCCAGGGACTGCGGTTCCTTGTCACTCATGGGGTCCACTGGCCTCGGCTTCGCTGGAGACTCATGATGGCCTTGGAGAAGTCAGGAAATCCTCGTCTTGGGCTGCAGGGACCTCGGGCTCTGGCGGGAGCGGTGTAGTTTGCGACCGTTGTTTCAGTTTTTGGTGCCTGCCAAGCAGGGGAGTCACTCCTTGACTCCAAGGGAGATTCTTCAGTCTTCCAGAGGTAGTGGAACGTCGAAGGTCTGGTATTCTTCTTCAGAGCGTCATCCAGGGATATCTAGTTTGCAATGGTTCCCTACCTTATACTAGAAAGGAAGGGAGGGACTAGCTCTAAGACCCCACCTATGGGAGGGTCAGGGGAGTGGGTGGCTACACCCACTTCCCTTTGTCCAGTTTCGCGCCAGAGCAGGGGCAGGTAGCCCCTGAGCTGGTCAAGCTGGAACTGGAAAAAGCTTCTTGATTAAAGTACTGACAAGTTACCTACAGAAGAAAACAAATTCCAATTTGTCATGTGTAGTCACTGCACCAACAGGGTTAGCTGCTCATACTGTTAAAGGAGTTACCCTTCATCGATTATTAATGCTGCCTGTTGAACATGACAACAAATTACAATACAACAAATTATCTGGTAATGCTTGTCATGAAGTGGCAAGAGTATTAAAGAAATTAAAGCTACTAATTATTGATGAAGTCAATATGGTGTCTAACCTAGTGCTAGCTTTTATACATTTAAGAATGAAGCAAATATTAAAAACTGACTACAATGTACTTTTTGGAGGAAAACACTCTTGGGTATATTTACAAAAATTGCAGCTAACTAGCATTAGCGTTAGTTAGTGGCAATTTTCTTGCCGCCACGTATCGCCGAAAACTATCGCCATGGTACCAACATATTTTCAATACGTCGCTACATGGTGATAAGATCTGCCCGTGGCGGTGAAAACTTCCCCTAACACTAGCGTCAAGGCGATAAAAATTTTGCCACTAGCGAGAGAAAAGTGACTAAAGGCCAATTAGAGGCAAAAAAACTCACGTTAGTCAGCCCAACATCACTTTTCTTCCTCTAGATTCAAAAATAGCCTATAAGTCCATCACCAATGATAAAAAGAAAAGAAAAACAATGGAATGCAGAACGGAGCAGCCAGGGCAAGTTCAGTACACGTAAACAACCCTCCCCAAACCCCCCAACAGCCAGGATGACCAGCCAGCATCTGAGGGGAAGAGGAAATGCAGATTCAGGGCTCCATATACGTAAAGAGGTGCATCGCTGGGGAAAACCAGTGATGCATTGCTTTTCATAGTGCTTCCCTTGCGACACCATGGCAGCCGAAGGCTGGCAGCGTGGACAGTCCCCGGGGCCTGGAGCCCTCGCTGGGCCTGCGTCTGAGACCCAGAGTGGGAGGCGGAGGTGCTGTGGAGTTGCTGTGGCCTGACGGTGGAGGTGGGCTGCGTCGGGAGCAAGCCTTTGGGCCCTGGCGGTAGGCATTGAGGTATCGGCGACTACCCTTATCTGGTGGTGTAGTCCGGCAGGTCGCATGGAAACATGTTGCTGACCTGTGTGAGAAGGCCGCCTAGTGCCCCTTGGAGCTGTGATGGGTAGAGGCACTCCTGCACACCAATGTAGGGAGGTCTGCATTGCAGAACATGTGCCACCACTACACCGGGGTGCACGGAGGAGATAGCCAATGGTGGACTGCGCCTCTCTGCACCACAGGCCAGAGTATATTGTGCTGCCTGGACTCTGTGGAGGGTGAGGCCCCTGAGCTGTGCCAAACTTGTGTGGTGGGAGCACTGCAACCTCATGCCTAAGGGGGCCCTGTTGCATCACCTGCATTGGGAGGTTCCCCAGTGGTCTTGGCTGTGACTGCTGTACCCAGGCTTGTGAAATCACACCTAGCTGAGGCTCCTGCTGGCTGAGTCACAGATTCGGAGAGAGCGCAGCAGATTGAGCACCAGTGTCAATGTCAATGTCCAGGTGAGGAGAAGGTGGGACGGGGAGCGGAGGAGGCCTGGGGGTTGTGTCGGGCCCAGGCCTAGCACTGGTGGGTGGCGCACACTGTGCCCTGGGCAATCCCTGTGCTGCGGAGGATGCACATTGCCGAGGACACTGCACAAGACTGATGGGAGACTCCACTAACTGGATCAAGTCGCTGAGATCGGCTATTGATGGCAGTGGGTGCCTGGGGCATTGGGCCAGTTCGGGCCCAGGCCCTTCGGTATACAGCTTGATCCGCCATTACTCACAAGGGAACTGGGGAACACAGAATCTGGTTGCCACTGTTAGATCGGAAGTGGCAACAGGGTGGTGCTGCCTTTACTCGCCCCCTGGTAGTGAGCTCTTGGGTGTACGGGGGACTATCCCTTAGTGGACTTGCTAGCACCGTCTGGTAGCTGCTGCTGTCCCCATCTGCTACTGCTGGTTTCTCTGACCCAGAGGTCAGGTGTTCGAGGCCCTCCTTCCCCCGCAGGATCCTGCCTGTGCCTCATCAGTGGTGGTCCAGTGGTAGAGCGTCAGTTCTCTGCTGCTTGACTGCCCTCATGTCCCTCTTTACTGCTGTTCCTGTCTCCCTTTCTGCTCTTCTCCTTTACTTTCTACCTTTGGCTGTGTATTTTTTTCTTTGCTTTGTCTTTCCTGTGCTTATGTACGGTTCCTTTTTCCCTGTCCTCTCCCTTGTTGACGCTGCGATCCCCCACAGCCGTGGCCCCTCCAGTGTCCTTTCCATTGTTTCCCGCCTCCCAGCTGTCCAGACCCCCTGCAGCACTACTTAATGGAGGCCGTTGTGCAGACATGCGCAGTGGGTGTGCCACTGGTGCGCCAAATCTGCGCCACAGACAAGCCTGTCTGTGCTGTACACGCATGGACCGCTTCCAGTGCAAGGGACCCTGCCTCCCAGACACTCCACTGCTATGACGCCAGCACCTTCCTCACCCACATCCCTGGATGCCACTCTGCCTGCCATCTAGCATCACCGAAGAATAACCTTGCACCCTTCACCTACCGAAACTGAAAACACACCTTCTGCCACATCAACACACCAGCGCCTCTCGCCGACCAACAGCGCACCCAACAATCTAAACTGCATTTTCCTCAACGTGTGGTCCCTCCACAGAAATCTGGGACCTCCGACGGCCACAACATCACCCGCAAAGACCACCCGACTGCCCAGGAGGAGTCATTGCTATCTTCTACAAAAGCACACTCTGACTGCCCATGCATTCTAATGACCCAACGGAGACCATAGAACACCTCTACCTCCAGATCCGGACCAAGCCCAACACCACTCTCAGCAGGCACCCTCATCTACAGGCCACCCAGCCCAAGACCCCCCATTCAGTGATCCCATCGTAGACCTCAACCCTAGTGACCAGAACATCACCACCCTCCTGGAGAAAACTCACTAACATTGGACTCAAGCAGCTACTCACTGCACCAACCCACATAGCCAGACACAGGCTCAAACCCGTCTTCTCCTCCAGCGGGAACATTCAACTACATCCACACCACCAAACTCTCCTGGATCATCCATCATTGTATAGATCACGCCTTCACCATGCCCACCGTACACCACCACCATCATTGCCCACTCCGTCACAGCTGAATCAACTTCTCGTCAACTCCCTCAGCACCACCACTCGTATGCTTACAAACACCAACATCCACCGATGGATCTCTAACTGCGTCGACACCCTGGCACTACTCAAGGATAAACCATGCAAACAACACTCCAAGAAGGCCAACTGGTTCACTCCCGCCCTCCACTAGTCCAGACGCACCTGCAGACGTCTCTAGTAGAGATGGAGCCACAACACCAATCAACTCCGCAAAACAGTCACCCTTGCACCATGGCACCATGGTGCCTGCATTGGCGGATGGCAGCCATTGTGCGCCATCGTAGGGGAAAAAGACAAGGGGGGATTTAATCCTGAGCCCCTTCCAGCAGTTTAATACCGCAGGTGCATCATTTTCTTGAAGTACTTGCAGCGTGAATCTTGCACCAAGTTTATGCCATATTTACTAAGTGACGCATCTAGGCATATGCATGACTTTGTGAAGCCCTATGCCACATTATACCTGCGTCAGGTAAGATGTATGCAGGGTGGGCATTCCCACGCAATAAAACCTTGTAGGATTGCCGCAGTGAAATCTCTCAGATTTTGCTGCGACAATTCTAGTGCGCCACTGAGCCAAAACCTTACGCCTGCCTCATGGCAGGCATACACGTGATGCAGTGCCATAGGGATAGGCTGGCCCCATGCATTGCTGGAGGTGCGCCATGCTTGTGACACAACTGTAGCAATGCGTGACTTTAGCGCTGCCACATACGTCAGGATTCCAGACGTATCTGTCATTGATTGTGACATGGAGCATCCATGATGTCGCAAGTAGGGCACAGTGAAAATTGTTGCAACACTGTTTTGTTGCAGCGATGCAACACTTTTTATGAATGGGGCCCAGGAATGCATCCTATCTTATTGATAGGGCGCATCCCTGACCTTTTATTTTGGCTCAGGGCAGCGCAGTGTAGCAATGTTCCTTGAAGTGCTGTCCAGCACCCAAACATCTTATATGTGGACCCAAATGTTTGCACCAATTTTAAGACCAGCTATTTTCTGGTCTTAAAAAACTGCCTCTAACTGGACCTAGCAACAGTTTTGGGGGGTTATCGCTGTACGGGAAGTTAATTGTAAATATCGCGAAGTGGGGTTAGCAGCAGTTTTTGCTCGGGGACACCCACCTTGCATCTCATTTTCGTTAAGTCCCGCTGAAGTGGCAATCTTGTAAATTAACGTTTATGCTGGAAAAGTGCTGCTAACTGCAGTTAGCGGCAACTTGTAAATACGGCGATAAAAAAAGCTGCCGTAACATCAAACAATTGACGCTACAGTGGCGTTAAGTTCTTGTAAATATGCCCCTCAATAGTATTTGGAGACCTGCTACAACTAACTCCTGTAAAAAGGACAACGTGTATTCAAGATACTACTACATAATGAAACAAGGAATTCACTAGGAAATGTAAACATTGTTAAACTTTCAATACAAAGAGTTAATCCAAAATATGCGCCAAGCATCAGATATGCATTATGCAGGTATACTAAAGGATATAACAGTGGAAGATCTCACAAAAGAGGGAAAGAAAGCAGTACAAGCCTGCCTCATCAAAAATTTGTTTCAAAGTAATGTTTCAGCTGCTGAAGTAATATTCAATTTTGCTAAGGAAGAGAAGTCTAATGTTTGTTTGATGCCAACTCTTGATTAGTGTAATAAATTCAATGAACATTATTGCAACTTGAAGAGATTGTCAAAATTAGAGCAAATGATAAAATGGAACATCAAGGAGTTACAGTGCTACTAACAGAAATTGAAATTGGATAGTTTAGAAAAGTATGCGTCGAAAACTGCAGGATTAGAAAAACAGTTACGTATCTGTAAAAATTGTCATGTAATCTTATGTCGTAATTTAAATGTTAAAGAAGGGCTAGTAAATGGTGCAATGGGCAAAGTTATTCAATTTGTTAATTATCAAAACAGAAATGATGTGGAATACTTAGCCATAAAATGTGATGATGGTGGAGATACAGGTCTTGTTAATATTGATAGTAGTGCATTCAAAGAAGGAATGTCATATGTTGCTTGGTCGCGAAATAGAAAGTTGTCTGGTTTATTTCTGATTGATTTTGATGAGAAGAAAGTAAGTGCTGATGTGAGCTGTGTAATGGAGTATAATCAGTTAAAAGCTCAATATGCACCTCATTTAGGACAGTATCCTGTGGTTCAAAAAGCAATACTATGTCCAAAGCAGAAAATATCTTAACAGTCTATCAGAGTTGAACAGAATGATGAACTAAACGAAAATCAACAAGGAGGAAAGAAAAGAAAACTAGAGCACAATGAGGAAATACAAGGCTATCACTTTGATAATAAATCTGGAGTGAACTGTTATGCAAATGTAGTGTTAAATGGACTATATCATTTGCCTCATTTTATAAATTCTATTAAAGAAAAGGTAGATAAAAGAACGTCTTCACAACTGTGTAGTTTACTTGAAGAATTAAGAAGTGATAGAAGTATTATACATTCTGCAACTGTAATAAAAATAATGGTAATACTAGGACTATTAGATGAAGAAGATGTGAATATCAATGAATTATTTGGTTTAAGTTATAAATGGACCCATAACTGTGAAGATTGTGAATTTATGTCTAGTACTGAAATCAATTCAGAAGGATTCCTGTACTTGACATTACCAGATTGTGAAGCTGTGCTGTTTGTAGATTTAACTACAAATGCCCATCAAGATATGACCTGTCCAAACTGCAGATCAGAACTTAGGTCAACATTGTTTCTACAGAGGTATGGAAAATATATCATAGTCGTGCTACAATGATGCAGAATGGGTGGTACTAAATTAGGAACTAAAATGACAAACTTTAAAGCTGTACAGATTTCTAACTCAAAAAGAACTTTCACAACTATAGAAATCATATTTCATGAAGGAGTTAATATAACCTCTGGACGCTACACAATATATTTAGGATGTCAAACAGGATGGACAGAGTGCAATGACATACAAGTGACATTCAAATCCTGCTGTCTGCTGCCCTGACACTGTGGGGTTAAGCCGTGCCTCGCTGTTCCTGGAGGCACCGCTGGGAAGACTACTCCTCCCATCAACCCCTGTCTCAGCTCCTGACTACCACGCATAAAAGCACACCATGTTTACCTGGAGGATGTACCTGCTGTCTGCGGGTGAAGCCCGGGCCAAGAGCGGGCCCATCCACGCCCGTCAGAGCCTGCAGGAGGCTGGGCTGGGCCCCCTCTCTGACACATGGTACTGGAAAAAGATTTATCACTCCTCAGTTCAAAAAGTTGCTGCTGAAGGAAAGTGGGTAAGCAAAAGAACTCAACTGACCATGCGGGGTAGGCGACAGTGAATACCTTAGATGCTTTTCTTTCAAGGGCTGCTAATGTTCTTTCTCGGGAGATAGAGCTCACTGAGCGATGGCACTCCTTGGAAAAGGGTAGACAGAACACTGAATTAATATTACCCTCACCTGATGCACGCATTGAGACACTTGCAAGGACCGGGAGCGAATCTCCTCCTGCCCCAGCAAACAGCTCCCCTGTGATCTTATCAGGACCTGAATTCCCTCCTCCATCTGAATCAGTTGTTCAGCCAGCGGCTAAAAGGTAAAGGGGTGGCAGGGTTTTAAAATACAAATCCATGAAAACCACCAGAGTGTCACGAGGGGCATGGACCATTGAAGTTGAGAAGATTAAGGACCAACCCCCACCTGACAAATCTTCTTGTTTGTTGAAAGACGAGGTTGAATGGAATAGGCTAGAAAACATGATTACCCTTTTACTTAAGCCACTTGTCCACAGATTAACGAGGATAGAGAAAAGACTTGTCCTCCTTGACAAAAATGGCTCAAGCGGTTCGGATTGTTCATTAACCCCTTGCCATGGGGGTGTCCATCAAACACAAGGGGGACCTATAGAAGGGGCATCCGATTTAAATACAGCATACCCTCCCAATTCTAGGGAGCCACTACTAGATCCTGTTTCCTGCGGCCAGCTACTCCCTCTGTCTCAGATACAAAAGAAGAAACAAATGGGGGGGAAATATAGCTTTAAGTAGAACGAATCCCTCTCATAAATTAAATGTCCTCAGGGGGGACAAAAGAAAGGCGTGGAAGGAAGGATAGCAGCAGGCCAAGTAGCTCATAAAAATAAAGCATGCCAGTCACTAGACCTTCCCCCCGCAGCCTCACCGTTAGCTCTGGTCCTGACAAACGTCCCGGTGCTAAGAGCGGGGCAAAGGAAATCAATGGCACAACTCATGGACAAAACACTCCATTGGTTAACCACCCATCTAGAAAACTCTGGAGGAAGGAGTGAGGGTTTAGCTAGACATATCATCATGGCCAGGAGAGTGGGGTGGGTTGGCCCCTCAACCAAAGCAGTGAAGGGGTACTGCATCTTAGTAAACTTCAATGACAAACATATAGTAAGGTTTCTCTTAGGCTGGCTACATGAAGTCGATTTATCAAGGACCAAGATTTCGGTCCTACCTTTGGATTATTTTTATAGACACATTTCACCTCCTAGTAATGTGGCTGGCAGAGTCCTGAGTGTAGGGTTGGCTGGAAACCTAAAATCAGGTAGAAGGGATGGCTACGAGCTGAATGTAGAGAACAGATTCGACCCTCTGACCGACCTAGAGGCTTGTGATTGACTATCCACTGCTGTTATAACCCAACTTGTGGAGGAGGGATCTAAGACCATAAACCAAGGGGGACAAACAATTACTGATTGTCTGATAAGGGAGCAAAAAGCAAGTATAATATAAGCCTCCTGGAATGTGGTGGGTATTGGGCCAAAGTTATGTAACCCCCATTGGCTAGCGTACTGGCAGAGTCAGCGTTCTTCTGCTTACAAGAGACATGGGCCACTTATCTCATATTTATTGATGGGTATCGCTTGTTTCAATCCGAGGCAATTCCATCTTCCTCAGGAAGAGCACAGGGGGGTTTATTATTCTTAATTCCGAATCCTTTGACACTAAAAATAAAGAAATTTGAGAGGCCGAGTCCCCATTTCCATCTTCTCCTGGTCGAGGGGGATAGCGATTGGGACTGGCTTTTTATAAATTTCTACAACTATAATTTTGGGGACAACATGAAGGCAGTAGTGGTATCATTAGATAGAGAGATTAATAAAATCAGTAGAGCCACCCATACAAAAGGTCTTAATATTGTTTGGGTAGGTGACTTTAACGCCCAGCCATGTAAGTTCAAACTAAATAAGGTTTGTGACTTAGAAGATATGTTGGGTGACCCTATTCTCCATTTTAACCATCATGAATATGGAAATAGTTTAATTAGGCTGCTAGTTGCTAGAAACCTGGAAGTTATCAATAAGGTAGATCCACTAACGGGCGATCTCTTTAAGACCTTTTCCCGAAATGAGTATGAATCCACCCCCGATTATGTATTGATATCTGACTCTCTCCGAGGAAAGATCGCTTAAGTTGATACACAATTCTCATGTTTTAGTGACCAAGCAATCCTTTTCCTTATGATGACAGTGACCCCCTGAAGCACCATGCCAATATTAAAAATTCAGAAACCAACCTTGGCAAGGAAAAATGGCTATCAACTAAAATGGGGTCAAATCGATAAAGTCAAAATAGCTCCTCAAAATATATATAATAGCACGGAAAACGTCCTAAACTGTTTGGAACACGAGGGCTCCCCTGACTCACTTGCTTACTATTTTTCAAAACTGCTTGAGTGAGTAAAATTGGCCTCGACTCATTTTAATCGTAAAATTGAAGCTCCATTAAACCGCTGGTTTGACCACACGTATGCAAAATCCCTAAAAGCTTGGCACAGAGCCCTCAAAGCACGACCTAGAAATAGTGCTCTGATAAAGTCCCTGCCCAAGTATTATTTAGGAGCAAGGAAGGCAAGGGTAAGAGCCCTGAGGGAGGAGGCCTGGGAAAACCTTGAACACGCTGCAAGTACTTTTTTCTAGTACACCAGGATCTGTGGGCCCCGTTGCTAACAAACATATTTAATGCAATAGCAAGGAATGGCTCCTTAGCTGCGTGGAAATCCAGCATAATTGTACCAATATATAAAAAGGGCGACAAAGAGAAACCCCAGAATTGTAGACCAATCTCACTGCTGGACACAACCGCAAAGCTCATGGGCCGTTTATTGCTACATAGGATGGAAGAGTGGGCAAGGGAGAAGAACAGCTTGATTCAGGCATAGTATGGTTTTCAAAGTGGCAAGGGCACAATAGATCAGTACCTTAATTTAAGTCTGATTATAGACAAATATACTAAGCTAAGGGCGGTCAGATCTTTATGGCGTTCATGGACCTAACAGCAGCATTTGACTGCGTAAGCCATTCCAAATTATGGAACATAATGGAGATTATGGGGATTGAGACTGCAATAATTAATTTCGTCCGTCAACTCTATTCTAGCTCAATCGCATGTGTTCACTATGGTAAAAATGGAGAATGTACTTGACCATTTAAGATCACCAGGGGAGTAAGACATGGGTGTGTCCTCGTCCCTATTTTATTCTCAATTTACACAAATGGGGTGGAGCCAGCCCTTACTGGGTCAGCACCAGATGTTCCCGTTTTTGATACCCTCAACATACCAATATTGGTCTATGCTGATGATGCGGTCCTAATTGCTAGAACAGGGGTGGCCCTCCAATGCTTGATATCGGCATATGTAGTCTTTATGTCCTCATTGGACCTTGATTGATTGATTTCTTTTTAATCGTTCGATTAGTTGAAATCATTACAGTAAAAAGCTAAAATTAGAACCCCACCCCCCTTACCACCCCCCTACCAATGCCTCCTGTTAAAAAAAAAAAAAAAACCTTGTTCCAACAGTCAGTCTTGTGTTGCAGGGTCCTTTTGGCTTTCTATCCGGGTGCTGGATTTTAATGCGGCAGAGTTCCAGACAGAGCACTTGGAATAGCGGGCCCATTTTTGCTTTGCAGGAACCATTTGTTGGCGCATTTGTCAACTCTCATTTTGAGAGCTTAGGGAAAGTCCTTTTTACTCTGTAGCGTCTAGAGCTTGACCAATCTGGTAAATACATTTTCCCGCTCTTGCAAGGTGGTGTGTTTTTGTTTCCGAGAAGCACCAATCTGATGCCTCCTTGCAAGTTCTGATGCCAAGGGCTCTTAAAATGGGACGAAGCAGCCTCTGTCGTTCGTTGATGAGTTTTGGACAACAGCACAGTAAGTGAAGCCAGGATTCCCGTTGGTAGTTGCATAGGCGACATGAAACGGCTCCGTCTGTTCGTGCCCATGCAGGATTAAAGTCCCAAATTCTAAGGGCCGTTAGCCTCATAGAAAGGATTTTCTTGCGGGCCTGGGCCCCTAACGCTTCCATTAGGTATGGTTGGTCTTTCCCCAGGATGTAAGATTCGTCCAGTGCCTTCATATAGGTGTTGTGTCGGAGTGCAGTTAGATCCTTTTCATAAGAAATGGAGCGGACCTGCCGTCTCATGGTGTTCAACCAGGCCTTATACGGGATTTCTGTTAGGGGCAGACTGTTTCGATCTATATTCAGGGTCTCTATTGCTTTATCCAGCTTGGTGTGCCAGGGGAAGGCCTCTTCTTTGAAGATTGTTACCAGATGATGTTTTAGAGAGTTGTGCGGAGCTTTAAGGACACCAATATAAAACTTTATAAGGTCTCCCTGGAGGGCTAGTTCCGGTCTAGCGAGCCCTAATTCCAGCCGTAATCTCGTGTTCCTAGCATTCCTCGGTACTTGCAGCACGATCTTGTGGGCTTTGACCTGCGCTGCTGCTATAAGTTTGTCTAGAGCTCCTGGAAATGCCAGGTGCCCATAGTTGATGGCTGGAATTAACTTTGCCCTGAGGACCTTCAGCATGGGTTCGGCTGTGGGGCTGGTCAGGCGTTGGCTTAATCGTCTTATTGAACAGACTACTCTGTTGATTTTTACAGTTAGATGTTTTGTGTGAGCTGCGGTGGTCCCAATTTGATGGTCTCCCATCTTCCAGACCGCTTGTTTTTTGTGCGGGTATCTCCCAAATATCATTATCTTCGTTTTGCCTTGATTAACTGTCAGGTGATTTTCTTTGTTGTACTTCCCCAACTCTTTAAGGGCTCTTTGGAGACCTACCCTTGTATGGTCCATCACTACGGTGTCGTCTGCGTACTGTAGGATTCAACCTTTGTTCTCATAACAGGGGCATCTCCATCCAAAGGAACACCTTATTTCAATATAGGCACATGGATATTAGAGGTAGTAGATTCCTTCCTGTACCTTGGAATCCTGTTTGATAAAAATCAGTCCCAGTTAAACATGGGCAACAGGGGCCTAGTAATGGAGAGGCGTATGACAGCCATTTCTAGCTTTGCCAAGAAGCTAGGTTCAAAACCTCTTGAGCCAATAAAAAGATATGTCAAGCAAATACAGTATCTGCTGTATCTTACGGGGCAGGAGTGTTGGGTATAGCTCCCGTAGCTCATCTCCAAAACCTTGAGGACAGATTTTTTTAAGAGACTAGTCTCCATCCCCAGCTCTTCTTCAAACTACATCTGTCATCTAGAGCTGGGATTAACCTTTGTGTCAAATTGTATAAAGCTAGCCCCGATTATGTTATGGCATTTCATATTGCGCAGGGACACGGTAAACTTAACACAGTCCATCATAATAAACTGTTTAAAATTAGACAATAAAAATAAAATCATTTGGCTCCAATACGTAAGGTCAACTTTGACCACACTGGGGTTACTGGAATTATTCAATGACCCCAGTGCATGCCTGAAGATTTCAAAGCAAGAACTAAAGGCCATCTATCTATCTTAGGCTGCCTACAACCACCAGGAAATCAACCTCACAAAGCAATCAGTTTTGCTATATCAACTGACACCTCCAAAATTAGTGGGGGAGTATTCTTATTTAGAAAGTATTGGATCACTGCAACACAGACACATCTTGCTGAGGTTCCGTATGAACCTAATCCCTATGATGCTGGGCTTTCCTGCTAAGAAGTTAAGCCGTACTGATTTGACACTTTGCCCATGTGATAACGGCTCAAAGCAGTCTGATCTCCACATATTTATATTTTGCAGTTTTTACAAGGAAGAACGTGAAAAATGTATCCTTACAATTTTAAGACGATGTAAATTTAAACAATGCCGTCCAGCATTATATTTCCTACAGAAACGTTGTGACCCTCATATATGCTTTTCAGTAGCTTCCTTTTTATTAGGCTTGCCTAAGGAGAAGAAAATCTTGTAGCCTTAGTTTTTCTGAAGGTGACTAGGGCGTGTCTTGCGGGAGCCCTAAGTTTCTTATTACTTTTCTTCTTAACTGATGTTTTTATAAAGGGTTCGTGCATTATACATTTTAAGGCTCTCTGATTCATTGCTGCGTTTATCTTTTATCCCATTTTAATCATGTTATGGTCGTGAAGTATTTTAGCATTGTACTGTACATAGGGTCTTAACGTGAGTCTTATAGGAGTGGCTCTCTGTATAAAGGAAAGGACTTTGTGTCTAATGTTTACATATTTATTTTTAAATGTGCTTTTGTACTTTTATGATCTGTCTTTTAATGGATCGAATAAAGAGATTGATTGATTGACATTCAAATCAAGACTACCCAAAAATATACCAAACTCATATCTGCTAATTCTACAACTGAAGTTCTAAGGAGAATCTAGGACAAGAAAATGTGGTATTGTGTTGACATATATATGGATTATGTGTTTCTGAGACATTATTCAGCCTATTGGGGGTATTGCCTACAACAAGCTGTTAGAAATGAAGGACTCTTTCTAATTGCGAGAACGGAATGTATAAATATTTGTGGACTACATTGTGTTACTACAGATAAAAAGTAAATGGAGGTACTATAATACCAGTAGCCTTAAGTTGCATGTGAAAACTCTCTTCACCACTAAAAAAAAGTCCCCTTTTGTTTCTGCTACAGCAACTTCTATGTAGTACTAAGAGTTATGTTTTTCATACATAGACTAAGAACATTTAGACATCATTTGGCCTAGCAGGGATGATATTTATAAATGGATTTGCAAAAATTAAGACTGCTAATTGTTGGACATTTTGCACCAGATATAAGAATATCAGAAACAGTTTTACCATATAGTTGCTTTCATTAAGGTAATAACCTAGTAGCAAGCCAGTAATAAAAAATGAGTAGTGAGTGCAGTGAACAGTATGATATAGTTGTAATGATCTACTGTACACATTTGTTTTTTTTACAATCCATTGATTGTTTTTTTCCCACTGTTTCATGATGAGTCTTCAGACAGAGCACTGTTAAAAGTGAACAAGTATGAAATCTGAAAACAGGAAAAAACAGTAAAACATTTGTCTGTGTTAAATGAAAGTTTTGCCTAAAACAATTGCATGTTCTTTGGTTACCTAATGTTCTAAATGAAATTCTAATACATTTTTGTTTGTTTCTATTTTTTCACAGTGGTTTGAGGTGGAGATATATTACGTCTGTCAAATCAGTAATCTAGTGATGGATTTATTGAGTTACTACTCATGTACTCATCCCATCTCTCGGGCACAACAGTTGTACTTGTCCAATCATCCAGCCATTACCTAGGCAGTAATCCAATTACTCAGGTACTGCACTTGAATATATCTAATCTCTGAGCCACTACTCAGTCACTCATCCAATCACCCATACGGGAGCCATGCACTTTGCAAACACCCAGACACTATGCATCCATTCACTGAGTCACTACCCATGCACTCGTCCACTCACCCAGGCACTACTCATGGACTCATCCAATCACCCAGTCAGTACCTGTGCACTCATCCAATGACCTAGGCACTATTCATGCACTTACCCAATTATGCAGGCAGTATCCATGCATTCACCCAACCACCCAGATATTATCCGTGCACTCACCCAATCACCAAGCCACTACCCTTGCACTCATCCAATGACCTAGGGCTGTACCTTTGCACTCATCCAACCACCCAGGTGCTACTCTTACACTCATCCAGTCACCTATGTGCTACTCCCGCACTCATACAATCAACCAGGTACTACTCATGTACTAATCCAATTACCCAAGCAGTACCCATACACTCATCCATTCACTCAGGTACTATCTATGCACTCTCACAATCACCCAGACACTAGCCTTGTACTCATCCATTCACTGAGGCACTACCCATGCACTCATCCACTCACCCAGGTACTACTCATACACTCGTCCAATCACCCAGGCAGCACCCATGCACTCATCCAATCACCCAGGCACTACTCATACATTCGTCCAATCACCCAGGCACTATCCATGCACTCACACGATCACCCAGGCACTAACCTTGCACTCATGCATTCAATCAGGCACTGCCCATGCACTCATCCATTCACTCCGGCATTATTCGTACAGTCAACCACTCAACAAGGCCCTACCCATGCACACATGAAATCACCCAAACACTACCCTTGCACTCATCGATGCACTCAGGCACTACACATGTGCTCATCCATTCACTCAGGCACTACCCATAATCTCATAGAATGATGCAAGTACTAAGCTGGTACTCATCCATTCACTCACGCTGTACCCATGCACTCATCCACTCACCCAGGCACTAATCATGTACATATCAAATCACTCAGGTACTAACCAGGTACTCTTACAATCACCCATGCACTACTGTTTCACTCATACATTCACTCAGACAATACCCATGCACTATGCAATGACCCAGATACTAACCCTGCACATATCCAATAACTCAGGTACTACCCATCCACTCTTCTGTTGACTCTGGCACTACCCAGGCACTCATCCAATCACTCAGGCACTACCCTTGCACTCATCCATTCACTCAGGTACTACGCATGCAATCATCCATTCACTCAGCAATGCCCATGCACTTATCCAATGACCTAGGCAATACACTTGCACTAATCCATTCACTCACACACTACCCATGCACTCCTCCATTTACTCATATACTCATCCATTCACCCAGGCACTACAGTTGCACTAATGTATTCACAAAGGCACTACACTTCTACTCATCCATTCACTGAGGCACTACCCATGCACTCATCTATTCACCCAGACACTACCCATGCACTCATTCAATCACTCAAGCACTACCCATGCGTTTGTGCATTCACCCAGGCATTACCCATGCACTGATTCATTCACCCAGCCATTATTCATGCACTCATCCATTCACTCAGGCACCACCCTTGCACTCATCCATTCACTGAGGCACTACTCATGCACTCCTTCATTCATTCAGGCACTACCCACGCACTCATTCATTCACCCAAGCCCTACCCTTGCATTCATCCATTCATTCAGCCACTACCCATGCACTCATCCATTCACTCAGCCACTACCTATGTGCTCATCCATTCACTGAGGTACTACCCATGCAGTCATCCAATCACCCAGGCACTATCCATGCACTCATCCAAACACCCATTCACTACTCATACATTCTTCCAATCACCCAGGCACTATTCATGCACTCACACAATAACCCAGGCGCTACAATTGCACTCATCCATTCACTCACGCACTACCCATGCACACATCCATTCACCCAGGCACTACCCTAACACACATCCAATGACCCAGCACTATCCTTCTGCTCATCTATTCACCTAGGCACTACCCATGCACTAATCTATTCACCCACACAGTACCCATGCACTCATCCTTTCACTGATGCAATACCCATGTACTCATCCACTCACGCAGGCACTACTCATATACTCATCCAATCACCCAGGCAGTCCCTATGCACTCATCCAATCATCCAGGCACTATTCATACACTCTTGCAATCACCCAAGTACTATCCATGCAGTCACACAACCACCCAGGCACTATGCTTGCCCTCATTATTCACTCAGGCATTTTCCAAGCACTCATCCATTCACCCACGGACAACCCATGCACACATCCAATCACCCAGGCACTAGTATTGCACTCGTCCATTCGTTCATGCGGTATACAATTGCTCACCCATTCACCCAGGCACCACCAATGCACTCATCCAATCACCCAGGCACTACCCTTGCACTCATCCATTTATTCAGGCAGTACGCATACAGTCATACATTCACTCAGGCACTACTCATATATTCATCCTATGATCCAGGCAATACCTTTGCACTCATCAATTTACTCACACACTACCCATGCCTTCATCCATTTACTCAGACACTATCCATGCACACATCCAATCACCCAGGCACTATCCATGCACTCATTCATTCACCCAGCCATTATCCATGCACTCATCCACTCACTCAGGCACTACCGTTGCACTCTTCCATTCACTCAGGCACTACATACGTACTCATCCATTCACTCAGGCACTACATATGCACTCATCCATTCACCCAGGCACTAGCCAAACACACATCCATTCACCCAATCACTATGTTTGCACTCATAGATTCACTCAGGCACCACTGCTGCAACCATTGTAATATCCATGCATCAGTTGTGCACTCATTCAATTATCCATATACCAGTCATACACTCATTCCAACATATATACATACTTTATCTGTTTTTAACTGTAAAAGGTGGTTCCAACACAAA
This sequence comes from Calotriton arnoldi, assembly GCA_963921515.1. Classification (NCBI taxonomy): domain Eukaryota; kingdom Metazoa; phylum Chordata; class Amphibia; order Caudata; family Salamandridae; genus Calotriton; species Calotriton arnoldi. Next base: position 127,578 of record CAWUFW010012850.1, on the reverse strand, counting down.
GCTTTTTTTTTTTTAAGGCTTTTGTAAAATTTTACTTTTTTTGTTCTTTTTTATCATAACAAAAATTGCAACTGGGACAGCAGGAATTGAAAAACATGCACTGAAAATGTGCAAAACATATAAAAGGGGATACAAACTAGCATGTAGCTGTTTGCAGCATTGCAAATAGCTGTAAGACTATGCTCACCAGCACTTATCACAACACTACAGTCCATGCAGTACGTGGCCATTCTTGACAACTCTTGAGCCATATTTGTTGCAGTAGTCTGCACCTCAGAAGGGAGTTTCTGATCAGGAATTATTGCCGCTACCACTGAAGTAGATGGTCCTCCAGCTTCCCTCTGCTTGATTGCCAGTTGGTGAGGTTTTTTATGATAGGTTTTTAGATGGTATAACATAGAAATTGTCCCACATGAATATTTCTTGTTCGTTCTTCTAAAGAGGGTCATCTTGCAGATTGAGCATTGCACATGTTTGGCAGCTGTTTTTGATTCACCTGATAGGATTGTAAAAAATTCCCATGTCACACAGGCTATCTTTTGTGGAGGTTCCTCTTTCCCCACATCTTCAATCTCCACCTCCTAGATATCCTGATCCAGCTGTTGGTCCTGCTGAACCCCATCTCCTTGCTGCGTTGTCATTTCTGACAGAAATGAACCCAAAAAGTTTGCACAGCAAAATGAATCCACTGGCTCAGAATGAAGTTCTATGAAAGAAGATTCAAGAATGAGGAGTGGTTGCGTACTTTCTATTAATTTTGCTGAAAAGTATATTATCCAATGATATTCCTTGCTTTCCCAGTCATGTGATATTCACGGTGACCGAAATAGTCGCAGTAACCACGGTGAAGCTGAAATAAAAAATATACGTTTAAAGTAGTTTTGTTTAAAAATGGAAAGAAAAGCAGAACTTTCAATATTATAATAGTGAACAGCTATACTAAACTTGTTCACAATACCTCTGCATATATGTTTAGAGTTGTGAAAAATGAGCTTTCAGTGATTACTAACATCATCGCGACTTCTGCTGTCTTTGAGGAAACGGGAAAAAGTGTTTGGAGGAGATAGTCTCAAAACTCACTAGGTAAGTATTAGTTTGAAATGTACAATAATGAAGCTCTACTGTTAAATATACTGTAGAATATGTCTATATATATGTTTTACACTTTGTATAAACCACGCGCTCTTCATGACTACTGACGTCACCGCGATGACGTCGGTAGTCATGAATATAAACATTTTTGTAAAGGCGGCTTTCTCCTAAATTGATCACAGAAAGAAAAGTTAAAACAATATAGTACTAAATATTTAGAGTTAAACTTTATTTAAAAAATGTCTGTAAGTGTATTTTTCAGTATTCAGATTTACTGATGACAGAATCTCCACTGTAAATGCAACAATGTTGTGCCAACTTACAAAATTGTTAAAAATAAAACCAATTATTAATGTATTTTCTGATAAACACATATGAAATCAAAAATAAGTGGTGTATTATATAAATATAATAGACAATGTCCAATTATAGAAAGAAAGTGCGAAATTCTTAGAGGTTCACTTACAAAAAAACGGACCTTACAATTAACAAATAGAATTTTTAAAAACCTTAGAAATTAAAAAAACAAAAGTTACAGGAACGTTATATTTAAAAGTTAGCATTTAAAAACCCTAGAAATTAACTGAAAAAACCAAAGGTTACAGGGATGTTATAGTTAGGAAAGAGAATAAAAAAACTTAGAAATTCACTGAAAAAAACAAAGGTTATAGGGATGTTACAGTTAGGATGATATTTCACTTGTACAAAACCAGAGAAATTCAGCAGTTATATTTAGCTCACCTAACTCTAACTTACGCCCCCGCAATCCACTGCTTATGACCTCCATATAACATCACTTATGACATGATCAGTGACATCACTGATGACATCTCAAATGACATCACTGATGCCATCATCTACAGAATCTCTGATGTACCACTCACACTCCCATGTAATCTTTCATATACCCATTCCAACTTTCACACTACCATTCTCAAAACTATTGACACACCCATACCAGTACTTACATAACCACTCACTGATTCATAGGGCTATAGTACAAACACATCCACTCACTTACCCATACAGCCACTCATATACCCACTCACTCACTAATACAGTCACTGGTATATCTACTCATAAACGCATACAGCTATTCACACACTATCAGACACTCACGCAGCTGCTCAAACACCTACTCGCTCACCCATAGAGTCAATGACACAGCCACGTACTCACCCACTTACTCACCTATACAGTTATACACACACCAACTCACTTATTCATACAGGTACTAACACATACTCACTCACCTATACAGTCAATGACACAAGTACACACTCACCCATACAGCCATTCTCATAATCACTCACTCACGCATACAGTCACTTATATACTCCAACACTCACCTATACTGCCTTTCACACATGCAGTTACTCCCCCATATACCACTGACACATCCATTCACTCACCGACACAACCATACATACACTCACTCACCCTTACAGTCCCTCTCAGATGCACTCATGAACCCATACAACCAGTGATTCACCCACTTACTCATCAATGCAGGGAGTCACACACCCCCTCAGCCACCCACACAGAAACTCATACACCTGTACATGTACTCAGAAAACCAATCAATAACCCATACAGCTACTCATGTACCTACTCACCAACCGATGCAGCCACTTACACACCAACTGACGCACAAATTAGTCACTCACGCATACATTCACTAAGACATGTATAATCACTCACTTATACAGCCAGTCATGCACACCTTGGTGTATAAATATTTAACGCTCATAAACATTTTAGAAACATGCAGTCACCAGATGATGTCATCAGTGATGCAATTTGAGATGTCATCAGTAATGTCACTGACCATGTCATGAGTGATGTAATATGTGAGGTCATAAGCAGTGCATTGCATGGGCATGAGTTATAGTTAGCTGAGCTAACAATAACTTCTGAATTTCTCTGGGTATGTACAAGTGAAATATCACCCGAACTATAACTTCCCTGTAACCTTGGGTTTTTTCAGTGAATATATGTATATATTTACGTTTATATATCTATGTATATATAATTATATATGTATATATATATGTATGTGTATATATGTATATACATGTATATATATATATGTATGTATTAACTACTCGCAATAGCCAGTAGGTAGTTATAGATAGGACTAAAGTTTCCAATGGAAAAGCGTTTGTTTTGCCAATTATTTTGGCGCTGCTTGACGAATCTCCACAAAATTTTCCCAAAGCTTCCCCTTTTGGTTCAGCGGCCTTGTTGAAAGTTACTGTCATGTCAGCCCCACCCGCTGACGTCGGTGGGCAGGGCCAATAAAGGGGTTGATCTGTGACTGAAACTCACTTCGCGTTCCGTCACGGAATTCCTTCCAAGCCCTCCCGCATTACCTTATTTTTCCCTGCACTTATCTGAAGTTCTCCTCAGCAACTCGTCGGGTTGCAGAGACATCTCTGGCGTGTCCTCGCTGCGGCTCCTTGACTCCTTCCCTTCCGGGTTGCAGCTCCTTTTCCGGTGCAGCAGCTGTGTTTGTGTTCCCTCGCCAGCTGCTTCTGTCTCCTGCAGTCTCTCCTAGCCATCTCTCTCTCTCTCTGTGCAGATTTTACGGATCCTGCAAGGAAGAGACAGAAAGAGTTTATTTAAAGAATCCTAGCCTCCAGGTTCACATTAGGATTACAAAATCTGAGTATTATGTAATGTCACTTATCTGATTCTCTACATTTTATGTTGTGTGGAGTTTAAAACTCTTCCTTGATATTCTTGGCTTTGACAGTGTTGGGGTGAATTTCTGTGGAAACACCAGGTGAGCTCCACAGTTTTGAGGTGATCCGTCAAGCGGGGGCAGAGAAGAAAATGGGGTCCCAAGATGCGTTTTCCCCAATGGTAAGTCTATGGGTTTTATTTTCTTTTTGGGACACGACTACAGCCCCAGCTGCTGAACGGAATTGCACCACATTTGGCAGAAACGTAGAAGTTGGTCCAGAAAACGTGCTTTTTGTGATTTGGTGTAAATCTGCTCAGTAGTTTTTGAGATATCTATATTTGAAAAATAGAGATAACTGGGGATGCGAGTCCTTGTAGTGGACTTGTGAATCCTACTAAAATTTGATTGGCTGTCAACACTTCAACGAGGAAGTGTTGGCAGCCATCTTGGGACTCGGTTTGAAGCCGAGTCCCAGAAAAAAGTTTTTGTAAAAAGAAATGGGGGCAGGGTAGGAATACCCTGACCCCCCCAGATAAGGTGAGAGGGTCCCTGAGAGACCACCCGGGGGTAAAAAGCATTTTTTTAAAAAGTTTGCCACAAACTCATGGCTGGATCCGTGAATCTGCGGCAACGTTTTTTAAAAAAGCAAACAAAGGCTCCCACACTTGCTTTGTAATAACCCCTGGGTGATCCAGGTCCCAGAGGCATATGCTAAATATAGGTGGAGGCACACGGCCCCCCTTCTTGTGCTACTCAAAGCCCCAGGGACCACCACCTTCCTAGGGTATTGTTATTTATGAATGCGGGCCCACCTGCAGCCCTGGGGCCTGCCACCTCCCCGGGTCACACAGTTTTTTTATTTTAAGTAATATGGGTGAGCCATAGGGCCTCCTTCCACTGCCCCAGGGACTGCCACCTCCCCGGGGCACATACTTTATTTTAAAAAAATACAGGGGAGGCCATATGGCTTCTCCTGCAGCTCCAGGGACTGCCACCTCCCCGGGGCACAAATGCAATAATTAAAGGGGACTGTCGCAGACCCCTGGCCCCAGGGACAACCACCTCCCTGGGGCAAATTTAAACACAGGAAGGGGGCTGCGAGGCCCCCCTCCAGGAGCCCTACATGGCCTGGGGATGCCTCCCCCCAGGGCCTGCTCCAGCAGTGTTCCCAGGTACCCACCCCTGGGACATTGCATTTTGCTATGGCTTGACAGAAACACTGATCCTGCCATTCCATAGCAAACAGTGCTCTGCTTTGAGCAAGCCAGAGCATTTTGCTCTTGCTTGCTCAAAGCAGAGCACTTTGCTTTTACACACAGGGGGCTGTATGTCAGCACCTCCCTGTGTGTAAAATGAACGTGGGCTCCTGCACGAGGTGGGGAGGTGGCAGGGACCTTCAGGTGATGGGGTCCCCAGGGCCAAAAATGGCCCAGGAGGGGGTCCGCTCATCCTCCTCCCTTTAATGAAAATATTTTTTTTTAAAGAAAAGGCCTGGTTCTGTGGGATGGAGTCCCTGGGCCAAAATCGGCCTGAGGAGTGGGGCTGCGCTCCCCCCTCCCCTTTTTGTAGAAGAAAATATAATTGTCCTGGCCTTGGGGTATGGGGTCCCCGGGGCCGAAATCGGCCTCAGGAGAAAGGCCCCCCTCCCTTTTTAAAAGAAATACGCGCTTACCTGCTAGCAGTCACTGCCGTGAGGGGAACGGCTTTCCTCCAGTCTTCCTTCTCCTCTTGCCAGCCGTGAGGGGAACAGCTCCCCTCCAGTCTTCCTTCTCCTCTTGCCAGCCGTGAGGGGAACGGCACTAGACACAAACGGACTACACACCCCAGCAGGCGCAGGGAAGACGCCTGCTGACATCGTCATTGCGGCACCAGGAGGCGCAATAAGTTGAGACCCGGCCTCCCGCAGCGCGGGACGCGCTTACCTGCTAGCAGTCACTGCTGTGAGGGGAACGGCTCCCCTCCAGTCTTCCTTTTCCTCTTGCCAGCCGTGAGGGGAACGGCTCCCCTCCAGTCTTCCTTCTCCTCTTCCAGCCTTGAGGGGAACGGCACTAGACACAAACGGACTACACACCCCAGCAGGCGCAGGGAAGATGCCTGCTGACATCGTCATTGCGGCGCCAGGAGGCGCAATAAGTTGAGACCCGGCCTCCTGCAGCGCGGGACGCGCGCGGGCAGCGCCCGGGCAAAGCCCGGGCCAAGGGCGGGCCCGTCCTTGCCCGTCAGTGTCCGATAGAGGCCGGGCTGGGCCATCTCTCTTTCGTTAGTGGCATCGAACCAGGTGAGCACTGCCCCCTGAACATCTGTATCCCAGCTGCTTAAATTTCAACTATGGGGAAGAGAACTGATACAATACCGCCCCGCCCAGTTATCACAAGTATAGATAGTATGCTGGAAAGGGCGGTGAATATAGTCTCTAATGAGACTGATTTAACAGAGAGGAGACTATCCCTTGGCATTGAGGCATTGCATGATGGTCCTATGTTAGGGCCCGAATTGGCTGATACAGCTGGCTCTCTTCTGCTTTATAGTGCTTGGAATGTTCATCCGACGAACTTACCGACTTCCAGCACCGGTCCTATGTCTGGACATGAAGCTATTCTGATACAGAGCCCAAAGGCTATTAGCACTGTCACTGACCAGGATCCCCCCATGACCAGTGCTATAGAGTGTGCGGGTGCAAAGAGGAAGAGGAAAACAGCAAAGCCCGTCCCTTTGAAGAGAAAACAACCACCTCGCACCGGTTCTACTCGTTCTGTTATGAGTACCTGGCTACACAAACCTTCACAGACTCAGGCCCAGAATTCTGAATTTGTCGTCTCCCCTCACCATGGAGAACTAAGGAACTCTGTTAGCACTCAGACGAGTACTATATTGCCCTCTCCTCCATATAACGGCTTGGGAGAGACCTTTATTGACACTGTTATTAATAGTATTTTTGGGCAAATTAAAGATCTGATTGATTCTAATTTCTGTGCTTTGTGGAAACGGCTCGATAGGCTGGATACTTTGTCAAATAAATTATGCTCCCAATTTAAGAATGTTAAACCTGCTCCAGTAGAGGGGGTGGAATCAAGGCTGATATTGACTGACACTGTCCCTCAGTTACATGTCCCTGCTCCTCCAGCCTCATTGTTACCACCACCTGGGACATGCCCTACTTGTGAGAAGGTAAAAGATTGCCTCATAGCAAAGGTTATTGTTACCCCAGGGAATATATCTAATACTGTAGGATTAAATACTTTGCCAGCTACAACTTTACACACACAACCTGATTTTAGTAGCACTATGTGTGCTACTACAGAGAGATCTAACACAAGGGATCTTAATATACACGGGGGACTTTATCTCAAGCAAACAATATAGATACTCAAGCCAGTAAAGATATATTGAACCTTCCACCTGCATCCTGCCCATTTGTCTGCGTACTTGCAGGTGTACCTCCACTTAAGAAAAATCAAATTGAGACATGGTACCAACTTCGCAATAAGTGCGTTGATTGGTTATCCAAACATAAGGGGTATAAGGTGGTCGATGCAAATAATATTATCATGGTTCGAAGGATAAGCTGGGTTGGGCCCTCTGTTAAAAATATCGAGGGGGACTGTATTGTTAATTTTCGTAACCCTGCAATGGTGAAATCCCTACTAAAGGTACAGGAAGACACATGTATGGGGCCCAGCAGTATTTTTCTGCTGCCATTGGGACACTTCTACAAACCAATTTTTAGCTTACAAATGAATGATGGTGCTTCTCTATCGAGGCATAATAGGTTTTTGCCTCTGGCCTCATTAGACACCCAAGATTGACTTGCACCCGCCCAGTTACCCATTGAAGCTAATAGTTTATTTGATGAATGCCCTTTGGTAGGACATCCAAATCCAACTAGGACCGGCATCAACTCTAAACTGAGTATACTTAGTTGGAATGTCGCTGGTCTGGCATCTAAAATGAATTTACCAGACTGGATTGAAATAGTTGAAAATCAGGACATTATAATGATGCAAGAAACCTGGGCCACTCGGGATTTCTACTTAGAAGGGTTTCAGTGTTTTAATAATGTTGTCCCGGTCCCCAAGGTAGGGCGACCATCTGGCGGGCTTTCGATTTGGGTGAACATTCTAACGGGTGGTAATGTGAATGTTTTAGATACAAGAAATGTTAACATACAGGCTTTGATTTATACGAGGGGTATTTCCATATGTTTAATTAACTTTTATAACAATGATTTCTATTCGGTGCCAAATATCATGTTTAATAATTTGTTTAACTTTATTTTAACTCTACAAAACCTTAAGGCTTTTACTAATGTTGTCGGCATTTGTGTGGGGGGAGATTTTAATGCAAGGATTCCAATGACTAATAACATACCAATATTTCCGACCACTTGTTTGTCTCGGTGCACTAGGGGTATAGAATTATTAGATTATTTATGCAATCATAATCTAATTAATACTATGGATATTGCTGCTATCCCCGATAAAGATAATCATATTGAACCAACATATAGAGGCAGGGGTTGTGCCTCCACTATTGATTATGTTTTTATCTCTTCTATCTTAGAAGATAGTTTGCTAAGTGCAGAGGTTATACCGACCCATCATGGCGACCACAATCCCATTAAAATATTATTGGAAATTGCCCCTAAATCTGTAAACAACAAGGAGTGTGGTGCTAGGAATCTGTTACCCTCTACAGATAATTTGAGATTAGTCTGGCCCCAATTGGAACAGAGGACTTATATGAATATCATGCGCCTACCCCAATAGATATAACTCTGTTAGAAGTGGAGGATGCAATCCAACAAAGTTTGGGTAATAAAGCGCCGGGCCCTGATGGGTTGCCCATCGATCTTATTAAAAATAAACCAGATTTTTGGGCACCCCTTTTATTGAATGTTTTTAACAATTTAACCTATGATACAATCCCGAGCACGTGGTCCATGAGTATTATTGTACCGATTTTTAAAAGGGCGATCGTTCTAACCCCAGTTGCTATAGACCTATCTCCCTCATCGACAATACCCTGAAAATCCTGGGAAGGATTCTCTATAATAAGATAAGGTCATGGGCTGAGGGTGACAATATTTTAAGGCCGTGTCAACTGGGGTTTAGAAGTAAAGTAGGCACAGTAGAACAGTGCCTGAATTTAAATTTGATTATTGGCAAGTATACTGTTGCAAAGAAATCTCCTATATATCTCGCCTTCATGGACCTCACCTCTGCGTTTGACCTCGTTAATAGGTCACGCTTATGGTCTATTCTTTTAAAACAAGGTTTGGATGAAGATTTAGTTCATTTTTAGCATATTTGCACAGAGATTTGCATGCGCGAGTGAGGATTAGTCAGGATGGGGACGTATCAAGTGATATTAAAATTGATAGAGGTGTCAGACAGGGGTGCGATCTGGCACCTCTTCTTTTTATCCTATATATTAATGATTTGCATGATTCACTAGTAAGACTTACCCACGACGTACCGAGTATAAATGGCAATACACTGCCAGCCCTATTGTATGTCGATGATGCGGTTTTAATGGCACGCACCCCAAAACGCATTTTAGTACGAGGTTTTGTAGATTTTATGGCTGTTTTAGACTTGAGGACTAATTTAAAAACATTTTTAATGGCATGTGGTCCTAAAAAGCGCCCATTAATAAAATTATTGTTAACTCAGAAAGTTTACAAAGCACTTGCACTTTTTCTTATCTTGGGTTACTTTACGCTACAAATGGCTCTTGGTCTGAACATGTGGCATACAGCAGAAGTAAGCTGTCACGAAGCATTAATACACTTCTGGGATTACCCCAACCCAAAAGGTCTGAAGCCGTTTTAGCTTTTAAGAAAATTTTTAAACTACAGTGTGCTCCCCATCGCAACCTATGGAGCAGAAATCTGGGGCTTTACCAAATGTAGTAGTATTCAATGCGAAGAAAATAGACTATGTAGAAAACTCTTGGGAGCACCGATTTCTTCATCGGTATATGTGTGCCACAAAGAACTGAACCTGCCCTACATCGAAGATTACATTAGGGCTCGTCCGGCACTGTTCTGGGTTGCAATTTGGAAAAACACTGCGGCAAACCTCACTAGAGATATAATAACTGATTGCCTTAGATGTGAGAGGGGCGGGGATATACCATGGCTTGCCGCTGTAAAGAGAGCCTAAAAGCGTAAATTATTTACGCATCTTTTTAAATCCAATTCAATCCGAGCTAACTAATAAAAAAGCAATACAAGAGGCATTGTATAAAAAGTATAGCGATGAAAGGCACTGGAGAGAGACCAAGAAAACCTCAGTTGTAAGGTATATGTCCATAGAGGATTGTTCTTATTTGCCTGCTAGATACCTTTTAAAACCCTTAGGACATTGGGAAAGAGGGTTGTTATTTCGTTTACGGGCAGGTACTATGAAATATTTATTATGCTTCCCCTTGGGCTACAATACTGATCTTGATGCATCTCCCTGCCCTTGCAACGCACACAGTAATCAAACAATGTTGCACTTTTTATTCTCTTGCAGTTTTTATTTTAAATTTGCAAAAGGATTTTTGATACCTTTCTTTAAATCACGTGCTATTTCCGACTTCAGGAAAGCCTACACGGAAGTGCTTAAATTGGCGGATGATGAATTAATTTTCTGTGTCGGATCATTCCTGAAGTCAGCCGTACGGTCACGTAGAACTATGTGTGCCCAATGAAGGTCGTTAGAAATGTATTTTACTGTATTGTTATTAAAACCCCCCCACCGATTGTTAATATATGATATATCACGCTATTTATGATCCATTTTAGTCACTGTTATAAATGTACTGTATCTTTTGTTTTGAATATGTTGCCATCTATGAATTGTTTTTATTGTGCTTTTATGGATATTTCATATTCGAATAAAGATATTTTGATTGATTGAAAAGAAATATAATAAAATAAAGGGCAGGAGATGGGGTCCCTGGGGCTAAAAATGGCCTGGGAGATTGATTGCTTGGCCCCTCTCCCTTTGAGTTATTAAAAAAATTAAAATAAAGGCCAGGCCCCTGGGGATGGAGTCCCTATGGCCGAAATCGATTGGAGAGGAGGGCCGCATGGCACCTTCCATTTTTTCATATTCAATTTTTTTTAAAGGGTCAGGTCCTGGGGATAGGGTCCCTGGGGCCAAAATGGTCAATAATAGGGGGGGCAGGCGTGAACCTTTCCTGAAATATAAAAAAGAAAAAAGTCAGCAACTCACCGGAGACCCCGCCCCTTTTCTCCACTACTCTGCAAACATGCCTCCTGCATGCTCGGATGCACTCCTGGCGTGCTCCTGGTTGTGAGATGAAGTCCCCTTGGCTACTGAGGGTCTTTAGTGGCAAACAACACCTCCTGTTACCTCTAGTAATCCCCACACAGTGGGATTGCATAGAGGTGGTCTGAGGCCACTCCCCCTTTCTCCACCACTCTGCAAACGCACCTCTCAGTGCACTTTTAGTGGGGGGATTTGTTCCCCTTGTCCCCCGAGGGCCTCAGGACTAAAGTGGACTTCTTCCCCCAAGCAGTTGTGTGCCAAGAGGCACGTTTGCAGAGTGGTGGGAAAAGGGTGTGTGGTCTCTGATGAACTCTCAGCAATCTATCTGTGTGGGTTTTATTGGAGGTAACAGGAGAGGTAGTTGGCTCCTAAGGACCCTCAAGAGCCAAGGGTACTTTATTCCACAACTAGTAGTGCACCAGGAAGCGTGTTTGCAGTATGGTGGAGAAAGGGGGCATGGTGGAGAAAGGGGGCATGGAGCTGAAAAGCTCTTAGCAAACCCACTTTGTGGGACTTGCTGAATGTAACAGGAGAGGTAGTTGGCCCTCAAGGACACTCAATAGCCAAGTGGACTTCTTCCCCCTACTAGTAGTGTGCCAGGGTGGTGGGAAAAGGTGGCTTGGCCTCCTATCAGGTCTCAGCAATCCTGCTGTGTGGGACTTACTGGAGGTAATTGGAGGGGTAGTTGGCCCCTGTAAGACCTTGCATCGTTGGCGTGGGTTTTCCCCTGTATTTTTACCTTTGCCTCCTGTTATTTTGCTGTGTGTTTGACTTTATTTTACTGGTCTAGATGCTTTGGGCACTTTGCCCCTGCTATTCCAAAGTGCAAGTGCCCCCTTTGTCAATTGTTGTTATGAATTGGTGATTCCATGATTGGCATATTTGATTTACTGGTCAGTCCCTAGTTCAGTGCACTGTGTGTGCCCAGGGCCTGTAAATCAAATGCTGCTAGTGGGCCTGCAGCACTAAGTGTGCCACCCACATAAGCAGCCTGTAAATGTAACTCAGGCCTGCCATTGAAGAGCCAGTGTGCAGTCTGGTACTGCCATGTCGACTTGGCAAGTGCACCCACTTGCCAGGCCCTAACCATCCATTTTCTTACATATAAGTCACCCCTAAGATAGGCCCAAGGTACCCCTTTGGGCCAGGTGCAGTGTATGTGAAAGGTGGGACATGCCCTGATATATGTGGCATGTCCTGATAGTGAAATACTGCCAATTTCGTTTTTCACTATTGCAAGTTTTTCTGTTCCCATAGGAGAGAATGAGGAGTTTGCTTTTAACATCCTAAACACATAACTACCCCTGGGACCAAGGCACAAAAATAAAGTTTAGTATGCCTGAACTCAGAATGTTAAAATGCATCTTTTAGTGAGGGTGATTTTTACCTTCTGTGTTTAAAAATAACACTTTTAGAAAGTAGGTATTTTCTTGCTTAGCCATCCAGTGTGCCTCTGCTAGGATGTGCATTGACTGTCTGGCTTTGGAGTGACAGGGGCTGGGGATGTGCAGGGGCTCCAGAGAGTCTGGATGAGTCAGGGCTGGGCCGAATAGACCTGGGCTGCATTTAGAGTAGGGGGAGGAGATTTCCTTTCACCTGAATGGGCCTGGTCTGCCTTCCACAATGCTGTCTCCACCTCCTGCCAGGAAGCTGCAACAGAGAGGACAGAACTGGTTTTAACTGAGCACAGGGCTTCTCTGCCACCAGAGAACAAAGGATTTTGCTGTATAAATATTGGGGCCCAGACCCCAGAACTTTAGATCACTTCTGGGAATCAAGAGGAGCCTTTGCCAAGAAGAAGAGCTGGAGAAACTGAGGAGGAATATACTGCCCCTGTGCTGTTTGCTGTCTGGTGTTGGCCTACAGTGCCTACTTTCTGCCAAGAAAAGGGAACAGACTTTGCTGTTTGCTGTGTCCCCTGCTTGAGGAAGATCTCCAAGGGCTTGAATTGAGCTTGCCTCCTGTTCTGAAGTCTCAGGGACACAAAGACTTCACCCCCCAGTCCCCCTGAACTCCTTTGCTGGGAGATCTGACCTGCTGAGAGGTGCCTGTCAGTATTCTGGGCCTCTGGAGGCTGTTTTGTGACTGGAAACTGCAAGAACTGTGAAAATCGATGCATCACCTATTTCCGACACTTCGCATCACTGTGAGAAGAATTTTCCGACACATCGCCGCTGCCGAAGAATCGACGCAGCGCCTGCTCGCGGCTGAAGTGTCTGCCATGTGACGAATCCTGTGCACCGATCTCCGATGTCTGAGATCACTGCACTGATTCTGATGCAGGCCTGGTAGGGAAAAAAACAACGCATCGTACCAGATAGTCATGCATCGCACCGAAGCGCCAAGTCTGTTGCATCATTGGGGGACGCAGTAAGAAACCAACACATTACCTCCCCACGCAGTAAGAAATGGACGCATCACCTCCTCTCCGGTAAGGAACCGACGTATCTCCTCCCCTGCACAGCAGTAAGGAACCAACGCATCACCTCCCCCGGAGCAAGGAATCGACACATCACCTTCCCTGAGTGTAAGGAACCGACGCATCACCTTCCTTGCGACCCTTTTTGCTTGCATTTTTCGACTTATCAAAGGTACTTTTTGTGTAAAAGTGTTGCATCCCTCATTTTCTTAAAACTGAACTGTCTCTACCTTCTAAGAATCATATTTTTAATACTGTATTGTGGATTTTTGTCGTTTGGTCTTGTTTTGCTTTAGATAAAAATTACTTATTTTTCTAAACTGATGTGATGTCCATTTGTGGTGTTTTCACTGTATTACTGTATTTGTTCATAAATGCTTTACATACTGCCTCTGAGATAAGCCTGTCTGCTCATGCCAAGCTATCAAGGGGGTGAGCAGGGGTTATTTTAGAAGTGTATCTCCCTTACCCAAACTAGGAAGAAGGGTCCCTACTTGGACAAAGGTACCTACCTCTGGCAACTAGAGACCCCCATTTCTAACATTGGTGGTCAGCTGTGAGGATCTGGACTTGCATTTGTGTCTTACATACAGTAATTGGTGTACACTACTAGTATAGTGCAGACCATTACGCAACCACATACTATTACTTAACTTTTTCTTTTTGGATTTTCTGCAACTTAAGAACTGCCAATTTTGTCATCATGACCAAGCCAGCATCCATTGCATCTATTGATATTGAATTTGAGGAAGATAAGGTGGAAACCTACACTGTGTCTCAACTAAAATCCATCTGCAAGAAGTTTAAAATCTCTGTGAGAGGCCTCACCAGGAAGGATGAATACCAAAAGGTGCTGAGGGCCTGGTTGGATTCCAGAAATGCCAGTGGGCAGTATGAGGAGCCTCTGGTGGAGGCAGCGAATTTAGATGGGCAGCAGGAGGAGCTGTTGAATTTGCCAAGGGGAGGGGTACCTTCCAGAGGTGGCAGCAGTGTCTCTTCAAGAGGTCTGTCTCCAGAGGAGTTGGAGGACAGAGAAAGAAATAGTTTGCATGAGAGGGAGCTTGTTCAGCTCAGGCTGGGGAAGGAGAGTGACATAGAGAGTAAGAAATTGGAGTTAGAAAAGCAGCGATTGGCCATGGAGGAAAAGAAGATGCGTTTAGAGCATGAAATAGGTTTGAGAGAGTTGGATCGGAAAGCAAAAAGTATAGAGTCCAATCCCCATGGTGGCAGCGCACGATCAGTGCCTGGAGAAGGGAGGGTATACATCCCTGAGGATATTATTAAGGATTTCATGAAGCATGAGGACATTGTTCAGTGGTTTAAAGCATATGAGGTAGCAATGAGGTCCTACAGAGTCCCTGAGAGAGACTGGGGAGCGGGGTTGTGGAATCGCTTCCAAACTGAGGGGAGGGAAACATTGCTAGCATTGCCCACTGAGGATCAGATGTCTTATGCCCCTGTGAAAGAAGCCTTAGTAAGGAGGTATGGGTAGACCACAGAGCAATACAGGCAGAACTTGAGGGCCTGTAAGAAGCTGGAGTCAAGCACCTGGGTGGAGTATGTGTCCTATTTTTGCAGAGCGCTGGATGGATGGGTGAAGGGTAGGCAGGTAAAGGATTTTCAGGGGCTCTATGATTTGGTTGCATGGGAGCACTTGTCAGATAATTGTTTTCCAGAGCTAAGCCAGCAATTTATTGACAGTAGGCTGACTGACCCCAGGAAGCTTGCTGTGGAGGCGGACCGCTGGGTTGGTGCCAGGGTCCAAAACGTTCATGTGGGAGACTCCACCAAACATGGGCAGGGTCGCCAGCAGAAGAGTGTGGGTGATAAGGGTAAACAGAAGGAGTTCCAGAAAGGGCCCCAAAGTAATTCCCAAGGGAACCAAGGGAAAGGTTCCCAGCCTCGCACTGAAAAGAAGCCATGGGTCTCTACAGGTAAGCCTGGTCAGAAGGGTCCCAGAGCATGTTATAGTTGTGATCAGGTGGGTCACTTCCAGGGGGACCCTAGGGGTCCCAAAACATTTAGCACTGTGCCCACTGGTGCACCCCCCTGGGAAATGGCTAGTGTAGCCTTGGGGGAGGAGTTGGGTGCCCAAGAGGGGTGGAGTTCCGCAGAAATGACCCTGCTCTCTTTAGGAGACAGTGAGATTGTCCCAAGAGCTCAGCAGCCTGATAACACTAAAAAATACAAGGAGTGGGTGACCATCAATGGCCAATGTGTTGAAGCTCTGAGAGACACTGGAGCTAGTGTGACAGATGTCAGTTGTCGGCTAGTGTCTGAGGAGCAGGTGATACCCAACACAATCTACCCAGTAGTTGCAGCTGACAACTCTGAGTGCCTCTGCAAAGTGGCACAGGTTCCCTTTGAGTGGGGGAGTCTCAGGTACCTTGAGAGTAGCTGTGAGGCCAGCCATGCCTGTTGACTGTCTGCTGGACAACGATTTGGAGAGCTTCCCTTGGGAAAAGATGGAGCGTAAGTCTCATTTGGAAATGTTGGGTCTGTCTGAGTGGGCGTGTGTGTCCACTCGGTCTATGGCAGCCGGTAAGGGCAATCAAGAGGATCTGGAGCCTGAAACACTGGCCCAGGTACCTGCCAGAAATAGAAAAGGCAGGGGGCACGGGAAACTGGCCCCTGAAGTTCCCATGGTCCAGGAGGAGGCAAACCTTGAGGGGGATGCCCTGGAGACTACAGGGGAGCAAGTGGCCAAACTGGGGGACCTGCCTGAGTTGACCCACTGGGAGGAATTCTGCCAGGTGCAGCAGAAATGCCCTTCTCTTGTTGAGTTGCGGCACCAGGCTGCAAACCAGGCAGCAGGTGATCAGTCTGGATCACATTGGATTTACTGGGAGAATGGTCTCCTGTATAGTGAGCCTAAGGTTGCTGAGCCTGGGTTAGCCCATGTGCTGGTGGTACCCCAGCGCTTCAGAGCCTTCCTACTGGGTCTGACTCATGATGTGCCCTTGGCAGGGCATTTTTGAGGCAAAACAAGACCTTTGAAAGGCTTGTCACCCACTTTTACTGCCCCCTAATGCGCTAGCATTCTAACACGCATTGTAGGTCTTGCCAGAGTTGCCAGGCAAGTGGAAAGAGTGGGAGGAAGTGTAAGGCTCTTCTCCAACCTTTCCCTGTAGTCAGCAAACCCTTTGAGAGGGTGGGTATTGACATTGTTGGGCCTCAGTCTGGATCCCAAGACAGCCATGGGCAACAGGTTTATCCTGGTCTTGGTGGACCATGCCACCCGGTACCAGGAAGCCATCCCTCTCCGGACTGTGACGGCCCCCATGGTGGGCAGTGCATTGATAGGGATTTTCTCCCATGTGGGGTTCCCCAGAGAGGTGGTGTCCGACTGGGATACCAACTTCATATCCAAGTATATGAAGTCCCTGTGGCAGGAGTGCGCTGTTACCTACAAGTTCACCACTCCTTACCACCCCAAGGTAATGGGCTGGTTGAGAGATTCAACCAGACCCTCAAGGGCATGATTATGGGTCTTAGTGAACCAATGAGGCTTAAGTGGGACGTCCTCTTGCCATGCCTTTTGTTTGCTTACAGAGAGGTACTGCAGAAGTCCTTAGGGTTCAGTCCCTTTGAACTCCTGTATGAGCATCCTGTAAGAGGACTCCTGAGTCTGGTCAAAGAAGGCTGGGAGAAAGCTCCCAGTAAACCTCCCAGGATGTATATAGCTACATGCTGGCCTGCAGGAACCAGACTAAGCGCTTCAGGCAACTCGCTCAGGTGAATCTGGAAGCCAGCCAGGAAGAGATGAAACAGTGTTATGATCAGAATGCCACTCTGATGGAGTTTCAGCCTGGTCAGAAAGTGTGGGTCATGGCCCCAGTGGAGCCTTGTGCGCTCCAGGATAAGTGGACTGGGCCATTTGAGGTGGTGGAGTGCAAGAGTAAAGTCAACTATGTGGTGGACTTGCAGTCTCCAAGGAACCTTTTGCGGGGCCTGCATGTGAACCGCCTTAAGCCCCACTTGGAGAGGCCCGAAGTGGGCATGCTTCTGTTGACAGATGCTGGAATGGAAGAGAAGACTGAGCCTCTTCCTGACCTCCTGTCTGCTAAGGAACATGATGGGTCAGTGGACGGTGTAACCTTCTCCCCCACCCTGACTCCTGAACAGCAGATTGACTGCTGCCAACTGTTGGGACAGTTTGCTGCTCTGTTCTCCCTGACCCCTGGTGTCACTCAGTGGTGTGTCCATGATGTTGACACTGGGGACAGTCCTCCTGTGAAGCACAAAATTTACAGAGTCACTGACAGGGTCAAAGCTTGCATCAAGGAGTAGGTCTCCAAGATGGTATCACTAGGGGTGATTGAGCCTTCAAACAGCCCTTGGGCCAGCCCAGTGGTCTTGGTCCCAAAGGCTGCCGCACCAGGTGCCTCGCCAGAACTCCAGTTCTGTGTGGACTACCAAGGGCCCAATTCAGTCACCAGGACTGATGCAAACCATATCCCGAGAGCTGATGAGCTCATAGATCGGTTGGGAGCTGCCCAGTACCTCATCACGTTTGACTCAACATCTGGGTACTGGCAGATTGCATTGACTGATGGGACCAAGGAGAGGTCAGGATTTTTAACCCCAGAGGGGCACTACCAATTCTGGGTGATGCCCTTTGGGTTGAAGAATGCCCCTGCCACCTTTCAGAGGTTGGTCAACCAGGTGTTGGTTGGACTGGAGGATTTCAGTGCTGACTACCTGGATGACATCACAGTGTTCAGTGCCACTTGGGAGGAACATCTGCACCATCTCTGGGAAGTGTTGAAGGCTCTGCAGAGGGCAGGCCTCACGATCAAGTCAAGCAAGTGCCAGATCGGACAGGGTTCAGTGGTGTACTTGGGACACCAGGTAGGGAGCGACCAGGTGGCGCCCCTACAGCCCAAGATTGATACCATTCTGGCTTGGGAACCACCCAAGAACCATACAGAGGTGGGAGCCTTCTTAGGGCTCACTGGGTATTACAGAGATTCGTCAAGGGTTATGACTCCATTGCTGCCCCCTTGACAGAGCTAACTTCCAGGAAGCAGCCCAGGAAGGTGAACTGGACTGATGCCTGCCAAAAAGCTTTTGATGCCCTGAAATCTGCTTAAGGCACCCAACTTCCCACAGGAATTCGTGGTGCAGACAGATGCTTCAGAGCATGGAGTGGGGGCTGTGCTCTCACAGCTAAATGAGGAGGGCCTAGACCAACCCGTAGCCTTCATTAGTAGGAGGTTATTTCCATGGGAACAGAGTTGGAGTGCGATTGAGCGTGAGGCTTTTGCTGTGGTCTGAAGCTGAGGCCCTACTTGTTGGGACTCAATTCCGGATTCAGACCGACCACAGGCCCCTCAGATGGTTGATGCATATGAGGGGTGAGAACCCAAAGTTGATGATGTGGTCCATTTCCCTGCAGGGGATGGACTTCACGGTGGAATATCGCCCTGGTACAGAACACGCCAATGCTGATGGTCTGTCCAGATTTGTCCGCCTTAGTGAAGAGAACTCCCAAGAGGTTGGGTAGTAATCCCCACATTTCAACTGGAGGAGACACATGTTTTGCTGTGTGTTGGACTTTATTTTGCTGGTCTAGATGCTTTGGGCACTTTGCCACTGCTGTTCAGTGCCAAAGTGCAAGAGCCCCCTTTGTCAATTGTTGTTATGAATTGGTGATTCCATGATTGGCATATTTGATTTACTAGTCAGTCCCTAGTACAGTGCACTGTGTGTGCCCTGGCCCTGTAAATCAAATACTGCTAGTGGACCTGCAGCACTAATTGTGTCACCCACATAAGCAGCCTGTTAATGTAACTCAGGCCTGCCATTGAAGAGCCAGTGTGCAGTCTGGTACTGCCATGTCGACTTGGCAAGTGCACCCACTTGCCAGGCCCTAACCATCCATTTTCTTACATATAAGTCACCCCTAAGGTAGGCCCAAGGTACCCCTGTGGGCAGGGTGCAGTTTATGTGAAAGGTGGGACATGCCCTGATGTGTGTGGCATGTCCTAATAGTGAAATACTGCCAATTTCGTGTTTCACTATTGCAAGGCTACCTGTTCCCAAAGGATAGAATGGGGAGTTTGCTTATAACATCTTATAAACATAACTACCCCTGGGAACAAAGTAGGAAAATAAAGTTTAGTATGCCTGAACTCAGAATGTTAAAATGCATCTTTTAGTGAGGGCGATTTTTACATTCTGTGTTTGAAAATAACACTTTTAGAAAGTAGGTATTTTCTTGCTTAGCCATCCAGTGTGCCTCTGCTAGGATGTGTATTGACTGTCTGGCTTTGGAGTGACAGGGACTGGGGATGTACAGGGGCTCCAGAGATTCTGGATGAGTCAGGGCTGGGCCGAATAGACCTTGGCTGCATTTTAGAGTAGGGGGAGGAGATTTCCTTTCACCTGAATGGGCCTGGTCTGCCTTCCACAATGCTGTCTCCACCTCTTGCCAGGAAGCTGCACCAGAGAGGACAGAACTGGTTTTGACTGAGCACAGGGCTTCTCTGCCACCAGAGTACAAAGGATTTTGCTGCATAAATATTTGGGCCCAGACCCCAGAACTTTATATCACTTCTGGGAATCAAGAGGAGCCTTTGCCAAGGAGAGGAGCTGGAGAAACTGAGGAGGAATACTGCCCCTGTGCTGTTTGCTGTCTGGGGTTGGCCCGCAGTGGCTACTTTCTGCCAAGGAAAGGGAAGGGAGTTTGCTGTTTGCTGTGTCCCCTGCTTGAGGAAGATCTCCAAGGGCTTGAATTGAGCTTGCCTCCTGTTCTAAAGTCTCAGGGACACAAAGACTTCACCCCCAGTCCTCCTTGAACTCCTTTGCTGGGAGTTCTGACCTGCTGAGAGGTGCCTGCCAGTGTTCTGGGCCTCTGGAGGTTGTTATGGGACTGGAAACTGCAAGAACTGTGAAAATCAACACATCGCCTATTTCCGACGCATTGCAACGGTGTGAGAAGAATTTTCCGACGCATCGCTGCTGCCGAAGAATCGATGCAGCGCCTGCTCGCGACTGAAGTGTCTTCCATGCAACGAATCCTGTGTACCGATCTCCAACGTCTGAGATCACTGCACAGATTCTGATGCAAGCCCGGTTGGGGAAAAACCAAAGCATCGTACCGAATTGTCATGCATCGCATCGAAGCACCAAGTCTGTCGCATCGTTGGTGGATGCAGAGAGAAACCGGCATATTACCTCCCCATGCAGTAAGAAACTGATGCATCACCTCCCCTGCGCAGCAGTAAGGAACTCACGCATCACCTCCCCTGGAGCAAGGAACCGACGCATCACCTTCCCTGAGAGTAAGGAACCGACGCATCACCTTCCCTGCGACCCTTTTTGCTTGCATTTTTCGACGCATCCAAGGTACTTTGTGTAAAAGTGTTGCATCCCACATTTTCTTGGAACTGAACTGTTTCTATCTTTTAAGAATCATATTTTTAATACTGTATTGTGGATTTTTGTTGATTGGTCTTGTTTTGGTTTAGATAAAGATTACTTATTTTTCTAAACTGGTGTGTAGTCCATTTGTGGTGTTTTCACTGTATTACTGTATGTGTTCACAAACTGCTTTATACACTGCTTCTGAGATAAGCCTGTCTGCTCGTGCCCAGCTACCAACGGGGTGAGCAGGGGTTATTTTAGAAGTGTATCCCGCTTACCCTGACTAGGAAGAAGGGTTCCTACTTGGACAAAGGTACCTACCTCTGCCAACTAGAGACCCCTATTTCTAACAGCCCCCAAGGACATCCTTAGGGGCCAACTACCCCTCCTGTTATCTCCAATATGTCCCACACAGCAGGATTGCTAAGAGGTCTTCAGAGGCTACGCCCCCTTTTCTCCACCAATCTGCAAACACGGCTCGTGTTGCACTACTGGTCGGGGGATGAAGTCCACTTTACCCCTGAGGGACCTTTGGGGCCAAGCAGCCCTCCTGGTACTCCTGTAGGCCCCATACAGTGGGATTCCTGAGAGTTGGTCGGAGGCCCAGCCCCCTTTCTCCACCACTCTGAAAGCATGACTACTACTTAAACAAGCATTGGCATAGCCAATAGGTCTCGCCTTTGGGACCTTATGTGTTTAGCCACAACCGTTGGCTATGTTGTAGAGCATTGTGGCTGCTGTGTATTATGTTGAAAAGTTATAATAAAAAGTGTTGAGCATTTTTGTTACCTTTATACAAACGAAAACGACATTATATACAACTGAAAACCGGATTAAAAAAGTTTTTAACATACAAAATGTCTTCTACCTTTTTGGTACTTGCACTGCTAGCAACTTCTTCCTGCCTGTTCTCAATGCTTGTTTGTTATAATTTTGTTTGTTATGGGGGAGCGGGACATATAAAATATGCTTTTCTTTTACAGTGCATTGAAAATATAGATTAGGGATAAGAAGACATGTACAAAAAAATAAAATACAATGCAATGTGGGACAGCGTAACTTTTTATTGACAGGGTACTGTGATTACAGTGCTGTTCATACATTGGGGAGGATTCGTTGTAAGATGGTGCCTCAAGGATGTGCCTGCTTGGCGCGATGAACCACGGGTAGCATCTTGTCTGTCACGTCCAAACCAACCACTGGCAAACATTCAATAAGAAGACTTACTCTTGAAGGGGAAAAAATAAATATATATATATATATATATATATATATATATATATATATATATATATATATATATATATAACCAATAACAATATTTGAAACTCCTCTAAGGCAGCAGCTGTGATATTTACATGTCCAACTGTCTAATCATGTACAGGTGGCAGGAGGATTATTTACACCAGCCCGATACATGCAAATCAGAAACACGTGACTAACCACCATAAACACGTTTGACGGATATCATTACGAGTTTTTACCCAAAACCCAGACATCAAAATTAGTTTGAATGCAAAATTTCACGTTTTATTGAATAAATAGTAGTGGGAAAGGATGTACAATAAATAATTCTGCTGCATGGTCTGAGCATTACACTAGAAAAGTCACCAACAAAGCGAGTTTACAGCAAATGCACCAATGCAATACAATGCAAGTATTGTGTGTGCAATTTTAGCTTTAGCCTTAGACAGCTGCTGATGAACGAGGTTTGTGGGGTGCAAAGATGCCCCTAACAGTATCCCAGCTCACTCTGCTTTGATGTGCTGCCGTTGCCTCCGAGTTCATTTTAGGTGCCGTTTACGAGAAAGAAAGACTTAGACTTTTACTGCAGTGTTTCTCTACTTTTCACCACACTTTATTTATAGTGTTTGTAAAGTTATGGTGTACACAGGGAATTACTGGAGGCATTCGTATAAAGTAACGGGGAGGCAGGAAGAACAGACAAGCTCTGAAACACAAACGCGGCCCCGCGGCCGCGAAAGTGAAACAGTACTGGGCTAACAAGTGGGAGGGGTGGGGGGAGTGCGAGAGAACACACAGCGATTCCCTTGTGGGAGCGAGCAAACATATGTTGCCAAAGCTCGCTCCCGCAAGGGAATCGCCAAACGTGCACGCATTGCCATTGAAAGCAATGCAATGCGTGCACGTTTTTGGCTGAAAAGCCGAAGCGATTTCTATAGGTCTTTTTCCTATGCAGCGCATGCGCGTGCGTAGGCGAGACCTAAAAATGATAGAAATTCACTGAAAAAACCAAAGGTTACAGCGACATTATGGTTAGGAATCTGCATTTAAAAAACCTTAGATATTCACTGAAAAAGCCAAAGGGTACAGTGACATTACAGTTAGGAAATGGAACTTTAAAAAACAGAAATTCACTGAAAAAACAAAAGGTTACAGAGAAGTTATAGTTAGGCTCAGGTTTCACTCTTACAAAACTAGAGAAATTAAGCAGTTATAGTTAGGTGAGCTAACTATAGCTCACACACCTGCAATACACTGCGTATGACCTTACATATTACATCACTCATGACATGGTCAGTGACATCACTGATGACATCTCAAATGACATCACTGATTATATCACTGATTACATCATCAACACAATCTCTGACGCACCCACTCAGACCCTAATATGCCCTTTCATACACCCACTCCAACTTCTACACTACCAGTCTCAAAACCATTGACACAGTACTTATACACTCACTCACTGATTCATAGCTTTCCACACACATCCACTCAGTCACCCTTACAGCCACTCATACACCAACGTGCTCACTTATACAGCTACTGATATATCCATTCATACACACAGTGTTGAGCTACTCACATACCTACTCACTTTCTCATAGAGTCAATCCCACAGCCACTTACTCACCTATACAGTTATACACACACCTACTCACTTATTCATACAGATACTAACACATACTCACTCACCTTTACAGTCAGTGACACAAGCACACCCTCACCCATACAGCCACTCTCACAATCACTCACTCACACATACAGTCGCTCATAGACCCCAACACTCACCTATACTGCGTTTCATATATGCAGCTACTCACCCATATACAACTGACACATCCATTTACTCACACTCACTCACCAATATAGCCCCTCACAGATGCACTCACTAATCCATACAGCCACTGACTCACCCACTCACTCATCCATGCAGGCAGTCACACACCCCCTCGCCCACCCACACAGCCACTCATATACCTATACAAGTACTTAAACTACCAATCAATAACCCATACAGCCACTCACGTACCCACTCACCAACTCATACAGCCACTTAGACACCAACTGACAGACTGATACAGATGTTCACACAACCTAGTCACTCACCCATACATTCACTGAGACACCTAATCACTCACTTATACAGTCAGTCATACACCCACTGAATCATCCATACAGGTACATATACCCCCACTGATTCACCAATACAACTTGGTATATATATATATATATATATATATATATATAATTTTTTTTCCACTGAAAAAACCATAGGTTTTAGGGAAAGTTATAGTTAGTTGGACATTTCACTCATACAAAACCAGAGAAATTCACCCGTTATAGTTAGTTCAGCTAACTATAACTCGCGCCCCCGCAATGCACTGCTGATGACGTCACATATTGCATCACTCATGACATGGCCAGTGACATCACTGATGACATCACTGATGACATCTCAAATGACTTCACTGATGAGATCACTGATGACATCATCCAGTGACTGTGTGTTTCTGTAAAGTTTAAATATGTTTAATATATATAGGGAAAGGCGTATTGAAGAATGAGTGGGTGTATAAGTGTCTGAATGGATGATTTAGAAGGTGCGTGACTGACTCTATAAGTGAGTGATTAAACGTATCTTACTGAATGCATGGGTTAGTGATTAAACTGTGCGAAAGTCTGTATCCGTCTGTCTGTTGGTGTGTAAGCGGCTGCATGGGTTTGTGAATAGCTACATGAGTGTCTATATGGGTTATTGATTGGTTGTCTGAGTAGCTGTATGGGTGCCTGAGTGTTTGTGTGGGTGGGATGTGTGTGACTCTGTGCATAGATGTGTGAGTGGGTGATTCACTGGGTGCATGGTTTCAAGAGTGCATCTGTGATGGACTGTATGGGTGGATGAGTGTGTGTATGTGTGTGTTAGTGAGTGAATGTATATCTCAGTAGTACATGTGTGAGTAACTACATATGTGAAAGGCAGTATATATGTGTGTTGGAGTATATAAATGGCTATAAGTGAGAGTGTGTGATTGTGAGAGTGGCTGTATGGATGAGTGTGTGCTTGTATCAGTGATTGTATAAGAGCGTAAGAATGTGCTAGTATTTGTATGAGTAAGTGAGCTGGTGTGTGTATAACTGTATAGGTGAGTAAATGGCAGTGTGATTAATTATTTGCATGACTGACTAGGTGTGTGAGTACCTCTATGGATGAGTGGTGGTGTGTGAGTGTCTATATAGGTGTATGAGTGCATATGATAGTCCTGTACTGAGTGACCGTAAGTATGAGTGACTGTACGGGTGAGTGAGTGGATGTGTGTGTAGACCTAAGAATCAGTGAGTGGGTATGTAGTTATTGGTGTTGGAGTGTCTATGGTTTTGAGAATGGCCTTCTGTAATTTAGAGTGGGTGTATCAAAGGTTATATTAGGGTGTGAGAAGATACATCAAATTATCACATGGATGATGTCATCAGTGATGTCATCAGTGATGGCATTTGAGATGTCATCAGTGATGTCATCAGTGATGTCACTGACCATGTCATGAGTGATGTAATATGTGACATCATCAGCAGTGCATTACTGGGCGCGAGTTATAGTTAGCTGAACTAACTATAACAGGGGAATTTCTCTGGTTTTGTACGAGTGAAATGTCCAACTAACTATAACTTTCCCTAAAACCTATGGTTTTTTCAGTGAATTTCTAAGGTTTTTAAATGCTAATTTCTAACTATAACGTGCATGAAACCTATGGTTTTTTCAGTGAATTTCAAAGGTTTTTAAATGCTAATTTCTAACTATAACGTGCCTGAAACCTATGGTTTTTTCAGTGAATTTTAAAGGTTTTTAAATGCTAATTTCTCACTATAACGTGTCTAAAACCTATGGTTTTTCAGTGAATTTCAAAGGTTTTTAAATGCTAATTTCTAACTATAACGTGCCTGAAACCTATGGTTTTTAAGTGAATTTCAAAGGTTTTTAAATGCTAGTTTCTAACTATGCCTACAGAGGTAGGACATGTGAAGAAAGAAGAAAAACGCACAGAAAGAAGCAAAAGAAATGCAGAAAGAAGCAACAGAAGTCCACAAAGACGAAGAAAAGTGCAGGAAGAAGCAAGACATGTGCAGAAAGAACCAACAGAGGAGCAGAAAGAGGCCTTGTTGCAAAATCATCCTGTGCCCACAACTTTTTCAGACGGGTACTGGTGGTAACTGACTCTGACTAACCAGGCCTAGAGCCAGTGCTATGCTAAAAGACACTTAGAATACAGTGAAAACACCTACATACACTAGGGAACACTATGCGTTGGGGTACCCCTGTGATTAGCATGACCTCCTCTGTAAGGCCCTAGTACATAATAGGGCAGGGGGATTAAAACTACCTCTAAGTCAGAGGTCCAGAAATATGCTACTTTAACTAGTAGTCACGTTTGCAGAGTGGTGGAGAAAGGGTGCTGGGCGTCCAACCAACGCTCAGGTATTCCGCTGCGTAGGACTTACAGGAGGTACCAGGAGGGATTCTTGGCCCCCAAACTCCCTCAGGACTAAATTGGACTTCATCCCCCATCCCGCAGTTTGCCACGAGGCACGTTTGCAGAGTGGTAGAGAAAGGGGTCCATGGCCTCCGAAGACGTCTTAGCAATCCCACTGTGTGGGACTTACTCGAGGTAACAAGATGGGTAGTTGGCCCCCAAGGACATCCTTGGGGGCCAACTTCCCAAACTATTACCTCCAGTCAGTCCCACACAGCAGCACTGGTAAGTACTCGTACCAGGCCACGCCCACTTTGCCCATCACTCTACAAACGCGCTCCCTGGCACGCTCTTGGATGGGGATTGAAGTCCCCTTCACTGCTGGGAGTCCTTTAGGGGCCAACTAGCCTACCTTTTACCTCCAGTAAGCCCCACGCAGTGGGATTGGTGAGAGGTAGACAAAGGCCATGCCCCCTTTCTCCACCACTCTGCAAACACGCCCCCTGGCGCGTTGTAAGTTGAGGAATTAAGTCCCCTTGAATCCTGAGGGTCCCTGGGGTCCAACTAGCCCACCAGGTACCTCCAGTATGCGCCACAGAGCTGCGTTGCAGAGAGGTGTAAAAGGGGCGTGGCCTGGACCACCTCTCTGCAACGCAGGCCTGTGGCGCTTACTGGAGGTACCTGGTGGGCTAGTTGGCCCCAGGGACCCTCAGGATTGAAGGGAATTAATTCCCCAACTTAAAACGTGCCACAGGGCCTGTTTGCACACATGTCACCTCAGGCCCCGCCCCTCCCTTCACCACTGTGCAAATGCGCCCTGTGGCGCGTTTTAAGTTGGGGGATAAAGTCCCCTTGAATCCTGAAGGTCCCTGGGGTCCAACTAGCCCACCAGGTACCTCCAGTAAGCACCACAGAGCTGCGTTGCAGAGAGGTGTAAAAAGGGGCGTGGCCTGGACCACCTCTCTGCAACGCAGCCCTGTGGCGCTTACTGGAGGTACCTGGTGGGCTAGTTGGCCCCCAGGGACCCCCAGTATTGAAGGGGAATTAATTCCCTAATTTAAAACGCGCCACAGAGCGCGTTTGCAGAGTGTTGCTGGGAGGGGGCAGGGCCTCCGGCACGATCGCGTCTTTTTTTTTTTTTTTTAAAGGGGGGCTGTGTGGCCCCCCTTCTTTTTCCTTTTTTTGGGCCCTGGGGACCCCATCCCCCAGTTCCTGACCCCTATCTTTTTCAAAAATGGAAGGGGGCCGCGTGGCCCCCCTCCCGAGGCCATATTCGGCCCGGGCACCCCATCCCTGGGGCATGGCCAGTGTTTATTTTTTTGTAAAATATATTTGGAGGGGGCTGCGTGGCCCCCTCCTCAGGCCATTTATGGCCCCGGGACCCCATCCCCGGGGCCGGCCTTTGCGTGTTTTTAAAAAAAAAAAAATTTGGGGGGGAGGGGGGCCACGTGGCTCCCCTCCCGGGCCACTTCTAGCCCGGGGACCCCATCCCCGGGGCAGGCCCTATCCATTGGGGACCGTGGGGGGAGCCCCAATGCCCCCACGGTCCCGCCGGCTCCCCTCGTCCTGCAGGAGCCGGCATTGCTTTTCCACATGGGGAGCTGCTGACATGCAGCTCCCCTTGTGGAAAAGCTCCCGCCCTAAACAGCAGTGTCCCGGGGGTGGGCACCCCGGGACACTGCAGGAGCCGACCCTTGGGGGTGGCGGTCCCCAGGGCCATCAAGGGCTCCAGGAGGGGGGCCGCGCGGCCCCCCTCCCACCTATTGCACAGCCCCGGGAGGTGGTGGTCCCGGGGCTCGGGGGTCCGTGACGGACCCCGCATTTGAATATTAGTGCCCCGGGAGGTGGCGGTCCCGGGGGCATGTGGGGGCTCGAGCCCCCCCACACAGGTGTATTTAAAAAAAAAATAAAAGCCCCGGGGGTGGCGGTCCCCTTGCAGCGGGGGCCATGTGCCCCCACAAAATAATTAATAAAACCCTGGGGGGTGGTGGTCCCCGGGGCTTGGGGGGTCTATGGAGGCCCCACACGTAAAATAAGAAGCCCGGGGTGGCGGTCCCGGGGCTGCGGGAGGCCGTGTGCCCCGCAAATGTTATGGAAAGCCCCGGGGGTGGCGGTCCCCGGGCTGTGGGGGCCTCCTGGGCCCCGCAATTACATTATTGCATGCCACCGGGACTTGGCCCACCCGGGGGCTAAATAATAACGAAGCGCGGGAGTCCGCGCTGTTTTTTTTAATTTTTGGCCGAAATTCGCGCTGGGTGAGCGAATCTCGCCGATTTCTTTTTGTTAAAAATGCTTTTTTTGGCCCTGGGGGTCCTTGTGGGACCCCCTGAGCAGGCCTAGGGGGTCAGGGTGTTTCTACCCTGCCTCCTTTTCTTGTTTTTCACGTTTCTTTTTCTCTTTTCTTGTGACTCGGTTCTACCGAGTCACAAGATGGCTGCCAACACTTCCTGGTTTGGAGTGTTGACAGTCAATTAGAATAAAGCTCGTGGTCGGGAGGGTCCGCGGATCCACTGCGTCTCTATATATCGAAACTTTTATTTTTTGACTTTCTCAGCAACTACTGAATGGATTTACACCATTTAAAAAAAGGGCGCTTTCTGAACCAAGCACTAACTTTTTGCCAAATTTGGTGTAATTCCGTTCAGCAGTTCGAGCTGTAGCCGTGTCTAAAGTTTCCTATGGGAAATTCATTTTTTGCCCTCTTTTTTTTTAATTTCTCAGGATCTACTGAACAGATTTACACCATTTAACAGTTCAGGCTGTAGCCGTGTCTAAAGTTTCCTATGGAAAATAACATGGAAAAAACACGTTTTGGGACCCCCCTTTTTTCTCGGCCCCCGCTTGGCGAATCACCCCGAAACTTTCAGGATAGGAGCTGACCGGAGCGCCCCACGAGTTTTGAAAATGTCGCGATGATTCGTCATCTGGCGCCAAAGTTATTGGGAAAACAAAAAACTCTTTTCCTATGGAAACTAGGTCCTAACTATAACTATCTACTGGCGACCGCCAGTAGATAATATATATATATATATATATATATATATATATATATATATATATATATATATATATATATATATCCAGTATACTCCGTTTCACCTTCAATCTCCACAAGAACGGAAACAGACCACAATACGTGCTTAAGAATTTTTATTGGTGCACAGCCATAACGCGTTTCAACTCTCTTCGAGCCTTGATCACAAATTATAAAATTCACTGAAAAAACCACAGGTTTCAGGGACGTTATAGTTAGTTGGACATTTCACTTGGACAAAACCAGAGAAATTTGGCCGTTATAGTTAGTTGAGCTAACTATAACTCACGCCCCCACAATGCACTGCTGATGACGTCACATTTTACATCATTCATGACATGGTCAGTGACATCACTGATTACATCACTGATGACATCTCAATTGACATCACTGATGACATCACTGATGACATCATCCATGACTGTCTGTTTCTGTAAAGTTTAAATATGTTTTAAATATATATTTGCCAAGGTGTATTGAAGAATGAGTGGGTGTATAAGTGTCTGAATGGATGATTTAGTAGGTGTGTGACTGACTGTATAAGTGAGTGATTAAATGTGTCTTACTGAATGCATGGGTTAGTGACTAAACTGTGTGAATGTCTGTATCAGTCTGTCAGTTGGTGTGTAAGCGGCTACATGGGTTGGTGAGTAGCTACAAGAGTGTTTATATGGGTTATTGAATGCTTGGCTGAGTATCCGTATGGGTACCTGAGTGTCTGTGTGGGTGGGTGGTGGGTGTGTGACTCTGTGCATAGATGTGTGAGTGGGTGATTCACTGGGTGTATGGGTTCAAGAGTGCACCTGTGAAGGACTGTATGGGTGGGTGAGTGTGTGTATGGGTGTGTTGGTGAGTGAATGGATGTCTCAGTGGTACATGTGTGAGTAACTACATATGTGAAAGGCAGTATATGTGAGTGTTGGAGTATATAAATGACTATATGTGAGAATAAGTGATTGTGAGAGTGGCTGTATGGATGAGTGTGTGCTTGTATCAGTCATTATATAAGAGAGTAAGTATGTGTTAGTATCTGTATGAATAAGTGAGGTGGTGTGTGTATAACTGTATAGGTGTGTAAATGGGAGTGTGATTGATTCTTGGCATGACTGACTAGGTATGTGAGTAACTCTATGGATGAGTGGCGGTGTGTGAGTGTCTGTATAGGTGTATGAGTGCAAATGATAGCGCTGTATTGATGAGTGACTGTATGGGTGAATGAGTGGATGTGTGTGTAGACCTAGGAATCAGTGAGTGGGTATGTAGTAACTGGTATTGATGTGTCTATGGTTTAGAAAATGGTAGTCTGTATTTTAGAGTGGGTGTATCAAAGGTTATATTAGGGTTATATTAGGGTGAGGAGGTGCATCAGATTATCACGTGGATGAATTCATCAGTGATGTCATCAGTGATGTCATTTGAGATCTCATCAGTGATGTCATTGACCATGTCATGAATGATGTAATGTGTGACGTTATTAGCAGTGCATTGCGGGGGCGCGAGTTATAGTTAGCTCAACTACCTATAAAGGCCGAATTTCTCTGGTTTTGTACGAGTGAAATGTCCAACTAACTATAACGTCCCTGAAACCTGTGTTTCTTTCTGTGAATTTCTAAGGTTTTTTAAATGCTAATTTCTAACTATAATGTCCCTGAAACCTATGGTTTTTTCAGTGAATTTCAAAGGTTTTTTAAATGCTAATTTCTAACTATAACGTCCCTGAAACCTACGTTTTTCAGTGAATTTCTAAGGTTTTAAATGCTAATTTCTAACTATGCCTACAGAGGTAGGACATGTGTAGAAAGAGGAAGAAAGGCGCAGAAAGAAGCAAGAAAAATGCAGAAAGAGGCAACAGAAGTCCAGAAAGACGAAGAAAAGTACAGAAAGAAGCAAGAGATATGCAGAAAGAACCAACAGAGGTGCAGAAAGTGGCCTTATTGCAAAGTCATCCTGTGCCCCCAACTTTTTGTTGACTGGTACTGGTGGTAACTGACTCTGACTAACCAGGCCCGGAGCCAGTGCTGTGCTGAAAGACACTTAGAATACAGTGAAAAAACCTACATACACTAGGGTACACTATGGGTTGGGGTACCCCTGTGATTGGCATGACCTCCCCTGTAAGTCCCTAGTACAAAATAGGGCAGGGGGATTAAAACTACCTCTAAGTCAGGTGCAGAAAGAGGCAAGAGAAGCACATAAAGAAGCAACAGAGGTGCAGAAAGACGCAAGAGAGGTGCAGAAAGAAGCAAGAGAAGTGCAGAAAGAGGCAAGAGAGGTGCAGAAAGAGGCAAGAGAGCCACAGAAAGAGGCAGAAGGGGTGCAGAAAGAAGCAAGTGAAGTACAGAAAAAAGCAAGAGCAGTGCAGAAAGAACCAACAGAGGTGCAAAAGAGGCAAGATGTGTGCTGAAAAAGGTTGAAGAGGTGCAAAAAGAGGCAAGAGAGGTACAGAAAGAGGCAGGAGGGATGCAGAAAGAAGGAAGAGAAGTGCAGAAAGAAGCAACAGAGGGCTGAAAGAGGCGCAAAGGGTGCAGAAAGAGCAAGAGAAGTACAGAAAGAACCAACAGAGGTACAGAAAGAGGCAAGAGAGTTACAGAAACAGGCAGGAAAGGTACAGAAAGAGGGAACAGGGGTGCAGAAAGAGGCAAGAGAGGTGCAGAAAGAGGCAAGAGAAGTGCAGAAAGAGGCAAGAGAATTGCTGAAAGAAGCAACAGAGGTGTAGAAAGTAGCAAGAGAAGTGCAGAAAGAGGCAAGTGAGGTGCAGAAAAAAGCAAGAGCAATGCAGAAAGAACCAACAGAGGTGCAAGAAGAAGCAAGAGGGGTGCAGATAAAGATAGGAGAGGTGCACAAAGAGGCAACAGAGGTGCAGAAAGGCAAGAGAGTTGAAGAAAGAGGAAAGAGGGGTGCAGAAAGAGACAAGAGGGGTGTATAAAGAAGGAAGTGAGGTGCAGAAACAGGTAACAGAGGTGCAGGAAGATGCAAGAGAGGTGCAGAAACAAGCAAGAGAAGTGCAGAAAGAGGCAAGAGAATTGCTGAAAGAAGCAACAGAGGTGTGGACAGAAGCAAGAGAAGTGCAGAAAGAGGCAAGTGAGGAGCAGAAATAAACAAGACATGAAGAATGAACCAACAGAGGTGCAAGAAAGAGAGGTGAAGAAAGAGGAAAGAGGGGTACAGAAAGAGGCAAGAGAGGTGCAGAAACAAGCAAGAGAAGTGCAGAAAGAGGCAAGAGAATTGCTGAAAGAAGCAACAGAGGTGTGGACAGAAGCAAGAGAAGTGCAGAAAGAGGCAAGTGAGGTGCAGACATAAACAAGACGGTGAAGAATGAACCAACAGAGGTGCAAAAAGAGGCAAGAGGGGTGCAGAAAAAGGTAGAGAAGTGCGGAAAGAGGCAAGAGAATTGCTGAAAGAAGCAACAGAGGGCTGAAAGAGGCGCAAAGGGTGCAGAAAGAGGAAGAGAAGTACAGAAAGAACCAACAGAGGTACAGAAAGACGCAAGAGAGTTACAGAAACAGGCAGGAAAGGTACAGAAAGAGGGAACAGGGGTGCAGAAAGAGGCAAGAGAGGTGCAGAAAGAGAAAAGAGAGGTGCAGAAAGAGGCAAGAGAAGTGCAGAAAGAGGCAAGAGAATTGCTGAAAGAAGCAACAGAGGTGTAGAAAGAAGCAAGAGAAGTGCAGAAAGAGGCAAGTGAGGTGCAGAAAAAAGCAAGAGCAATGCAGAAAGAACCAACAGAGGTGCAAGAAGAAGCAAGAGGGGTGCAAAAAAAGATAGGAGAGGTGCACAGAGAGGCAACAGAGGTGCAGAAAGGCAAGAGAGGTGAAGAAAGAGGAAAGAGGGGTACAGAAAGAGACAAGAGGGGTGCAGAAAGAAGCAAGTGAGGTGCAGAAACAGGTAACAGAGGTGCAGGAAGACGCAAGAGAGGTGCAGAAACAAGCAAGAGAAGTGCAGAAAGAGGTAAGAGAATTGCTGAAAGAAGCAACAGAGGTGTGGACAGAAGCAAGAGAAGTGCAGAAAGAGGCAAGTGAGGTCCAGAAATAAACAAGACGGTGAAGAATGAACCAATAGAGGTGCAAGAAAGAGAGGTGAAGAAAGAGGAAAGAGGGGTACAGAAAGAGGCAAGAGGGGTGCAGAAAGAAGCAAGTGAGGTGCAGAAAGAGGTAACAGAGGTGCAGCAAGATGCAAGAGAGGTGCAGAAACAAGCAAGAGAAGTGCAGAAAGAGGCAAGAGAATTGCTGAAAGAAGCAACAGAGGTGTGGACAGAAGCAAGAGAAGTGCAGAAAGAGGCAAGTGAGGTGCAGAAATAAACAAGACAGTGAAGAATGAACCAACAGAGGTGCAAAAAGAGGCAAGAGGGGTGCAGAAAAAGGTAGAGAAGTGCGGAAAGAGGCAAGAGAATTGCTGAAAGAAGCAACAGAGGTGTAGAAAGAAGCAAGAGAAGTGCAGAAAGAGGCACGTAGGGTGCAGAAAGAAGCAAGAGCAGTCCAGAAAGAAACAACAGAGGTGCACAAAGAGGCCACAGAGGTGCAGAAAGAAGCAAGAGAGGTGCAGAAATAGGGAAGGGGGTGCAGAAAGTGGCAAGAGAGGTGTAGAAAGAAGCAAGTGAGGTGCAGAAAGAGGCAACAGAGGTGCAGATAGACGCAAGAGAGGTGCAGAAACAAGCAAGAGAAGTACAGAAAGAGGCAAGAGAATTGATGAAAGAACCAACAGAGGTGCAAAAAGATATAAGAGGGGTGCAGAAAAGGTAGGAGAGGTGCACAAGGAGGCAAGAGAGGTACAGAAAGAGGCAGGAGGGGTGCAGACAGAAGAAAGATCAGTGCAGAAAGAAGCAACAGAGGTGCTGAAAGAGGCGCGAAGGGTGCAGAAAGAGCACGAGAAGTGCAGAAAGAACCAACGGAGGTACAGAAAGAGGCAAGAGAGGTGCAGAAACAGGCAGGAAAGGTGCAGATAGAGAAAAGAGGGGTGCAGAAAGAGGCAAGAGGGGTGCAGAAAGAAGGAAGAGAAGTGCAGAAAGAAGCAAGAGAATTGCTGAAAGACGCAAACAGAGGTGTAGAAAGAAGCAAGAGAAGTGCAGAAAGAAGCAAGTGAGGTGCAGAAAAAAGGAAGAGCAGGGCAGAAAGAACCAACAGAGGTACAAAAAGAAGCAAGAGGGGTGCAGAAAAAGGTAGTAGAGGTGCACAAAGAGGCAACAGATGTGCAGAAAGAGGCAAGAGAGGTGCAGAAAGAGGGAAGATGTGTGCAGAAAGAGGCAACAGAGGTGCAGAGAAACACAAGACAGGTGCAGAAACAAGCAAGAGAAGTGCAGAAAGAGGCAAGAGAATTGCTGAAAGAACCAACAGAAGTGCAAAAAGAAGCAAGAGGAGTAAAGAAAAAGGTACGAGAGATGCACAAAGTGTAAAGAGAGGTACAGAAAAAGGCAGGAGGGGTGCAGAAAGAAGGAAGAGAAGTGCAGAAAGAAGCAACAGAGGTGCAGAAAGAGGCGCAAAGGGTGCAGAAAGAGCAAGAGAAGTGCAAAAAGAACCAACAGATGTACATAAAGAGGAAAGAGAGGTACCGAAACAGGCAGGAAAGGTGCAGAAAGAGGGAACAGGGCTGCAGAAAGAGGCAAGAGAGGTGCAGAAAGAGAAAAGAGGGGTGCAGAAAGAGGCAAGAGGGGTGCAGAAAGAAGCAAGTGAGGTGCATAAAGAGGCAACAGAGGTGCAGAAAGACGCAAGAGAGTTACAGAAACAAGGAAGAGAAGTGCAGAAAGAGGCAAGAGAATTGCTGAAAGAAGCAACAGAGGTGTGGAAAGAAGCAAGAGAAGTGCAGAAAGAGGCATGTGAGGTACAGAAAGAAGCAAGAGAAGTGCAGAAAGAGGCAAGTGAGGTGCAGAAAGAAGCAAGAGCAGTGCAGAAAGAACCAACAGAGGAGCAAAAAGAAGCAAGAGAGGTGCAGAAAAAGGTAGGAGAGGCACAAAGAGGCAACAGAGGTGAATAAAGAGGGAAGAGGGGTGCAGAAAGAGGGAAGAGGGGTGCAGAAAGAAGGAAGAGAAGTGCAGAAAGAAGCAACAGAGGTGCTGAAAGAGGCGTGAACGGTGCAGAAAGAGCAAGAGTAGTGCAGAAAGAACCAACAGAGGTACAGAAAGAGGAAAGAGAGGTGCAGAAACAGGCAGGAAAGGTGTAGAAAGAGGAAACAGGGGTGCAGAAAGAGGCAAGAGGGGTGAAGAAAAAGGCAAGAGGGGTGCAGAAAGAAGCAAGTGAGGTGCAGAAAGAGGCAACAGAGGTACAGAAAGAGGCAAGAGAATTGCTGAAAGAAGCAACAGAGGTGTGGAAAGAAGCAAGAGAAGTGCAGAAAGAGACAAGTGAGGTGCAGAAAGAAGCAAGAGAAGTGAAGAAAGGACCAACAGAGGTGCATAAATAAGCAAGAGGGGTGCAGAAAAAGGTAGGACAGGTGCACAAAGAGACAACAGAGGTGCAGAAAGAGGCAAGAGAGGTGCAGAAAGAGGGAAGAGGGGTGCAGAAAGAGGCAAGAGGGGTGCAGAAAGAAGCAAGTGACGTGCAGAAAGAAGCAACAGAGGTGCAAAAAGACACACAAGAGGTGCAAAAACAAGCAAGAGAAGTGCAGAAAGAGGCAAGAGAATTACTGAAAGAACCAACAGACGTGCAAAAAGAAGCAAGAGGGGTGCAGAAAAAGGTAGGAGTTATGCGCAAAGAGGCAAGAGAGGTACAGAAAGAGGCAGGAGGTGTGCAGAAAGAAGGAGGAGAAGTGCCGAAAGAAGCAACTGAGGTGCTGAAAGAGATGCAGGGTGCAGAAAGAGCAAGAGAAGTGCAGAAAGAACCAACAGAGGTACAGGAAGAGGCAAGAGAGGTACAGAAACAGGCAGGAAAGGTGCAGAAAGAGGGAACAGGGGTACAGAAAGAGGCAAGAGAGGTACAGAAAGAGAAATGAGGGGTACAGAAAGAGGCAAGAGGGGTGCAGAAATAAGCAAGTGAGGTCCAGAGAGAGGCAACAGAGGTGCAGAAAGATACAAGAGAGGTGCAGAAAGATCCAACAGAGATGCACAAAGAAGCAACAGTGGTGCAGAAACAAGCAAGAGAAGTGCAGAAAGAAGCAACAGAGGTGTGGAAAGAAGCAAGAGAAGTGCAGAAAGAGGCAAGTGAGGTGTAGAAAAAAGCAAGAGCAGTGCAGAAAGAACCAAAAGAGATGCACAAAGAAGCAACAGAGGCGCAGAAACAAGCAAGAGATGTGCAGAAAGAGGCAAGAGAATTGATGAAAGAACCAACAGAGGTGCAAAACGAAGCAAGAGGGGTACAGAAAAAGGTAGGAGAGATGCACAAAGAGGCAAGAGAGGTGCAGAAAGAGAAAAGAGGGGTGCAGAAAGAGGCAATAGGGGTGCAGAAAGAAGCAAATGAGGTGCAGAAAGAAGCAACAGAGGTGCAGAAAGACGCAAGAGAGGTACTGAAACAAGCAAGAGAAGTGCAGAAAGAGGCAACAGAATTGCTGAAAGAAGCAACAGAGGTGTGGAAAGAAGCAAGAGAAGTGCAGAAAGAGGCAAGTGAGATTGAGAAAGAGGCAAGAGAGGTGCAGAAAATGCCAAGAGAAAAGGAGAAAGAGGCAAGAGGGATGCAAAAAAGGGAAAAAAGGGTGCAGCAAGAAGCAAGAGAGGTGCTGAAAGAAGCAAGAGAAGTGCAGAAAGAAGCAAGAGAGGTACAGAAAGAGGAAAGACAAGTGCACAAAGAGACAACAGCGGTGCAGAAAGAGGCAACTGGGGTGCAGAAAGAAGCAAGAGAGGTGCAGAAAGAGGCAATATCAGTGCAGAATGAAGCAACAGAGGTGCAGAATGAGGCAAGAGGGGTGCAGAAAGAGGAGAGAGAAGTGCAGAAAGAATCAAAAGAGGTGCTCAAAGAGGCAAGAAGGGTGCAGAAAGAGGCAAGAGCAGTGCAGAAAGAATCAAGTGAGGTGCAGAAGGAGGCAAGAGAACTGCAGAAAGAGGCAAGAGAGTTGCAGAAACAGGCAAAAGGGGTGCAGAAAGAGGGAACAGGTGTGAAGACGGAGGCAAGAGAGGTGCAGGAAGAGGGAAGAGGGGTACAGAATGAGGCAAGAGGGATGCAGCAATTTACAACAGAGGTGTAAAAAGAAGCAAGAGTAGTGCAGAAAAAACCAATAGAGGTGCAGATAGAGTCCAGAGGGGTACAGAAGAAGGCAAGAAAAGTGAGGAAAGAAGTAAAAGAGGTGCAGAAAGAGGAAAAGGAACTGCAGAAAAAGGCAAGAGGGGTGCAGAAAGAAGCAAGAGAAGTGCAGAAAGAAGCAGGAGAAGTGCAGAATGAAGCAACAGAGGTGCAGAAAAAGGCAAGAGGGGTGCAAAAAGAGAAGTGCAATAAAGAAGCAACAGAGGTGCAGTAGGAGGCAAGAGAAGTGCAGAAAGAGACAAGAGAGTTGCAGAAACAGGCAAAAGAGGTGCAGAAAGAAGCAAGAGCAGTGCAGAAAGAACCAACAGTGGTGTAGAAGGAGGCAAGAGGGGTATTGAAAGAGGAAAGAGGGGTGCTGAAATAGGAAGAGGAGTGCAGAAAGAACCAAGAGACGTGCAGGAAGAGGGAAGAAGGGTGCAGAAAGAGACACGAGGGGTGCAGAAAGAAGGAAGAGAAGTGCAGAGAGAAGCAACAAAGGTGCTGAAAGAGGCATGGACGGTGCAGAAAGAGGCAAGAGAAGTGCAGAAAGAAGCAACAGAGGTACAGAAAGAGGCAGGAGTGGTACAGATAGAGGGAAGAGAGGTGTAGAAAGAGGCAAGAGAGTTGCACACAGAGGGAAGAGGGGTACAGAAAGAGGCAAGAGGGGTGCAGAAAGAAGCAAGTGAGGTGCAGAAAGAGGCGAGAGGTGCAGAAAGAGGCAAGAGAGGTGCAGAAACAGGCAAGAGAAGTGTAGAAAGAGGCAAGAGAATTGCTGAAAGAAGCAACAGAAGTGTAGAAAGAAGCAAGAAAAGTGCAGAAAGAGGCAAGTGAGATGCAGAAAGTGGCAAGTGAGATGAAGAAAGAGGCAAGTGAGGTGCAGAAAGAGGGAAGACGAGTGCAGAAAGATACAACAGGGGTGCAGAAAGAAGCAAGACAGGTGCAGAAAGAAGCATGGGAAGTGCAGAATGAAGCAACAGGGGTGCAAAAAGAGGCAAGAGAAGTACAGAAAGAAGCAACAGAGGTGCAGAAGGAGGCAAGAGAACAGCAAAAAGAGGCAAGCAAGTTGCAGAAACAGGCAAGAGAGGTGCAGAAAAAGGGAGCAGGGGTGCAGAAAGAGGCAAGAGAGGTGCATAAAGAGGCAAGAGTATTGCATAAAGAGGGAAGAAGGGTGCATAAAGAGGCAAGAGGAGTTCAGAAAGAAGCAACAGAATTGCGGAAAGAAGCAAGAGAAGTACAGAAAGAAGCAACAGAGGTGCAAAAAGAGGCAAGAGGGGTGCAGAAAGAGGCAAAAGAAGTACAGAAAGAAGAAACAGAGGTGCAGAAAGAGGCAAGAGGAGTGCAGAAAGAGGGAAGAGGGGTGCAGAAAGAGGCACAAGGGGTGCAGAAAGAAACAAGAGAGGTGCAGAAAGAAGCAAGAGAAGTGCATAAAGAAGCAACAGAGATGCAGAAAGGGGGAAGTGGGGAGGAGAAAGAGGCAAGAGGGATACAGAAAGAAGCAAGAGAGTTGCAGAAAGAAACAAAAAAAATGCAGAAAGAAGGAACAGAGGTGCAGATAAGGCAAGAGGCGAGCAGAAAGAGGCACAAGGGTTGCAGAAAGAAGGGACAGAGGTAAAGAAAGAAGCAAGAAAAGTGCAGAAAGAAGCAACAGAGATGCAAAAAGGGGGAGCAGTGGTGGAGTAAGTAGCAAGAGGGGTGCAGAAAGAAGCAAGAGAGGTGCAGAAAGAGGAAGGAGTGGTGCAGAAAGAGGGAAGAGGGGTGCAGAAAGAAGCACAAGTGGTGCAGAAAGAAGCAAGAGAGTTGCAGAAAGAAGCAAGAGTAGTGCAGAATGATGCAACACAGGTGCAGAAAGAGGCAGGAGGGGTGCAAAAAGAGGGAAGAGGGGTGCAGAAAGAGGCACAAGGGGTGCAGAAAGAAGCAAGAGAGGTGCAGAAAGGAGCAGCAGAGTTGCAGAAAGAGAGAAGAGGGGTGGAGAATGTCAAGGCCTTGAATCTACAGGATTGTATGTTGCAATGTATGGTCCACCTCCTTATAGACCCAAGGTCTGGTTAGAATAAACAGACTTAATGGAGTGATCAAGCTGGGGAAGGTAAGGGAGGGAACAGCAGGGAAGGAGACCTGTAACAATGAAAAGGCAAATGATAACACAATTCTAGTAGGCATTCACTGACTATCAAACCTTAATTTATTATATGTTAGATATACCTGAAATAAAGAAAAGGGGTTGCCTTAATCCTATACAGGAAACCTTGTAGCAGGATATCCACTGTGCCATCTATTGAGGGGAGTAAAGAGTACAATACAAGTTCAATGGAATACTCTACTACCAGATTTGCATCCCCTTAACCAGGAAAACGTCTAGGAAACACACCTACCAAAATCATGCATGTGCGAAGAGAAACAGGGGCAGAGAGCTTGCCATCCGGGAACTCTCGAAAAACCCCTGCTGTGAGAAATAGAGACACAGACAGCCCCAGTACATCACAACTGATCAATAACAAAGGTAATGGTTGATTCAACCAATTAGGATAAATGATAATGAACAACTTGGGTGAGAAATACCCTTAGTCTCCTGGGTACGTCCTGCAAAAATCAATAGCCCCAATTCACAAACATTGGATAGTTTAGAACAGACGTACTCCTTTTTAACCTGTATATGTGCCCAAAATAAAGAATGAATAGGTCTCCTTAGGCTGGCATTGCCATCTGATATACACAGCCTACGTAAATGTAGTGAGAGAAAAGAATCATAAGCTCCAAAGTGTAATAGGCAGTGTGTTCTCCCATTCATTTAATGGAAAAGATCGGTAACAGCTATTACATGGCAAGAATCAATACGCTCGTTCTCCCTGCATGAGTTGGGGGCCCCGACTCTCCAACACGGGAGAACAGCGTGAAGTCTGCTATCAGCGCAATCAACAGCCACACAAGCCGAGTGGGCTGTTATAATTGCCCAGTTGAGAGCAGCTGAGAGCCTTTCTGCTCTGTGTTCCACCTGTTCTCCCCGCACAAGTCAAATCACGACTCTCCAACGCGGGAGAACAGCGGGAAATCCACAACACGCAATACGTACGGGAAGCCCAAAGTCCGAGTCAATCCAGTGCGTAGCTCAGAAACAAAAAGGGGATATGGTGCTAGAAGCACCCTTACCGGACCTCCTTCCACCGGCGCAGAAGTTCACCAACAGTTTAATCGGTCCGGACTCAGGTCCCGGAAGCACTTTTGTTTTCAGGCTTCCTCTGACGTGACCACGTCGGGACACGACAAAGGTTCCCTGGCATCATGGGATTTGTAGTTCTCTAGTGAGGATGGATATCGTCGCGCTCTGATATCTCTGGCAGTGTTCTAGCGCAGCCTTGTTCCCCTCCGATGCGCTGCGACAGAGAAAGAGACAAGAGAGGTGCAGAATGAAGCAACAGAGGTGCAGAAAGAGGGAAGAGGGATGGAGAAAGAGGCAAGAGGGGTGCAGAAAGAAGCAAGAGAGGTGCAGAAAGTAACAAAAGTAGTGAATAAAGAAGGAACAGAGGTGCATAAAGAGGCAAGAGGAGTACAGAAAGAGAAGAGGGGTGCAGAAAGAGGCACAAGGGGTGCAGAAAGAAGCAAGAGAGATGTAGAAAGAGGGAAGAGGGGTGGAGAAAGAGGCAAGAGAAGTACAGAAAGAAGCAACAGACATGCAGAGAGGGGGAAGAGGGGTTTAGAAAGAGGCAAGATGGGTGCAGAAAGAAGCAAGAGAGGTGCAGAAATAAACAAAAAAGTGCAGAAAGAAAAAATAGAGGTGCAGAAAGAGGCAGGAGGGGTGCAGAAAGTAGGAAGAGGGGTGCAGAAAGAGTCAAGAGAGGTGCAGAAAGAGGCCTAACGAGGGCAAAAATGGTGCCCTTGTAGGACGTGGTCATGGTGCTCCCGCCCTGAGGCTCCCCAGTGGCTGTCAATGCAGAAAGGGCTGGTGAATGAGAGCACGAGTCTCATAGCATGATTTTTGGGCCGTACCTGTTTGACCAGCTTTGGTGCGGCACTCCGAGAGCTGTACTGTGGACGAAGACGCAAGCGAAGTGGAGACCGTGGACCCGGCTGGCTACACCTCCGATGCTGCGCGGCTCCTTACTCTGGTAGTACCACTCCGACGCTCCCTGCTACAGTGTTGCAGCGGAGAGTTCAAACGAGCCAGAATGCCCAGCCGTGGGTCGGGGAAAGCCGCCCCAAGCACAGGATTGTCAGAAGGACCCTCCTCCTCCTCCCAGGACACTTGTAAGGGGGTGAGAGGAGGGAGAAAGAACCAAGAAGGGGCCATGGAGAAAGGAAGATCCAAGGCTTGAGTGACCGAGACTGGCACTAGGACTCAACCAGGGAGGACTGGGGGACATGGTGGCAGTAAGGGGGGGTCAATCCCTAATCTCCTCGTTATTTTCTGGCAACAATAAGGCTATGTCGGCGGACCATAAGCTGAGCAAGGGGCAAGGGGCATTCGTGGTCAGCAGGCAGGCTGAGAGAAAGACGGACGCCCCCTCCCCGGGAGATCAAGAGGTTCTGGGGTCTGTGAACAATGCCAGCTTTTCTCAAAGTGAGACGTTAACTTCAACTGACGGTTCCCAAACTAATCCCATAACCAATGTAAGGATGCCAGCAGAAATAGCCCCCATTATGGTGAACCCAGTAGATAATAGGGGAGATGGCCCCAGTAAAGTGATTAATAATGGGGGCCAGGGTCAGGACAGGAGCAATCAGTCGCAACCAAGTGAGGGGTATAATGAAGCCCGTGGCCCGTCCCAATCTACAACTGTAGATCTTCAAACGGATTATACCAAGGTCACTACTGGGATTTACTCAGAGCTGACACAAGACCTGGAGAGGGTGGGAAATGAGCTGCTTCCAATATGTACCGCCAAGTCCCCTGATGCCGGAGATAAGTTTTTCTCACTGACGGACGAGTCTGACCCCTCGAGATCTGGAGAGTCATCATCCTCCCTAACTGATAATTTTGATTTAGAATCTTCCTCCAGTGATCCCCCGGAAGAATCAGCTTATGCAACCCAATGCAAGCCGCCAGGGAGAGGATCTCTGGGAAAGAGGCATAAAAGAAGGGGTGCAGGTGGAGAGGCCTCTAAAGGCAGCAGTGGGGATGGCTCTATGGGCAATCTGCACTGGGATTATTCTGCGTCTCCGATGGCGTTCTCCGGGGGGGAGCCTGAGGGACCCTCAAAAGAAGGTACTATGGAATCAGCCGGTATGCATCCACAATCTCCCTCGGTAGAGGGATCTTTGGCGACAATCCTGCAAACAGTCAGGCAAGTTCAAGATGAAGCCAGGAGCTCAAGTCGACGGGCAAGGCTCTGCATGGGACGGTGAAAATTTTTTATAAAACTTGCTCAGAGATTGCTGGCAGACTGACCATGGTGTAAGAACGCACCGAGCATCTGGAGTCCGAGGTTAAGACTTTGAAACTGCAAGAAGCTTTACAGGCAGCAACGATGGTCGATGTCCTCTAGAAGCTTGAGGAGTACGAAAATAGACAGAGGCGCAACAATTTGAGAGTCCTGGGGGTACCTGAGGGAGTGGAACGTCCGGAAGTACGTACATTCATTATATCTCTTTTCAAGGGTGCCTTCCCTGAAAAATCTAATTGGGACTGGAGCATAGAGATCCAACGGGCCAACAGGTTCCTCCTAATGCTGAAGAAATCTCTAACCAATGATGCAGAAAGACCTAGGGCGATCTTGGTATATTTTGGGAATTTGTGGTTGTGGCAAGAAATTTATGACCAAGCACGTCCCAACGCAAAGAAGGTTTTTGGGGATATCTCGTTTTTTGTAAGACCTGACTTTGCCCATTCCACGGTAGAGCGACGGTGGCGGATGCGACAATTGTTCAACCCTTTTCAGCAGCTTGGAGCGGAAGTCTATCTCCTAAATCCTGCTCACCTAAAAGTGACTTATAAAGGGCAGACACTAAGTTTTACCTCTGAAATTGGCACTCAGGAGTACTTGAAAGAAATTGGTGGTGGAGGAATGGGCTAAATATAACGTGTTAAATATGTAATGATTTTTATTCCTTGTCCCCGGGTGAAACGATCTAGTATCACCGCCAGGTAGATGGTAATTATTGTGGGCCTTCAAGTGTGAAGTAGTCTTTATATGCTCTGGGCGGCAAGGGATTTTTTTAGGCTAAGGTCTCTTTTTTACTTTTTTTCTTTTTTCTTCCCTGCTCTTTCTTTTCTTTGTATGTTACTGGGGGGGCGTTGCGGGTTGGGAGCAACCAGAAATGCACTCTTGCATAGGCAACATCATTAAGGCTTCTTGCCGGATTACTTATTTGGTGGAGGGGGAGGAGGGAGGGGGCTATGGGAGGGGGAGTGGGTGGGGGGATGGGGATGGCGCTACATGGGAAGATATTGGGATATAAGAAAACACAAGTTGAGATAGTGGAACTAAGGACAGGAAGATTTCATGGGGTGGCTAGTGGCAAGTGGCAAGTCTGTAACCATGAGATATGTATTAGAGAATTTTGGAAATTGGGCCAATGAGTAGATTAAGAGTTGCCACAGTGAATATTTGTGGCCTTAATGGCAAGAAGAAAAGAGCTAGGGTAGCCTTGGAACTGCAAGTGTTAAAAGCGGATATAGTATGCCTCCTAGAGACTCACGTAGAGGGAGCACAGTTGTCTCTGTTGGACCCTCTGGGTTTTAAATTGGGAGCTGGCACATGTCAACACATGCAGACTTGTG
Organism: Calotriton arnoldi; assembly: GCA_963921515.1. Taxonomy (NCBI): domain Eukaryota; kingdom Metazoa; phylum Chordata; class Amphibia; order Caudata; family Salamandridae; genus Calotriton; species Calotriton arnoldi. The sequence goes on along the minus strand of CAWUFW010012850.1, from coordinate 83,132 downwards.
GGGTAGCAGTCTTGGCTAAAATGGATTTGATTCAGTGTTTTTCTTGTAGTCGTACTGATAGTCTGGGGAGGTGGGTTCTACTGGAATTTTGGTCAAATACCTGTATCTTTACACTATGCTCCTTATGTGGGCCAATTTTTGATGATGCTGGGCTATATGAGTGGTTGAATAATGAACTAGTGTCCTGGCCGGCTCCCATAATCCTATGTGGAGATCTAAACATTAACTTGTCTACTAGCTGGTCGTGGGAGGAGCAATACAAGTATCATGGTAGGAAGCCCAGGGTGTTCCGGTCTCTTAGGAATATCTGCAAAGATTACACTTTGTTGGATGTGTGGCAGAACAAGAGGCCGAGCGAACATGGCTTTACTTTTTTTTCCTCACCCCATCAATCACATGCCCATCTTGACTTTTTCTTTATCTCACATGATTTAATTCAAGACTGCGAGATTGAGATTTTCCCCCGGATCATGTCTGATCATAACCCCCTAGTCTTGGTGATCAAAGAGGGTTCCCCCCGTAGAAGATGCAGTCAATGGAGTTTTGAGTGGGCCTTATTGGTAAATGATGAACATCTAACACACATGAGATCTTGGATAGAAATGTTCCTTAGTGAAAATCTGAGTAGCACCTCCCTCGAAATAGTTTGGGATACATTAAAAGCTGGGATCCGGGGGGAAACTCTTCAGTTTTCCCTAACTAGGGCGAGGAAAGAAAAACAAAAGATGCAAGAATTATATGCCCTTTTAGTCCTGGAAGAAGAGAAATTAATAACAGCAACACAAGAGGGGGTGATAGCCAAGAAGCACAGATTGGGGTCATGATCGCTAAAACAACCATAAATGATATAGCGATAAAGAATACAGCAGCAACATTTTTAGTTCATAGAGAGCAGGTATATGAATATGGGGAACAAGTTGGGCATGTACTAGCCATAAGGACCAGGCAAAAGATCGACCAGAATGAAGTTAGGGAGATTAGGGATCCAGACTTGGGCATGATTTCTGATCCAAACGGTATAAGATCAGCATTTAAAAGATTCTAACAGAAGCTGTATCTGGAAACTGGTACGGGGGTTCAGGATGACATCTCTAATTATTTGGATACAAGTGCAATCATGAAATTTGATGAAGAAGAACTGGCTGGTCTGGAAGGGATCCCTCAGTGGGAAGTGACTCTAACTGCTATCACCTCTTTGGCAACTGGGAAAGCCGTTGGTGAAGACGGCATTCCAACAGAATTTTATAGAACATTTGCTTCAGAATTTAGGGACTGTTTTACCAGACTGTTTAAACATATCTTTGAAGGCAATAAACCTCCTCCTTCATGGTCTCAAGCAAAGATGTGGTCTTCCCAAAAAAGAACAAATCTGTGAGGGAACTCGGGTCCTATAGGCCGATTACGCTTATTAATGGGGACACAAAAATGTATTCTAAAATCTTAGCCTCCCGTCTGTCCCCTATTATTAATACAGTAGTAAGTGGCCGGCAACACAGATTTATACTCAGGAAAAGTACTACGGACCACATTAGACGAGTAATAACGCTGTTCGATGCCGCAGAGGTAGCAGGAGACCCTATGGCCTTAATTCTGCTAGATGCTGAGAAGGCGTAAATAGGGTCTCCTGGGGCTACCTGTGGAAAGATGCACTACATCGACCAAGATGCCCAGAGGTAATGACGCTGAGACGTGATGACAGTGTGCTCCTACCCCCTTTCACTGTTTAAAAGGCTCCCTCGAGCCACCTGAGCTGACGAGCTTGGGAGCGCCTGCATGCCCTGAGTGGAATTATGCCTGTGAAAATTAAGCGGCAGCATGTCCAGCAACCTGCGACCTTTTCCCTACTGATGACGGAGGAATCCAGAAACACGTGTCTAGGGATACGCGATAACAAATTAAGGCATTAGCCTATTATTACTACGAACTTTGCTCTGAACTGAAAATGATGCACTACATCGACCAAGATGCCCAGAGGTAATGACGCTGAGACGTGATGACAGTATGCTCCTACCCCGTTTCACTGTTTAAAAGGCTCCCTCGAGCAGCCTGAGCTGACGAGCTTGGGAGCGCCTGCATGCCCTGAGTGGAATTATGCCTGTGAAAATTAAGCTGCAGCATGTCCAGCAACCTACGACCTTTTCCCTACTGATGACAGAGGAATCCAGAAACACGTGTCTAGGGATACGCGATAACAAATTAAGGCATTAGCCTATTATTACTACGAACTTTGCTCTGAACTGAAAATGAGGCACTACATCGACCAAGATGCCCAGAGGTAATGACGCTGAGACGTGATGACAGTGTGCTCCTACCCCCTTTCACTGTTTAAAAGGCTCCCTCGAGCCGCCTGAGCTGACGAGCTTGGGAACGCCTGCATGCCCTGAGTGGAATTATGCATGTGAAAATTAAGCGGCAGCATGATCAGCAACCTACGACCTTTTCCCTACTGATGACGAAGGAATCCAGAAACACGTGTCATGGGATACACGATAACAAATTAAGGCATTAGCCTATTATTACTACGAACTTTGCTCTGAACTGAAAATGATGCACTACATCGACCAAGATGCCCAGAGATAATGACGCTGAGACATGATGACAGTGTGCTCCTACCCCCTTTCACTGTTTCAAAGGCTCCCTCGAGCCGCCTGAGCTGACGAGCTTGGGAGCGCCTGCATGCCCTGAGTGGAATTATGCCTGTGAAAATTAAGTGGCAGCATGTCCAGCAACCTATGACCTTTTCCCTACTGATGACGGAGGAATCCAGAAACACGTGTTTAGGGATACGCGATAACAAATTAAGGCATTAGCCTATTATTACTACGAACTTTGCTCTGAACTGCAAATGATGCACTACATCGACCAAGATGCCCAGAGGTAATGGCGCTGAGACGTGATGACAGTGTGCTCCTACCCCCTTTCACATGCTACCTGTGGAGAGTGCCCGTACAAGTAAATATAGGGCCCGAATTCAGGCAAGCACTTAAGGCGCTATATTATAAACCGGAGGCCAGGGTATTTGTAGCTGGGGAACTCTCAGAGCCATTCGCAATTTCAAGAGGGACTAGGCAGGGTTGTCCTTGCTCCCCACTGTTGTTCTCTCTTTAAATTGATCCTTTTATCCGTAGGCAAGAGTCCAATGTAAGGATTTCCCCTATGACATATAACGGGTGGGATACCAAAACGCTCGCCTATGCGGACGACATTGCCATAATCACACCTGAGCCTGCTATCGCAATTGTGGAAATAGAGAAAGAAGCAGGCGAATGTGGACGCTTCTCGGGCTACTCCCTGAATATGGGTGAAACTGTAGTCCTGGTAAACAGCTCGCTACCTTGGCATGACTCACGGGTGGCAACGAGGGCGACATACCTGGGAGTTGTTATTACACCGGATGTAGATCATATTATTGGGGATAATTTTGAGCCGTTGATGGAAACATCCAAGGAAGACCTGCAGAGGTTGAATAATTTGCATTTGTCTCTGGCCGGATGATGCAACGTTATTAAAATGATTCTGTTTCCCAAGATTCTTTATTTTTTTCGGTCTATTCCACTAGGGATAGGGAATATGTGGTTTAAAAAGTTAAATGAAATAATTTCCCGATTTGTGTGGGCTTATGCCAAACCTAGATGTGCTATGACATTTCTAACGCTCCCTAAAGACCGTGGAGGGTGGGGACTACTAAATTTAAAGTTGTATTATTGGGCTACGGTTTTACAGAATCTTGGACCTCTTCTTCAAGAGAAAACCTTGGGGCCAGCTGGTGTTGATTATTCTCCCTCACCATTTGAGTTATTGATAGGTGAAGGGGCATGGGGGAATCTATGGAGGCAAATTGAATTGAGCTACTTCAAGCGTGTACGCTTTAAGACTCTACGGAACGTGTTTGAGATCTAGTCCACAGTTCGCAAGTGGATGGGTCTGGGTCGACTTAATTTTTATATTCCTCTGAATAACAATTTGAATCTCCCAGGAATCTTTTCGGATCAATATATGTTACGGTGTGTTAATATCGGCTTAAATAGAGTGGGCCTTTTTTCACTGGTAGAGAAGAATTTGATCTTAGTCATAAGGATTTTTTCAAATTTTTACAAGTAAGGGATTTTCTATTTCGTAAGGCCGGAGGGGCGATTGGATTTCAACAGTGTAATTTGGTGGATGCTCTATTGGCTGAACGTAAACCCTCTATAGGGATTATATATTCCCTTCTTAACAAATACATGAAGGATGACTTAGATAAGCATTCGCAGAGATGGCAAGAACAACTGATCATCTCAGATGTCTGCTTTCGGAAATCCTTCTCTCTCGCTCAGACATCATTCATATCAGCAAAACTACATGTTCAATATTATAAAACATGTTTTAATTTATACTATACCCCCAGTAGGATCATTAAATGGGGGGATGGTAAAGGCACCCGTTGTCCTAGATGTCAACTTAGGGGTGCTGACATTGTGCATATCTTTGCTACCTGTTCGTCCTTATCGCTCATTAAGACCCAGATTACTGAATTTTTCTCAAATAAATTGAATATTCAGGTAATTCTAACCATGGCAATGATTCTTTTGGGAGTATCTGAATGTGAGTGGCCGACAAGAGGTAGAGAGCTGATTTTCATTGTTATGACTATTTTTCGTCTATGTATTGCCTCAGCTTGGCTTGATAGTAATCCACCAGTGTTCCAACAATGGCTAGCCAGGGTGTTGTCTGTGTGTAATCTAGAGAAGGCTATTTTTCTAAAGAAGGGGAGTCGTAGCAAAAGGAAGGGGCTGAGGAGGTGGGGCCCGCTATTAGACTGGGTTGATGTGAGGGGTTGTTGAGGGTTGGCACGATGCACTTTAATCTGGGGTTTACATAAGCACTTCAGCACTTTACCTGTCCCTATCTGGTTTTTGCTTATATTTTTCTTAGATTTTTTTCTTTCTGTCCCTTTAGATATCAATTGTATGAATTTGATTGAATATGATATATGTATAGCATTACGGATTAAGAATTATGGATATTTAATTGTGTAGCTGAGGTGGGTGGGTGTCTTAGTGGGGTAAAAATGGTGGTCTTATCATGTTCTCTATCTTGTATTAAAGTTTGCAATCGAAATTAAAAAATATTTAAAAAAGAAAGAGGCAAGAAGGGTGCACAAAGAAGCAAGTGAGATGCAGGAAGAGGCAACAGAGGTGCAGAAAGAGGCAAAAAAGGTACAGAAAGTAGAAGAGATGTGCAGAAAGAGGCAAGAGAGGTACAGAAAAAGAAAGAAAGGTGAAGAAAGAAGCAACAGAAATGCAGAAAGAGGCAAGAGAGGCACAGATAGAAGCAAGAGTGGCTTGTACACCATTAGTACCAATTTAACACCCACATTTACCAATAAAAAACAGGTGACCATTCTAGGTTTACAAAGGACCTTCCACCACGCTGTAACACTTGTCACTGCATTTTTGTTAACGTTTGAGCCAGAAACAAGGCTTTTTTTGTTCAAATCTGCAGATTAGGCAGCAGATGATGAATTATGTGGCTAATGCGGAAAATGTATAATTTTGCAAAAGTTGGTGCAGCCAAACAGTTGCATAATTCCAGTGGCCCTGATCATACCTCTGACTAGGTCCAGAAGCGCTCCTCAGTGATTCCTTTTTTTTGTCTCATTGAGTTCATAGTTTAGCTTCTATGGAAAGAAGGAAGACTAAACCTGAGGTTACCACTCCACAACACAGACTACCATACCACATAATTACTCTCCATAACACATAATCCCACTCTACATAATTCCTATCTGCTAAATACCACATTCTTTCTGTCCACATAATTTCACTGCACAACATACCACATAATTCCACTACACATAACCTACATCCACTCCACTCTAAGAAACATAAAAAAACCCTTTTAGATTTACAACGCTAATAGCTCTAACTCTTGCAAATGCGAGACCTATTACATTACAAATGCTTCTTTAACTGGTAGTCGCGTTTGCAGAGTGGTGGAGAAAGGGGGCTGGGCCTCCAACCTGTGCTCAGGAATTCTGCTGCGTAGGACTTACAGGAGGTACCAGGAGGGCTACTTGGCTGCCAAAGTCCCTCAGGAGTAAAGTGGACTTCATCCCCCAACCAGTACTGTGCCAGGAGGCGCATTTGCAGAGTGGTGGAGAAAGGTGAGCGTGGCCCCCTAAGCCCTCTTAGATATCCCACAGTTTGGGATTTACTAGAGGTAACAGGAGGGGTAGTTAGCCGCTCAGGTCAACCTTGGGGGGCAACTACCCCTCCTATTACCTCCAGTAAGTCCCACAAAGCAGGATTTCTAAGTCCTCATAGCTGGCCACACCCCCTTTGCCCACCACTCTGCAAACGCACTTCCTGATGCACTCTTGGATGGGGATTAAAGTCCCCTTCACTGCTGGGGGTCCTAAGAGGCCAACTACCCTACCTGATACCTCCAGTATGCCCCAGATAGTGGGATAGCTGACAGGTGGACACAGGCCACACCCCCTTTCTCCACCACTCTGCAAACACGCCTCCTGGCTTGTTCTGGGTTGGGGAATTAAGTCCCCTTGAATCCTGAGGGTCTCTGGGGGCCAACTAGCCCACCAGGTACCTCCAGTAAGCCCCACACAGCTGGATTGCTGAGAGTGGTCCGAGGCCATGCCCCCTTTTTACACCACTCTGCAAACGCACCTCCTGATGCACTGCTGCTCGGGGGATGAAGTCCACTTTAGTCCTGAGGTTCTCAGGACACAAGAGGACCTCATCGCACCACCAGCAATGCGCCAAGAGGCGAGTTTGCAGAGTGGTGTAAAAAGGGGCGTGGCCTCGGACCACCTCTCAGCCGTCCCACTGTGTGGGGCTTACTGGAGGCACCTGGTGGGCTAGTTGGCCCCTAAGGACCCTTAGCATTCAAGGGGACTTAATCCCCCAACCCAGAACGTGCCAGGAGGTGCGTTGGCAGAGTGGTGCAGAGAGGGGGTGGGGCCTCCGGTGAGATGGCGGCTTTTCCTTGTTTTTTTTCCGAAGGTTGGCTGAGTGGCCCCTTTTCTTTTAGTAGTTTTTGGGCCCTGGGGACCCCATCCCCTAGGTCCTGACCCATTTTTTTTTTTTTTAAGGGAAGGGGGCCATGCGGGCCCCCTCCTGAGGCCAATTATGGCCCGGGGAACCCATCTCCCAGGGCCTGGCCAGCCTTTTTTTGTATTTTGGAGGGGGGTCATGTGGCCCACCTCCTGAGGCCAATTATGGCCCCGGGCACCCCATCCCCAGGGCCTGGCCAGCCTTTTAAAAAAAAATATGTATAAGGGAGTCTGGCCAGGCCCCCCTTCCCTGGGCCACTATTGGCCCCGGGACCCCATCCCCGGGGGCCTGGTCAGACTTTATTTATTTATTTTTTTGGAGGGGGATGCATGGCCCTCCTCTTGAGGCCAATTAAGCCCCGGGACTCCATTCCCTGGGGCCTGGCCTCAGCCTTTGGGACCGTGGGGGGAGCCCCAATGCCCACATGGTCCCAGCCGGCTCCCCGCCTCCTGCTGGAGCCGGCATTGCTTTTGGACAAAGGGAGCTGCTGACATGCAGCTCCCTTTGCCCAAATGCAATTCTGCTTTGCTTCTTGGAAGTGAGAGCAGGATTCCTGCTCTCGCTTCCAAGAAGCAAAGCAGTGTTTGCTGTAGCAGGGCAGGAGCTGTGCTTCCGCCCTGCCATAGCAAACGGCAATGTCCTGGGGGTGGGCCCCCCAGGACATTGCAGGATCTGGCCCTGGGGGCTGGTGGTCCCCAGGGCCATAGAGGGCTCCAGGAGGGGGGCCCCACAGCCCCCCTCCCTTCGTGAAAATAGCCCCAGGGAGGTGGTGGTCCCCGGGGCTTGGGGGGGCACATTATGGCTAAAGCCGCAGGGAGGTGGGGGTCCCCGGGGCTGCAGGGGCCCCTGCAGCCCCCGCTATATATTTACACATTGCCCCCGGGACCTGGCCCACCCGGGGGCTTATTAAAACGAAGCAGGGGAGCCCGCATGTTTTTTATTGTTTTGGCAGGATTTGCACACCCAGCACGCTTTCCGCTGAAAAGAAAGGGTTTTTTGGGCCTGGGGTCCCTGTGGGACCCCCTGAGCAGGCCTAGGGGGTCAGGGGGTCTCTACCCTGCCCCCTTATCTTGCTTGTCACCTTGTTTCTTGTGACTCAGTTCTACAAAGTCACAAGATAGCTGCCAACACTTTTTGCTTTGGAGTGTTGGCAGCCAATCACAGTGAAGCACGTGATTGGGAGGGTCCGCGGTCCACAGATATATAAATTTGTTTAAATATTAATATCTCAGGAACTACTGAACGGATTTTCACCATTCAAAAAAAGGGCGCTTACTGGACCAAGAGCTACCTTTCTGCCAAATTTGGTGTAATTCCGTTCAGCAGTTTGGGCTGTAGCCGTGGCTAAAGTTTCCTGTGGAAATTAACCTGGAAAAATCACGTTTTGGGACCCCCTTTTTTCTCTGCCCCAGCTTGACGAATCACCCCGAAACTTTCAAGACAGGAGCCGACCTGAGTGAACCATTAGTTTTAAAAATTTCGTCAACAGGTGTCAAAGTTATTAGCAAAACAAAAAATGTTTTTTGAATAGAAACGAGGTCCAAACTATAACTACCTACTGGCGACTGCCAGTAGGTAATATATATATATGGTGGAGCCCCCGGAGTTTGTACCAGGAAGAGGAACAAGGATGACAGCAGTTGTGACGCGAGGATCCCGCAGCGGGGCGGTTTGCCGACTGCCAGCACGGGGCCTTCGTTTCCCCAGTCTAGAAAAGCCTTGCCCAGGAGACTGGTGCACTCTGGTGACTGGGCACAGCGGACGCCTACGCGAAGGTGGTGAGGAATGTTTGGCAACAGTAATTTTTGTTTACTGGTCTCCTTCGACCGCGCGGATATGTCCATTTTTCAATCTTTATTGAGTGCTGCTTGTTATTATTGACATTGTGGCGATTGACCATCATGAGACTTTATTCATTGCTCTTTGCTACACTATTCTGTCTACTGGCGCTGGCAATATGAAGTTTCCAAGCGAACTTTCGTATGGATTATGCCCATGAACTTGTGACTGTCATCAGACCGCCATACGGCATTATGGGAGTGGTAGTCCCTTCGGGGGTTGAAAGTGTTTACCGGGAGGCGGGCATTCTAGCCGTAAATGCACGTAATGGGTGTAGATTGACTCCGCGGTGAGACTGCAATTATCCACGTCTCACTGCCGTGTGTGCTTGAAAAGTCGTATCGCAGCGATCATTCTTGGGTACTTTGTAACTGTTTTTCTACAATTCAGTTTACAGGTCAAATGCCATTTGACCGGTATTAGTTGTGGCAATTTTATAAGCTCAACATGTCTCTAATCCAACACGTGACAGTTACAGCACGATTTTTATGCACTTGCATTACATTGTGTTTTTTTATGTGATGCGCAACTTTTTAAGAGAGATTGTCGCCCTTTTTACTATGAATGTCAGAGATGTTCCCCCTACAGGCTGGTGATAGAATCAACTTGCTCACACGTTCAGAAGAGTATTATGGCCTATTGATGTGATAAACACAAACTGTCGATGCACCATGCTACAATGAGTTCTTACATATTACTGCATTTTGTGTTTCATACCTACATTGTAATTTAGTGATTTCACTGGCCTCAGTCTTCTTTGTTGATGCTTGTTGATGTGTGCTACTACCATGTCTGCACATGACAAAACGTAAAAGTATTTCATCTATGTCTATTAGGGCCTCAAGAGGGGAAGTGCTATATTTACTCTCAGGTGCCTGATTGACAAAGGATTCTGCGAAGCCGAAACGCGTCTCTTTGGCCGCGGAGTCGAGTGAGACCTGAGGAAATAAAGAAAGCCATATCCAACTTCCTCGAGTACTTGCCTTCTTCTTTGTTGAAGTGGGATGGTGTGTTCATATATATATATTTATATATATATTCTTCACCAAACGCCCGAAAGCATTGAGGACGCACTCGACAGTAAACCACCATCCAGTTTCTTCTTGCAACAACCCACTGCAGCACTCCAGAAGTTACATTCTTTATTCGCCTGATGCATTTCTAGGCCAACGCCTCTTACTCATAGGTTGCTTCAGTCACAGATGAATCATGGAGGGCTCTTTTTTATCCATTTCCTGACTTTCTGGTTCCTACTAAGGATATTATGAATGCTTTTAATAAAAGTATGGCGCACTGAACCTACTAAGGGGAATTATTTATGTTTTCTCTGCTGGATCACATGTTCCAGCGTGCATTACAGATGTAAGCGCGCTAAGCGTGGCCCACTGGGGGCCTTCAGCAAATCAAAGCACGCTCAATAATTGATTTAAAGAGAACAGTCATTGCGCCAGATGAGAAAGAAGCTAATGCCTTTGAGGAAGAGGCGTCATCCCTCGAAACGCGTCAGGCTATTGAACTGTACTTACCGGAAGGTCAAGGCAATCTGATTTGGAACACCGAATGGTGGGCAAGCTGTCGAGTGCCTCCTCACAGCTCAGGGGCATTTGGCATTTGGTGGAAAATAAATATATATATATATATATATATATATATATATATTCACTGAAAAAACCATAAGGTTTTAGGGACAGTTATAGTTAGTTGGACATTGCACTCGTACAAAACCCGTGAAATTCCCCCGTTATAGTTAGTTCAGGTAACTATAACTCGCGCCCCATAATGCACTGCTGATGACGTCACATATTACATCACTCATGACATGGTCAGTGACATCACTGATGACATCTCAAATGACATCACTGATGACATCACTGATGACATCATCCAGTGACTGTGTGTTTGTGTAAAGTTTAAATATGTTTAATATATATAGGGAAAGGCGTATTGAAGAATGAGTGGGTGTATAAGCGTCTGAATGGATGATTTAGTAGGTGCGTGACTGAGTCTATAAGTGAGTGATTAAACGTATCTTACTGGATGCATGGGTGAGTGACTAAACTGTGTGAATGTCTGTATCCGTCTGTCTGTTGTTGTGTAAGCAGCTGCATGGGTTTCTGACTAGCTAAATGAGTGACTATATGGGTTATGGATTGGTTCTCTGAGTATCTGTATGGGTGCCTCAGTGTTTGTGTGGGTGGGGTGTGTGTGACTCTGTGCATAGATGTGTGAGTGGGTGATTCACTGGGTGCATGGTTTCAAGAGTGCGTCTGTGATGGACTGTATGGGTGTGTGAGTGTGTGTATGGGTGTGTTAGTGATTGAATGTATATCTCAGTGGTACATGTGTGAGTAACTACATATGTGAAAGGCAGTATATATGTGTGTTGGAGTATATAAATGGCTATAAGTGAGAGTGTTTGATTGTGAGAGTGGCTATATGGATGAGTGTGTGCTTGCATCAGTAATTGCATAGGAGCGTAAGAATGTGCTAGTATTTTTATGAGTAAGTGAGCTGGTGTGTATAACTGTATAGGTGAGTAAATTGGAGTGTGATTAATTATTTGCATGACTGACTAGGTATGTGAGTACCTCTATGGATGAGTTGCGTTGTGTGAGTGTTTATATAGGTGTATGAGTGCATATGATAGTCCTGTACTGAGTGACTGTAAGTATGAGTGACTGTACGGGTGAGTGAGTAGATGTGTGTGTGTAGACCTAAGAATCGGTGAGTGGGTATGTACTTATTGGTATTGGAGTGTGTATGGTTTTGAGAATGGCAGTCTGTAATTTAGAGTGGGTGTATCAAAAGTTATATTAGGGTGTGAGAAGATGCATTAAATTCTCACATGGATGATGTCATCAGTGATGTCATTTGAGATGTCATCAGTGATGTCATCAGTGATGTCACTGACCATGTCATGAGTGATGTAATATGTGACGTCATCAGCAGTGCATTGCGGGGCGCGAGTTATAGTTACCTGAACTAACTATAACGGGGAATTTCACGGGTTTTGTACGAGTGCAATGTCCAACTAACTATAACTGTCCCTAAAACCTTATGGTTTTTTCAGTGAATTTCTAAGGTTTTTAAATGCTAATTTCTAACTATAACGTGCTTGAAACCTATGGTTTTTTCAGTGAATTTCAAAGGTTTTTTAAATGCTAATTCCTAACTATAACGTGTCTGAAACCTATGGTTTTTTCAGTGAATTTCAAAGGTTTTTAAATGACAATTTTTAAATGTATTAATTGTTATATTTATTTTTTGATACTGATTTACAACATTTTTTTAAACTATTTATTTTTAGATATTTTATTTTTTAAATTACATTGTAATTACATTATACATTACATTACAAAATATACTTTCTCAGAATGAATTACTTTAGTTTAAATACTTTGCAAATAGGCAATAGACTTTTAAGTACAGTAGTTACAGTTGTTGCAATGGGCAACACAATTTCAAAAACAATGCAACATTGAGCTTAATGTGAATTTCTAGTTAAATGCAATTAGTTACTTTATGGATTACTTTTCTAACCACAGGACTGGATCCTAGATTCAGTCCTGGGACATCTCCTGTAAACAGTTGAGTAAAAGCGTTTTGGTTACAGTAGTGATTTTTAAGGAATATTATTGTATTTTAAAAGTTGACAGAAACTTTTTCACATAGAATCACCAATGTTATCCTATGGGAGGAAATTCACTTAGCAGGTAAGTAGTGTTATCGTTACTTTTTCTTACTCAGAGGTGGATCCTGGAACCAGCACTGGTGCATCTCCTGTAAACAGTTGAAAGAATGCGTTTAAGTCACACAGGCGATTTTTAAGGAATATTTGTAGTTTGTGAAAATCGACACTTTGAAACTTTTCTGCTGAAAACCAGACAATGGATTCCTATGGAAGGAAATTCAAGTTACTGGTAAGTACGGTTAGAATTACTTTTCAGGGTCAGTGCTGGGCTAAAAGATGCAGCACTGGGTTCTCTCCTGATAACAGGTGAGTAAATCGGAATTCATAGTTCGGCTGATTTTAGAGAAATATTATAAAGTTCCAAAACTCCACACTTAGAAGAATTTCCAAGTGAAACCAGTCAATGTTAGCCTATGGAAGGAAATTCAAGTTACTGTTAAGTACGGTTAGAATTAACTTTTCAGGGTCAGTGCTGGGCTAAAAGATGCAGCACTGGGTTCTCTCCTGATAACAGGTGAGTAAATCGGAATTCGTAGTTCAGCTGATTTTAGAGGAATATTTGTAAGTTTCAAAAATCGACACTTAGAAACTTTTTCAGCAAAAAGCAGGCAATGATATCCTATGGAAGGAAATTCAAGTTACTGGTAAGTACGGTTAAAATTACTTTTCAGGATCAGTACTTGGCTAAAAGATGCAGCACTGAGGTCTCTCCTGATAACAGGTGAGTAAATCGGAATTCGTATTTCGGCTGATTTTAGAGGAATATTATAAAGTTCCAAAACTCCACACTTAGAAGAATTTCCAAGTGAAACCAGTCAATGATATCCTATGGAAGGAAATTCAAGTTACTGGTAAGTACGGTGAAAATTACTTCTCAGGATCAGTACTGGGCTTAAAGATGCAGCACTGAGGTCTCTCCTGATAACAGGTGAGTAAATCGGAATTCGTAGTTCGGCTGATTTTAGAGGAATATTTGTATGTTTCAAAAATCGACACTTAGAAACTTTTTCAGCAAAAAGGAGGCAATGATATCCTATGGAAGGAAATTCAAGTTACTGGTAAGTACGGTTAAAATTACTTTTCAGGATCAGTACTGGGCTGAAAGATGCAGCACTGAGGTCTCTCCTGATAACAGGTGAGTAAATCGGAATTCGTATTTCGGCTGATTTTAGAGGAATATTATAAAGTTCCAAAACTCCACACTTAGAAGAATTTCCAAGTGAAACCAGTCAATGATATCCTATGGAAGGAAATTCAAGTTACTGGTAAGTACATTTAAAATTACTTTTCAGGATCAGTACTGGGCTGAAAGATGCAGCACTGAGGTCTCTCCTGATAACAGGTGAGTAAATAGGAATTCGTAGTTCAGCTGATTTTAGAGGAATATTTGCACAATGGTGAAGGGAGGGGGCGGGGCCTGAGGTGACATCTGTGCAAACGCGCCCCGTGGCGCGTTTTAAGTTGGGGGATTAAGTCCCCTTGAATCATGAGGGGCCCTGGGGTCCAACTAGCCCACCCTGTACCTCCAGTATGCGCCAGGGAGCTGCGTTGCAGAGAGGTGTTCAGAGGCCACGCCCCTTTGTGCACCTCTCTGCAATGCAGCTCTGTGGCGCTTTCTGGACGTACCTGTTGGGCTAGTTGGCCCCTAGGGACCCTCAGGATTGAAGGGGATTTAATTCCCCATCTTAAAACGCGCCACGGGGCCTGTTTGCACACATGTCACCTGAAGCCCCGCCCCCTCCCTTCACCACTGTGCAAACGCGCCCCGTGGCGCATTTTAAGTTGGGGGATTAAGTCTCCTTGAATCCTGAGGGTCCCTGGAGTCCAACTAGCCCACCATGTACTTCTAAAAAGCGCCTCAGAGCTGCGTTGCAGAGAGGTGTAAAAAGGGGCGTGGCCTCTGTACACCTCTCTGCAACGCAGCCCCCTGGCACATACTGGAGGTTCCTGGTGGGCTAGTTGGCCCCCAGGGACCCCCAGTATTCAAGGGGAATTACTTCCCTTCTTAAAACGCGGCAGGGGCGCGTTTGCAGAGTACTGCAGGGAGGGGCGGGGCCTCCGGCACGATGCCGGTCGTTTTTTTTTTTTTTTAATGGGAGGGGGGCTGCGTGGCCCCCCTTCCCTTGGCCACTTTTGGCCCCGGGGACCCCATCCCCCGGGGCCTGAGCAATTTATGTATTTTTTTAATTAAAAAAAAAACGGGAAGAGGGCCGCGTGGCCCCCCTTTCTTGGGCCTGTATTGGCCCCGGGGACCCCATCCCCCAGGGCATGCCCTCGATTTTTTTTTTTAATTTGGAGGGGGCTGCGTGGCCCCCTCCTCAGGCCATTTAAGGCCCCGGGGACCCCATCCCCGGGGCCGGCCTTGCCCTTTTTTTTTTTTTTTTATTTGGGGAGGGGGGCTGCGTGGCCCCCCTCCCTGGCCACTTATGGCCCCGGGGACCCCATCCCCCGGGGCCTGGCCTCTGGTTGGGGACTGGGGGGGGTCCCCATTCCCCCACAGTCCCAGCCGGCTCCCCGCGTCCTACGGGAGCCGGCATTGCTTTCCACATGGGGATCAGCTAACATGCTGCTCCCCATGTGGAAAAGCAATTGGGTTTGCATTTTGAAAGAGAGAGCAGGTTTCCTGCTCTCTCTTTCAAAATGCAAACCAAGTTTGCTATGACAGGACGGGAGCCGCGAGGCTCCCGTCCTGTCATAGCAAACTACAGTGTCCCGGGGGTAGGCACCCCGGGACACTGCAGGAGCCGGCCGTGGGGGTGGCGGTCCCCAGGGCCATCAAGGGCTCCCGGAGGAGGGCCGCGCGGCCCCCTCCCATCCAGTGCACAGCCCCGGGGAGGTGGTGGTCCCCGGGGCTTTGGGGGTCCGTAACGGACCCCCATATTCAAATCTTTAGTGCCCCGGGCGGTGGCGGTCCACGGGGCGTGTGGGGGGGCTGGAGCCCCCCCACACAGGTCAAAAAATGTTTTAAAAAAGAAGCTACGGGGGGTGGCGGTCCCCGGGGCTTGGGGGGCCTTAGAGGCCCCCCACATTAAATTTAAACCCCCCCCACCATGCCCCCGGGACTTGGCCCACCCGGGGGCAAATTAACAACGAAGCGCGGGAGACCGTGCTTTGTTTTTGTTTTTTTTCAGCGGGATTCGCGCACCCTAAGCGCATCCCGCCGATTTTTTGGGGAAAAAAAGCTTTTTTCTGCCCAGGGGGTCCTTGTGGGACCCCCTGAGCAGACCTAGAGGGTCAGGGTGTTTCTACCCTGCCCCCTTTGTGCGTTTTGCGCACTTGTTTCTTTTTTTCTTGGCGGGATCCGCGCACCCTAAGCGCATCCCGCCGATTTAAAAAAAAAAAATGCTTTTTCTGCCCAGGGGTCCTTGTGGGACCCCTGAGCAGACCTAGGGGTCAGGGTGTTTCTACCCTGCCCCCTTTTGCGCTTTGCGCACTTGTTTCTGTCCCTCGGTTCTACCGAGGGACAAAATGGCTGCCAACACTTCCTGATTTGGAGTGTTGACAGCCAATTAGCATGCAGCTCGTGATCGGGAGGGTACGCGGAGCCTACTCGGCCATAGATATATATGTGATTTTATTTGTGATTTTCTCAGAAACTACTGAACGGATTTACACCATTTAAGCAAAAGGCACGACACTGAACCAAGGGCTACCTCTTTGCCAAATTTGGTGTAATTCCGTTCAGCAGTTCGGGCTGTAGCTGCGACTAAAGGTTCCTATGGAAAAATGAATGGGGAAACGCGTTTTGGGACCCCCCTTTTTTCTCGGCCCCCGCTTGACGAATCAACCCGAGACTTTCAGGGTAGGAGCGGAGCGCCCCAACAAGTTGGAAACTTTCGCATAGATTCGTCAACCGGCACCAACGTTATTTCAAATAGAATGTCGCGGATTTCCTATGGATAATAGGTCCTAACTATAACTATCTACTGGCGACCGCCAGTAGATAATATATATATATATATATATATTCACTGAAAAAACCATAGGTTTCAGACACGTTATAGTTACAAATTAGCATTTAAAAAACCTTTGAAATTCACTGAAAAAACCATAGGTTTTAGGGACAGTTATAGTTACTTGGACATTGCACTCGTACAAAACCCGTGAAATTCCCACGTTATAGTTAGTTCAGCTAACTATAACTCACGCCCCATAATGCACTGCTGATGACGTCACATATTACATCACTCATGACATGGTCAGTGACATCACTGATGACATCACTGATGACATCTCAAATGACATCACTGATGAGATCACTGATGACATCATCCAGTGACTGTGTGTTTCTCTAAAGTTTAAATATTTTTAATATATATAGGAAAAGACGTATTGAAGAATGAGTGGGTGTGTAAGTGTCTGTATGGATGATTTAGTAGGTGCGTGACTGACTGTATAAGTGAGTGATTTAACGTATCTTACTGAATGCATGGGTAAGTGACTAAACTGGGTGAATGTCTGTATCCGTTTGTCTGTTGCTGTGTAAGTGGCTGCATGTGTTTGTGAATAGCTACATGAGTGTCTATTTGAGTTATTGAATGCTTGTGTGAGTATCTGTATGGGTGCCTGAGTGTTTGTGTGGGAGGGGTGTGTGCGACTCTGTGCATAGATGTGTGAGTGGGTGATTCACTGGGTGGATGGTTTCAAGAGTGCATCTGTGATAGACTGTATGGGTGGGTAAGTGTGTGTAAGAGTGTGTTAGTGAGTGAATGTATGTTCCAGTGGTACATGTGTGAGTAACTACATATGTGAAAGGCAGTATATATGTGTGTTGGAGTATATAAATAGCTATAAGCGAGAGTGACTGATTGTGATAGTGGCTGTATGGATGAGTGTGTGCTTGTATCAGTGATTGTATAAGAGCGTAAGAATGTGCTAGTATTTGTATGAGTAAGTGAGCTGGTGTGTGTATAACTGTATAGGTGAGTAAATGGTAGTGTGTTTAATTATTTGCATGACTGACTAGGTGTGTGAGTACCTCTATGGATGAATGGCGGTGTTTGAGTGTCTATATAGGAGTATGAGTGCATATGATAGTCCTGTACTGAGTGACCATAAGTATGAGTGACTGTACGGGTGAGTGAGTGGATGTGTGTGTGTAGACCTAAGAATCAGTGAGTGGGTATGTAGTTATTGGTGTTGGAGTGTCTATGGTTTTGCGAATGGCAGTCTGTAATTTAGAGTGGGTGTATCAAAGGTTATATTAGGGTGTGAGGAGGTGCATCAGATTATCACGTGGATGATGTCATCAGTGATGTCATTTGAGATGTCATCAGTGATGTCATCAGTGATGTCACTGACCATGTCATGAGTGATGTAATATGTGACGTCATCAGCAGTGCATTGCGGGGCGCGAGTTATAGTTAGCTGAACTAACTATAACGGGGGAATTTCACGGGTTTTGTACGAGTGCAATGTCCAAGTAACTATAACTGTCCCTAAAACCTATGGTTTTTTCAGTGAATTTCAAAGGTTTTTAAATGCTAATTTGTAACTATAACGTGTCTGAAACCTATGGTTTTTCAGTGAATTTCAAAGGTTTTTAAATGCTAATTTGTAACTATAACGTGTCTGAAACCTATGGTTTTTCAGTGAATTTCAAAGGTTTTTAAATGCTAATTTCTAACTATAACGTGCCTGAAACCTACGTTTTTTTAGTGAATTTCAAAGGTTTTGTAAATGACAATTTTTAAATGTATTAATTGTTATATTAATTTTTTTCATACTGATTTACTACATTTTTAGAAACAATTTTTTTTACATATTTTATTTTTTAAATTACATTGTAATTACATTATACATTACATTACAAAAAATACTTTCTCAGAATGAATTACTTTAGTTTAAATACTTTGCAGATAGGCAATAGACTTTTAAGTACAGTAGTTACAGTTGTTGCAATGGGCAACACATTTTCAAACACAATGCAACATTCAGCTCAATGTGAATTTCTAGTTAAATGCAATTAGTTACTTTATGGATTACTTTTCTAACCACAGGACTGGATCCTAGATTCAGTCCTGGTACATCTCCTGTAAACAGTTGAGTAAAAGCGTTTTGGTTACAGTCGTGATTTTTAAGGAATATTATTGTATTTTAAAAGTTGACACTTAGAAACTTTTTCTCATAGAATCACCAATGTTATCCTATGGAAGGAAATTCACTTAGCAGGTAAAAACTGTTATCGTTACTTTTTCTTACTCAGTGTTGGATCCTGGATCCAGCACTGGTGCATCTCCTGTAAACAGTTGAAAGAATGCGTTTAACTCATACAGGCGATTTTTAAGGAATATTTGTAGTTTGTGAAAATCAACACTTTGAAACTTTTTTGCTGAAAACCAGTCAATGTTAGCCTATGATTGAAATTCAAGTTACCGGTAAGTACGGTTAAAATTACTTTTGAGGATCAGTACTGGGCTGAAAGATGCAGCACTGAGGTCTCTCCTGATAACAGGTGAGTAAATCGGAATTCGTATTTCGGCTGATTTTAGAGGAATATTTTAAAGTTCCAAAACTCCACACTTAGAAGAATTTCCAAGTGAAACCAGTCAATGTTAGCCTATGGAAGGAAATTCAAGTTACTGGTAAGTACGGTTAAAATTACTTTTCAGGACCAGTACTGGGCTGAAAGATGCAGCACTGAGGTCTCGCCTGATAACAGGTGAGTAAATCAGAATTCGGATTTCGGCTGATTTTAGAGGAATATTTGTATGTTTCAAAAATTAACACTTAGAAACTTTTTCAGCAAAAAGCAGGCAATGATATCCTATGGAAGGAAATTCAAGTTACTGGTAAGTACGGTTAAAATTACTTTTGAGGATCAGTACTGGGCTGAAAGATGCAGCACTGAGGTCTCTCCTGATAACAGGTAAGTAAATCGGAATTCGTATTTCGGCAGATTTTAGAGGAATATTTTAAAGTTCCAAAACTCCACACTTAGAAGAATTTCCAAGTGAAACCAGTCAATGTTAGCCTATGAAGGAAATTCAAGTTACCGGTAAGTACGGTTAAAATTACTTTTCAGGATCATGTACTGGGCTGAAAGATGCAGCACTGAGGTCTCTCCTGATAACAGGTGAGTAAATCGGAATTCGTATTTCGGCTGATTTTAGAGGAATATTTTAAAGTTCCAAAACTCCACACTTAGAAGAATTTCCAAGTGAAACCAGTCAATGTTAGCCTATGAAGGAAATTCAAGTTACCGGTAAGTACGGTTAAAATTACTTTTCAGGACCAGTACTGGGCTGAAAGATGCAGCACTGAGGTCTCTCCTGATAACAGGTGAGTAAATCGGAATTCGTATTTCGGCTGATTTTAGAGGAATATTTTAAAGTTCCAAAACTCCACACTTAGAAGAATTTCCAAGTGAAACCAGTCAATGTTAGCCTATGAAGGAAATTCAAGTTACCGGTAAGTACGGTTAAAATTACTTTTCAGGACCAGTACTGGGCTCAAAGATACAGCACTGAGGTCTCTCCTTATAACAGGTGAGTAAATCGGAATTCGTATTTCGGCTGATTTTAGAGGAATATTTGCACAATGGTGAAGGGAGGGGGCGGGGCCTGAGGTGACATCTGTGCAAACGCGCCCCGTGGCGCGTTTTAAGTTGGGGATTAAGTCCCTTTGAATCCTGAGGGTCCCTAGGGGCCAACTAGCCCACCAGGAACCTCCAATATGCGCCAGGGGGCTGCGTTGCAGAGACGTGTAGAGAGGCCACACCCCTTTTACACCTCTCTGCAACGCAGCTCTGTGGCGCTTTCTGGATGTACCTGTTGGGCTAGTTGGCCCTCAGGGACCCTCAGGATTGAAGGGGATTTAATTCCCCATCTTAAAACGCGCCACGGGGCCTGTTTGCACACATGTCACCTGAAGCCCCGCCCCTCCCTTCACCACTGTGCAAACGCGCCCGTGGCGCGTTTTAAGTTGGGGGATTAAGTCCCCTTGAATCCTGAGGGTCCCCGGAGTCCAACTAGCCCACCATATACCTCCAAAAAGTGCCACAGAGCTGCGTTGCAGAGAGGTGTAAAAGGGGTGTGGCCTCTCTACACGTCTCTGCAAGGCAGCCCCTGGCGCATACTGGAGATTCCTGGTGGGCTAGTTGGCCCCAGGGACCCCCAGTATTCAAGGGGAGTCGTTCCCCCTCTGCAAACGCGCCAGGGGCGCGTTTGCAGAGTGGTGAAGGAAGGGGCGGGGCCTGCGGGCCCGATCGTTTAAAAAAAAAAAAAAAATGTTGTCCCCTGAAGGGGGCTGTGTGGCCCCCCTTCCTTTTTTCTCTTTTTGGGCCCTGGGGACCCCATCCCCCAGGGCCTTACCCCCTTTTTAAATTACAAAAAAAAAAAAAAACGGGAAGGGGGCCGCGTGGCCCCCTTCCCTGGGCCTGTATTGGCCCCGGGACCCCATCCCCCGGGGCATGGCCTCTATATTTATTATTTTGAGGGGGCAGCGTGGCCCCCTCCTCTGGCCATTTTAAGGCCCCGGGGACCCCATCCCCGGGGCCGGCCTTTCCATTTTTATTTTTTTATTTTTTCTTCTCTTTTTTGGGGAGGGGGGCCGCGTGGCCCCCCTCCCGGGCCACTACTTGCCCCGGGGACCCCATCCCCCAGGGCTGGCCCTCTCCGTTGGGGACTGTGGGGGGTCCCCAATCCCCCACAGTCCCGCCGGCTCCCACGTCCCTTGGGAGCCGGCATTGCTGTTCCACATGGGGAGCAGCTGACATGCTGCTCCCATGTGGAAAAGCAATCGGCTTTGGATATTGGAAGAGAGAGCAGGTTTCCTGCTCTCTCTTCCAATATCCAAAGCAGTTTGCTATGGCAGGACGGGAGCCGCGAGGCTCCCGTCCTGCCATAGCAAACTACAGTGTCCCAGGGTAGGCACCCCGGGAGACTGCAGGAGCCGGCCCTGGGTGGTGGTGGTCCCCAGGGCCATCAAGGGCTCCAGGAGGGGGCCGCGCGGCCCCCTCCCATTCACTACACAGCCCCGGGGAGGTGGTGGTCCCGGGGCTTTGGGGTCCGTAACGGACCCCCATATTAAAATGTTTAGTGCCCCGGGGAGGTGGCGGTCCCGGGGCGTGTGGGGGCCCCCCACACAGGTTTTATAATCTATAAAAAAAAGCCCCGGGAGGTGGTGGTCCCCGGGGCTGCGGGAGGGCTCAGAGCCCTCCTGCACCATTTTTAAAAAAAGCCCCGGGGGTGGCGGTCCCCGAGGCTTGGGGGCCTTTGAGGCCCCCACACATTAAATTATCCCCCCACCATGCCCCCGGGACTTGGGCCACCCGGGGGCCAATTAACATCGAAGCGCGGGAGACCGCGCTTCGATTTTTTTTATTTCGGCAGGATTCGCGCACCCTGAGCGCATCCTGCCGATTTAAAAAAAATGTTTTAAATCGTCAGGGGTCAGGGTGTTTCTACCCTGCCCCCTTTGTGCGCTTTGCGCACTTGTTTCTGTCCCTCGGTTCTACCGAGGGACAAAATGGCTGCCAACATTTCCTGAATCGGAATGTTGACAAGAACTACCTCTTTGCCAAATTTGGTGTAATTCCGTTCAGCAGTTCGGGCTGTAGCCGTGTCTAAAGTTTCCTATGGAAAAATGCATGGGGAAAACACGTTTTGGGACCCCCTTTTTCTCGGCCCCCGCTTGACGAATCCCCGAGACTTTCAGGGTAGGAGCGGACCGGAGCGGGCCACAAAGTTTGAAAATTTCGCGAAGATACGTCAACCGGCAAGAGAGTTATTTCAAATAGAATGTCGCGGATTTCCTATGGATAATAGGTTGTAACTATAACTATCTACTGGCGACCGCCAGTAGATAATATATATATATATATATATATTCACTGAAAAAACCATAGGTTTTAGGGACAGTTATAGTTAGTTGGACATTGCACTCGTACAAAACCCGTGAAATTCCCCGTTATAGTTAGTCCAGCTAACTATAACTCGCGCCCCGCAATGCACTGCTGATGACGTCACATATTACATCACTCATGACATGGTCAGTGACATCACTGATGACATCACTGATGACATCTCAAATGACATCACTGATGACATCACTGATGACATCATCCAGTGACTGTGTGTTTCTCTAAAGTTTAAATATTTTTAATATATATATGAAAAGACGTATTGAAGAATGAGTGGGTGTGTAAGTGTCTGTATGGATGATTTAGTAGGTGCGTGACTGACTGTATAAGTGAGTGATTTAACGTATCTTACTGAATGCATGGGTTAGTGACTAAACTGGGTGAATGTCTGTATCCGTCTGTCTGTTGCTGTGTAAGTGGCTGCATGTGTTTGTGAATAGCTACATGAGTGTCTATTTGAGTTATTGAATGCTTGTGTGAGTATCTGTATGGGTGCCTGAGTGTTTGTGTGGGAGGGGTGTGTGCGACTCTGTGCATAGATGTGTGAGTGGGTGATTCACTGGGTGGATGGTTTCAAGAGTGCATCTGTGATAGACTGTATGGGTGGGTAAGTGTGTGTAAGAGTGTGTTAGTGAGTGAATGTATGTCCCAGTGGTACATGTGTGAGTAACTACATATGTGAAAGGCAGTATATATGTGTGTTGGAGTATATAAATAGCTATAGCGAGAGTGACTGATTGTGATAGTGGCTGTATGGATGAGTGTGTGCTTGTATCAGTGATTGTATAAGAGCGTAAGAATGTGCTAGTATTTGTATGAGTAAGTGAGCTGGTGTGTGTATAACTGTATAGGTGAGTAAATGGTAGTGTGTTTAATTATTTGCATGACTGACTAGGTGTGTGAGTACCTCTATGGATGAGTGGCGGTGTTTGAGTGTCTATATAGGAGTATGAGTGCATATGATAGTCCTGTACTGAGTGACCGTAAGTATGAGTGACTGTACGGGTGAGTGAGTGGATGTGTGCGTAGACCTAAGAAACAGTGTGTTGGTATGTGGTTATTGGTGTTGGAGTGTCTATGGTTTTGCGAATGGCATTCTGTAATTTAGAGTGGGTGTATCAAAGGTTATATTAGGGTGTGAGAAGATGCATGAAATTATCACACGGATGATGTCATCAGTGATGTCATCAGTGATGTCATTTGAGATGTCATCAGTGATGTCATCAGTGATGTCACTGACCATGTCATGAGTGATGTAATATGTGACGTCATCAGCAGTGCATTGCGTGGGCGCGAGTTATAGTTAGCTGGACTAACTATAACGGGGGAATTTCACGGGTTTTGTACGAGTGCAATGTCCAACTAACTATAACTGTCCCTAAAACCTATGGTTTTTTCAGTGAATTTCAAAGGTTTTTTAAATGCTAATTTGTAACTATAACGTCCCTGAAACCTATGGTTTTTCAGTGAATTTCAAAGGTTTTTAAATGCTAATTTGTAACTATAACATGTCTGAAACCTACGGTTTTTTCAGTGAATTTCAAAGGTTTTGTAAATGACAATTTTTAAATGTATTAATTGTTATATACATTTTTTAATACTGATTTACTACATTTTTAGAAACAATTTTATATAACATATTTTATTTTTTAAATTACATTGTAATTACATTATACATTACATTACAAAAAATACTTTCTCAGAATGAATTACTTTAGTTTAAATACTTTGCACATAGGCAATAGACTTTTAAGTACAGTAGTTACAGTTGTTGCAATGGGCAACACATTTTCAAACACAATGCAACATTCAGCTCAATGTGAATTTCTAGTTAAATGCAATTAGTTACTTTATGGATTACTTTTCTAACC
This sequence comes from Calotriton arnoldi, assembly GCA_963921515.1. Taxonomy (NCBI): domain Eukaryota; kingdom Metazoa; phylum Chordata; class Amphibia; order Caudata; family Salamandridae; genus Calotriton; species Calotriton arnoldi. The sequence continues at coordinate 58,817 of CAWUFW010012850.1, read as the reverse complement.
ACAGGACTGGATCCTAGATTCAGTCCTGGCACATCTCCTGTAAACAGTTGAGTAAAAGCGTTTTGGTTACACTCGTGATTTTTAAGGAATATTATTGTATTTTAAAAGTTGACACTTAGAAACTTTTTCTCATAGAATGACCAATGTTATCCTATGGAAGGAAATTCACTTAGGAGGTAAAAACTGTTATCGTTACTTTTTGTTACTCAGTGTTGGATCCTGGTTCCAGCACTGGTGCATCTCCTGTAAACAGTTGAAAGAATGCGTTTAAGTCATACAGGCGATTTTTAAGGAATATTTGTAGTTTGTGAAAATCGACACTTTGAAACTTTTCTGCTGAAAACCAGACAATGGATTCCTATGGAAGAAAATATAAGTTACTGGTAAGTACGGTTAAAATTACTTTTCAGGGTCAGTGCTGGGCTAAAAGATGCAGCACTGGGTTCTCTCCTGATAACAGGTGAGTAAATTGGAATTCGTACTTTGGTTGATTTTAGAGGAATATTATAAAGTTCCAAAACTCCACACTTAGAAGAATTTCCAAGTGAAACCAGTCAATGTTAGCCTATGAAGGAAATTCAAGTTACCGGTAAGTACGGTTAAAATTAATTTTGAGGATCAGTACTGGGCTGAAAGATGCAGCACTGAGGTCTCTCCTGATAACAGGTGAGTAAATCAGAATTCGGATTTCGGCTGATTTTAGAGGAATATTTTAAAGTTCCAAAAATCAACACTTAGAAACTTTTTCAGCAAAAAGCAGGCAATGATATCCTATGGAAGGAAATTCAAGTTACTGGTAAGTACGGTTAAAATTACTTTTGAGGATCAGTACTGGGCTGAAAGATGCAGCACTGAGGTCTCTCCTGATAACAGGTGAGTAAATCGGAATTCGTATTTCGGCTGATTTTAGAGGAATATTTTAAAGTTCCAAAACTCCACACTTAGAAGAATTTCCAAGTGAAACCAGTCAATGTTAGTCTATGGAAGGAAATTCAAGTTACTGGTAAGTACGGTTAAAATTACTTTTCAGGACCAGTACTGGGCTGAAAGATGCAGCACTGAGGTCTCTCCTGATAACAGGTGAGTAAATCAGAATTCGGATTTCGGCTGATTTTAGAGGAATATTTGTATGTTTCAAAAATCAACACTTAGAAACTTTTTCAGCAAAAAGCAGGCAATGATATCCTATGGAAGGAAATTCAAGTTACTGGTAAGTACGGTTAAAATTACTTTTGAGGATCAGTACTGGGCTGAAAGATGCAGCACTGAGGTATCTCCTGATAACAGGTAAGTAAATCGGAATTCGTATTTCGGCAGATTTTAGAGGAATATTTTAAAGTTCCAAAACTCCACACTTAGAAGAATTTCCAAGTGAAACCAGTCAATGTTAGCCTATGAAGGAAATTCAAGTTACCGGTAAGTACGGTTAAAATTACTTTTCAGGATCAGTACTGGGCTGAAAGATGCAGCACTGAGGTCTCTCCTGATAACAGGTGAGTAAATCGGAATTCGTATTTCGGCTGATTTTAGAGGAATATTTTAAAGTTCCAAAACTCCACACTTAGAAGAATTTCCAAGTGAAACCAGTCAATGTTAGCCTATGAAGGAAATTCAAGTTACCGGTAAGTACGGTTAAAATTACTTTTCAGGACCAGTACTGGGCTGAAAGATGCAGCACTGAGGTCTCTCCTGATAACAGGTGAGTAAATCGCTATTCGTATTTCGGCTGATTTTAGAGGAATATTTAAAAGTTCCAAAACTCCACACTTAGAAGAATTTCCAAGTGAAACCAGTCAATGTTAGCCTATGGAAGAAAATTGAAGTTACTGGTAAGTACGGTTAAAATTACTTTTCAGGACCAGTACTGGGCTCAAAGATACAGCACTGAGGTCTCTCCTTATAACAGGTGAGTAAATCGGAATTCGTATTTCGGCTGATTTTAGAGGAATATTTGCACAATGGTGAAGGGAGGGGCGGGGCCTGAGGTGACATCTGTGCAAACGCGCCCCGTGGCGCGTTTTAAGTTGGGGGATTAAGTCCCCTTGAATCCTGAGGGTCCCTAGGGGCCAACTAGCCCACCAGGAACCTCCAATATGCGCCAGGGGCTGCGTTGCAGAGACGTGTAGAGAGGCCACACCCCTTTTTACACCTCTCTGCAACGCAGCTCTGTGGCGCTTTCTGGATGTACCTGTTGGGCTAGTTGGCCCCAGGGACCCTCAGGATTGAAGGGATTTAATTCCCCATCTTAAAACGCGCCACGGGGCCTGTTTGCACACATGTCACCTGAAGCCCCGCCCCCTCCCTTCACCACTGTGCAAACGCGCCCCGTGGCGCGTTTTAAGTTGGGGGATTAAGTCCCCTTGAATCCTGAGGGTCCCCGGAGTCCAACTAGCCCACCATATACCTCCAAAAGCGCCACAGAGCTGCGTTGCAGAGAGGTGTAAAAGGGGTGTGGCCTCTCTACACGTCTCTGCAAGGCAGCCCCTGGCGCATACTGGAGATTCCTGGTGGGCTAGTTGGCCCCAGGGACCCCGAGTATTCAAGGGGATCGTTCCCCCTCTGCAAACGCGCCAGGGGCGCGTTTGCAGAGTGGTGAAGGAAGGGGCGGGGCCTGCGGGCTCGATCGTTTTTTTTTAATTTATTTTTTTGTCCCCTGAAGGGGAGCTGTGTGGCCCCCTTCCTTTTTCTCTTTTTGGGCCCTGGGGACCCCATCCCCCAGGGCCTTACCCCCTTTTTAAATTACAAAAAAAAAAAAAAATGGGAAGGGGGCCGCGTGGCCCCCTTCCCTGGGCCTGTATTGGCCCCGGGGACCCCATCCCCGGGGCATGGCCTCTATATTTATTATTTTGAGGGGGCAGCGTGGCTCCCCTCCTCTGGCCATTTTAAGGCCCCGGGACCCCATCCCCGGGGCCGGCCTTTCCATTTTTATTTTTTATTTTTCTTCTCTTTTTTGGGGAGGGGGGCCGCGTGGCCCCCTCCCGAGCCACTACTTGCCCTGGGGACCCCATCCCCCGGGACTGGCCATCTCCGTTGCGGACTGTGGGGGTTTCCCCAATCCCCCACAGTCCCGCCGGCTCCCCACGTCCCTTGGGAGCCGGCATTGCTGTTCCACATGGGGAGCAGCTGACATGCTGCTCCCCATGTGGAAAAGCAATCGGCTTTGGATATTGGAAGAGAGAGCAGGTTTCCCTGCTCTCTCTTCCAATATCCAAAGCAGTTTACTATGGCAGGACGGGAGCCGCGAGGCTCCGTCCTGCCATAGCAAACTACAGTGTCCCGAGGGTAGGCACCCCAGGACACTGCAGGAGCCGGCCCTGGGGGTGGTGGTCCCCAGGGCCATCAAGGGCTCCAGGAGGGGGCTGCGCGGCCCCCTCCCATTCACTACACAGCCCCGGGGAGGTGGTGGTCCCCGGGGCTCTGGGGATCCGTAACGGACCCCCATATTAAAATGTTTAGTGCCCCGGGAGGTGGCGGTCCCGGGGGCGTGTGGGGGGCCCCCACACAGGTTTTATAATCTATAAAAAAAAGCCCCGGGGAGGTGGTGGTCCCCGGGGCTGCGGGAGGGCTCAGAGCCCTCCCGCACCATTTCTAAAAAAAGCCCCGGGGGTGGCGGTCCCCGGGGCTTGGGAGGCCCTTTGAGGCCCCCACACATTAAAATATCCCCCCCACCATGCCCCCGGGACTTGGGCCACCCGGGGGCCAGTAGCTATCGAGCGCGGGAGACCGCGCTTCGATTTTATTTCGGCAGGATTTGCGCACCCTGAGCGCATCCTGCCGATTTAAAAATTTTTTTTTTTTTTGCCCAGGGGGTCCTTGTGGGACCCCCTGAGCAAACCTAGGGGGTCAGGGTGTTTCTACCCTGCCCCCTTTGTGCGCTTTGCGCACTTGTTTCTGTCCCTAGGTTCTACCGAGGGACAAAATGGCTGCCAACATTTCCTGAATCGGAATGTTGACAGCCAGCTGACAGCCAATTAACATGCAGCTCGTGATCGGGCCGGTGCGCGCAGGGTGCGCTGAGGGTGCGCGAATCCTCCGTGCCCATAGATATCACTATCTTTTTACTTTTCATTTTCTCAGCAACTACTGAACGGATTTACACCATTTAACAAAAGGGTTCTTTCTGAACCAAGAACTACCTCTTTGCCAAATTTGGTGTAATTCCGTTCAGCAGTTCGGGCTGTAGCCGTGTCTAAAGTTTCCTATGGAAAAATGCATGGGGAAAACACGTTTTGGGACCCCCTTTTTTCTCGGCCCCCGCTTGACGAATCCCCCGAGACTTTCAGGGTAGGAGCGGACCGGAGCGGGCCACAAAGTTTGAAAATTTCGCGAAGATACGTCAACCGGCAAGAGAGTTATTTCAAATAGAATGTCGCGGATTTCCTATGGATAATAGGTTGTAACTATAACTATCTACTGGCGACCGCCAGTAGATAATATATATATATATATATATATACATATTCACTGAAAAAACCATAGGTTTTAGGGACAGTTATAGTTAGTTGGACATTGCACTCGTACAAAACCCGTGAAATTCCCCCGTTATAGTTAGTCCAGCTAACTATAACTCGCGCCCCGCAATGCACTGCTGATGACGTCACATATTACATCACTCATGACATGGTCAGTGACATCACTGATGACATCACTGATGACATCTCAAATGACATCACTGATGACATCACTGATGACATCATCCAGTGACTGTGTGTTTCTCTAAAGTTTAAATATTTTTAATATATATATGAAAAGACGTATTGAAGAATGAGTGGGTGTGTAAGTGTCTGTATGGATGATTTAGTAGGTGCGTGACTGACTGTATAAGTGAGTGATTTAACGTATCTTACTGAATGCATGGGTTAGTGACTAAACTGGGTGAATGTCTGTATCCGTCTGTCTGTTGCTGTGTAAGTGGCTGCATGTGTTTGTGAATAGCTACATGAGTGTCTATTTGAGTTATTGAATGCTTGTGTGAGTATCTGTATGGGTGCCTGAGTGTTTGTGTGGGAGGGGTGTGTGCGACTCTGTGCATAGATGTGTGAGTGGGTGATTCACTGGGTGGATGGTTTCAAGAGTGCATCTGTGATAGACTGTATGGGTGGGTAAGTGTGTGTAAGAGTGTGTTAGTGAGTGAATGTATGTCCCAGTGGTACATGTGTGAGTAACTACATATGTGAAAGGCAGTATATATGTGTGTTGGAGTATATAAATAGCTATAAGCGAGAGTGACTGATTGTGATAGTGGCTGTATGGATGAGTGTGTGCTTGTATCAGTGATTGTATAAGAGCGTAAGAATGTGCTAGTATTTGTATGAGTAAGTGAGCTGGTGTGTGTATAACTGTATAGGTGAGTAAATGGTAGTGTGTTTAATTATTTGCATGACTGACTAGGTGTGTGAGTACCTCTATGGATGAGTGGCGGTGTTTGAGTGTCTATATAGGAGTATGAGTGCATATGATAGTCCTGTACTGAGTGACCGTAAGTATGAGTGACTGTACGGGTGAGTGAGTGGATGTGTGCGTAGACCTAAGAAACAGTGTGTGGGTATGTGGTTATTGGTGTTGGAGTGTCTATGGTTTTGCGAATGGCATTCTGTAATTTAGAGTGGGTGTATCAAAGGTTATATTAGGGTGTGAGAAGATGCATGAAATTATCACACGGATGATGTCATCAGTGATGTCATCAGTGATGTCATTTGAGATGTCATCAGTGATGTCATCAGTGATGTCACTGACCATGTCATGAGTGATGTAATATGTGACGTCATCAGCAGTGCATTGCGTGGGCGCGAGTTATAGTTAGCTGGACTAACTATAACGGGGAATTTCACGGGTTTTGTACGAGTGCAATGTCCAACTAACTATAACTGTCCCTAAAACGTATGGTTTTTTCAGTGAATTTCAAAGGTTTTTAAATGCTAATTTGTAACTATAACGTCCCTGAAACCTATGGTTTTTTCAGTGAATTTCAAAGGTTTTTTAAATGCTAATTTGTAACTATAACATGTCTGAAACCTACGGTTTTTTCAGTGAATTTCAAAGGTTTTGTAAATGACAATTTTTAAATGTATTAATTGTTATATACATTTTTTTAATACTGATTTACTACATTTTTAGAAACAATTTTATATAACATATTTTATTTTTTAAATTACATTGTAATTACATTATACATTACATTACAAAAATACTTTCTCAGAATGAATTACTTTAGTTTAAATACTTTGCACATAGGCAATAGACTTTTAAGTACAGTAGTTACAGTTGTTGCAATGGGCAACACATTTTCAAACACAATGCAACATTCAGCTCAATGTGAATTTCTAGTTAAATGCAATTAGTTACTTTATGGATTACTTTTCTAACCACAGGACTGGATCCTAGATTCAGTCCTGGCACATCTCCTGTAAACAGTTGAGTAAAAGCGTTTTGGTTACACTCGTGATTTTTAAGGAATATTATTGTATTTTAAAAGTTGACACTTAGAAACTTTTTCTCATAGAATGACCAATGTTATCCTATGGAAGGAAATTCACTTAGGAGGTAAAAACTGTTATCGTTACTTTTTGTTACTCAGTGTTGGATCCTGGTTCCAGCACTGGTGCATCTCCTGTAAACAGTTGAAAGAATGCGTTTAAGTCATACAGGCGATTTTTAAGGAATATTTGTAGTTTGTGAAAATCGACACTTTGAAACTTTTCTGCTGAAAACCAGACAATGGATTCCTATGGAAGAAAATATAAGTTACTGGTAAGTACGGTTAAAATTACTTTTCAGGGTCAGTGCTGGGCTAAAAGATGCAGCACTGGGTTCTCTCCTGATAACAGGTGAGTAAATTGGAATTCGTACTTTGGTTGATTTTAGAGGAATATTATAAAGTTCCAAAACTCCACACTTAGAAGAATTTCCAAGTGAAACCAGTCAATGTTAGCCTATGAAGGAAATTCAAGTTACCGGTAAGTACGGTTAAAATTAATTTTGAGGATCAGTACTGGGCTGAAAGATGCAGCACTGAGGTCTCTCCTGATAACAGGTGAGTAAATCAGAATTCGGATTTCGGCTGATTTTAGAGGAATATTTTAAAGTTCCAAAAATCAACACTTAGAAACTTTTTCAGCAAAAAGCAGGCAATGATATCCTATGGAAGGAAATTCAAGTTACTGATAAGTACGGTTAAAATTACTTTTGAGGATCAGTACTGGGCTGAATGATGCAGCACTGAGGTCTCTCCTGATAACAGGTGAGTAAATCGGAATTCGTATTTCGGCTGATTTTAGAGGAATATTTTAAAGTTCCAAAACTCCACACTTAGAAGAATTTCCAAGTGAAACCAGTCAATGTTAGCCTATGAAGGAAATTCAAGTTACCGGTAAGTACGGTTAAAATTACTTTTCAGGACCAGTACTGGGCTGAAAGATGCAGCACTGAGGTCTCTCCTGATAACAGGTGAGTAAATCGGAATTCGTATTTCGGCTGATTTTAGAGGAATATTTTAAAGTTCCAAAACTCCACACTTAGAAGAATTTCCAAGTGAAACCAGTCAATGTTAGCCTATGGAAGAAAATTCAAGTTACTGGTAAGTACGGTTAAAATTACTTTTCAGGACCAGTACTGGGCTAAAAGATACAGCACTGAGGTCTCTCCTTATAACAGGTGAGTAAATCGGAATTCGTATTTCGGCTGATTTTAGAGGAATATTTGTATGTTTCAAAAATCAACACTTAGAAACGTTTTCAGCAAAAAGAAGGCAATGATATCCTATGGAAGGAAATTCAAGTTACTGGTAAGTACGGTTAAAATTACTTTTCAGGACCAGTACTGGGCTGAAAGATGCAGCACTGAGGTCTCTCCTTATAACAGGTGAGTAAATCGGAATTCGTATTTCGGATGATTTTAGAAGAATATTTGCACAATGGTGAAGGGAGGGGGCGGGGCCTGAGGTGACATCTGTGCAAACGAGCCCCGTGGCGCGTTTTAAGTTGGGGGATTAAGTCCCCTTGAATCCTGAGGGTCCCTAGGGGCCAACTAGCCCACCAGGAACCTCCAATATGCGCCAGGGGCTGCGTTGCAGAGACGTGTAGAGAGGCCACACCCCTTTTACACCTCTCTGCAACGCAGCTCTGTGGCGCTTTCTGGATGTACCTGTTGGGCTAGTTGGCCCCCAGGGACACTCAGGATTGAAGGGGATTTAATTCCCCATCTTAAAACGCGCCACGGGGCCTGTTTGCACACATGTCACCTGAAGCCCCGCCCCTCCCTTCACCACTGTGCAAACGCGCCCGTGGCGCGTTTTAAGTTGGGGGATTAAGTCCCCTTGAATCCTGAGGGTCCCTGGAGTCCAACTAGCCCACCATATACCTCCAAAAAGCGCCACAGAGCTGCGTTGCAGAGAGGTGTAAAAGGGCGTGGCCTCTGTACACCTCTCTGCAAGGCAGCCCCCTGGCGCATACTGGAGGTTCCTGGTGGGCTAGTTGGCCCCAGGGACCCCAGTATTCAAGGGGATTGTTCCCCTCTGCAAACGCGCCAGGGGCGCGTTTGCAGAGTGGTGAAGGAAGGGGCGGGGCCTGCGGGGCCGATCGTTTAAAAAAAAAAAAAAAAAATTTGTCCCCTGAAGGGGGCTGTGTGGCCCCCTTCCTTTTTCTCTTTTTGGGCCCTGGGGACCCCATCCCCCAGGGCCTTACCACCTTTTTTAAATAACAAAAAAAAAAAAAAACGGGAAGGGGCCGCGTGGCCCCCTTCCCTGGGCCTGTATTGGCCCCGGGACCCCATCCCCCGGGGCATGGCCTCTATATTTATTATTTTGAGGGGGCAGCGTGGCCCCCCTCCTCTGGCCATTTTAAGGCCCCGGGGACCCCATCCCCGGGGCCGGCCTTTCCATTTAAAAAAATAAATTATTTTCTCTTTTTGGGGAGGGGGCCGCGTGACCCCCTCCCGGGCCACTACTTGCCCCGGGGACCCCATCCCCCGGGGCTGGCCCTCTCCGTTGGGGACTGTGGGGGGGTCCCCAATCCCCCCACAGTCCCGCCGGCTCCCCGCGTCCCTTGGGAGCCGGCATTGCTTTTACACATGGGGAGCAGCTAACATGCTGCTCCCCGTGTGGAAAAGCAATGTGCTTTGGATATTGGAAGAGAGAGCAGGTTTCCCTGCTCTCTCTTCCAATATCCAAAGCAGTTTGCTATGGCAGGACGGGAGCCGCGAGGCTCCCGTCCCTGCCATAGCAAACTACAGTGTCCCGGGGGTAGGCACCCCGGGACACTGCAGGAGCCGGCCCTGGGGGTGGTGGTCCCCAGGGCCATCAAGGGCTCCAGGAGGGGGCCGCGCGGCCCCCTCCCATTCAGTACACAGCCCCGGGAGGTGGTGGTCCCCGGGGCTCTGGGAGTCCGTAACGGACCCCCATATTAAAATGTTTAGTGCCCCGGGAGGTGGCGGTCCCCGGGGCGTGTGGGGGGCTGGAGCCCCCCACACAGGTTTTATAATGTATAAAAAAAAGCCCCGGGAGGTGGTGGTCCCCGGGGCTGCGGAGGGCTCAGAGCCCTCCCGCACCATTTTTAAAAAGCCCCGGGGCTGGCGGTCCCCGGGGCTTGGGGGCCCTTTGAGGCCCCCACACGTTAAATTATCCCCCCCCCACCATGCCCCCGGGACTTGGCCCACCCAAATGCATGGGGAAAACGCGTTTTGGGACCCCCCTTTTTTCTCGGCCCCCGCTTGACGAATCCCCCCGAGACTTTCAGGGTAGGAGCGGACCCGAGCGGGCCACAAAGTTTGAAAATTTTGCGAAGATACGTCAACCGGCAAGAGAGTTATTTCAAATAGAATGTCGCGGATTTCCTATGGATAATAGGTTGTAACTATAACTATCTACTGGCGACCGCCAGTAGATAATATATATATATATATTATCTACTGGCGGTCGCCAGTAGATAGTTATAGTTAGGACCTATTTTCCATAGGAAATCCGCAACATTCTATTTGAAATAACTCTTGCGTCGGCTGACGAATCTTCGCGAAATTTATGGCCCGCTCCGGTCCGCTCCTACCCTGAAAGTTTCGGGGTGATTCGTCAAGCGGGGACGAGAAAAAGGGGGTCCCAAAACGTGTTTTCCCCATTCATTTTCCCATAGGAAACTTTAGCCACGGCTACAGCCCGAACTGCTGAACGGAATTACACCAAATTTGGCAAAGAGGTAGTTCTTGGTTCAGAAAGAACCCTTTTGTTAAATGGTGTAAATCCGTTCAGTAGTTCCTGTGAAAATTAAAACAAAAATCACATATATATCTATGGCCGCGTCGGATTCGCGCACCCTCCCGATCACTAGCTGCATGCTAATTGGCTGTCAACACTCCAAATCAGGAAGTGTTGGCAGCCATTTTGTCCCTCGGTAGAACCGAGGGACAGAAACAAGTGCAAAAAGGGAGCAGGGTAGGAACACCCTGACCCCCTAGGTCTGCTCAAGCCCCCCCACACGCCCCGGGGACCGCCACCTCCCCGGGGCACTAAAAATGTCAATATGGGGGTCCATTCCGGACCCCCAGAGCCCCGGGGACCACCACCTTCCCGGGGCTTTGTGGATGGAGGGAGGGGGGCCCCGCGGCCCCCCTCCTGGAGCCTGTAATGGCCCTGGGGACCGCCACCCCCCAGGGCCGGCTCCTCGCAGGGCCCCGGGGTGCCTACCCCCGGGACACTGTAGTTTGCTATGACAGGACGGGAGCCTCGCGGCTCCCGTCCTGTCATAGCAAACTGCTTTGGATATTGGAAGAGAGAGCAGGAAACCTGCTCTCTCTTCCAATATCCAAAGCAGATTGCTTTTCCACATGGGGAGCTGCATGTTAGCAGCTCCCCATGTGGAAAAGCAATGCCGGCTCCCGCAGGAGGCGGGGAGCCGGCATGGTCCATGGGGGAGTTGGGGTCCCCCCACGGACCCCAAAGGATAGGGCCAGCCCCGGGGGATGGGGTCCCCGGGGCAAGTAGTGGCCCGGGAGGGGGGCCACGTGGCCCCCTCCCCAAAAATAATATATATATTTTTTTAAATAAATAAATAAAGGCCTGCCCCGGGGGATGGGGTCCCCGGGGCAAAAGGATGCCTGAGGAGGGGGGCCACGCAGCCCCCCTCCTTAAAAATTTATTCAAAAGTGTGGCCATGCCCCGGGCGATGGGGTCCCCGGGCCGGATTCAGCCACGGGAGGGGGGCCACGCGGCCCCCTTCCAGTTTAATTAAAAAAAAAAAAAAAAGGGGTAAGGCCCTGGGGGATGGGGTCCCCAGGGCCCAAAAATCAGTGATGTCATCAGTGATGTCACTGACCATGTCATGAATGATGTAATATGTGACGTCATCAGCAGTGCATTGTGGGGGCGTGAGTTATAGTTAGCTCAACTAAGTATAACGGCCGAATTTCTATGGTTTCGTACGAGTGAAATGTGCAAGTAACTATAACGTCCCTGAAACCTATGGTTTTTTCAGTGAATTTCAAAGGTTTTTAACATGATAATTTGTAACTATAACGTCTCTGAAACTTATGGTTTTTTCAGTGAATTTCTAGGGTTTTTTAAATGCTAATTTCTATTTATAATGTTCATTAAACCTATCTGCTGTGCGATCCAAAAACAAGCTGGTGCTTGTAGTGTTATGGACAGTGGACGCAACCATGTTACCTCAGGCAGTGGGGAAGATCTCGGTCATGAACCTGTGTCGTCGCCCCCTGTAAGTGGAAGCGCAGTGGGCTGGTCCAACGTACGCCACTCCAGCGTAGAAGTGTGAATAAATAGGCCGGGGTTCTGGGCGTGGTTCACTTGTGTGAAAGCCAACGTGTCTGCCAGAGCAGCGACCCTCACCCTGCCACGTGGCTGCCGCCATGACCGCGGGCCTCCTCGACACAAGCCCCCTGCGAACACAGCGGCACAGCACTGCACAGTTATGTCTGTACAGACTACTGCCTTTGATCTACACTGCGGACAGCAGGGCTCACAATTCAGATTGAGTCACGATTCCAGATGACGGAGTCCAGTAGGCATGACACATTGCTCCCAATACGGCCCGACCGGACCACGCATCATCGCAGGCTGCGTACACGCTGAGCGCCAGAGGTACCACTAACTCAGTGCACTACAAGTAAACGCCACGTGGCCTTATTAAGGCAGAATTCATTAAACAAAAGACATTGCTACCAGTGCGGCCCACACGGACCACGCATCATCGCAGGATGCGCACACGCTGAGTGCTTCAGGTGCCACTAGCTCACTGCACCATAAGTCATCACCACGTACCCTTAAACCTACATAATATCCTTTTAGTATCCTTGCTTCAAGAACTTTTTTGATATCAATTATAGCTTTAGTACAATGACCAAATTCATCTTGCAAGTCCAAAGGAACACTGAATGGCAGTCTACACTGCGGACAGCAGAGCTCACAATTTGAATTCAGTCTTGATTTATTAATTGCAGACAGAATTTTACTCTATGTCATTGAATTTTCTCAAGAGGAAGTGACAAAAAGCTTTCCTCGATGTCTGTGCTGACTACTGCCTTCGATCTACCCTGCGGACAGTAGGGCTCACAATTCAGATAAAGTTGCGATTGCAGATGATGGAGTCCAGTAGGCAACAGACATTGCTACCAGTGCGGCCCTCCCGGACCACGCATCATCGCTAGCTGTGCACACGCGGAATGCTTCTGATGCTCCTACCTCAGTCCACCACAACTGATGGACCCTTTATGACAGAATATTTTGTGTATGATTTCAGATCTGGTGCCCCTAACTTAGTGTAGCACAAGTCATGGACCCTTTATGATTGAATCTCTGTGTGTGATCTGATGATTACTGTTGTACTTGTTACCAGCACCAACCATTCCCGGAGGGCTGAGCTTACACTCACCCCACACGCATCCAGCACAGACGTCACTGGACATGTGACCCTGGTAATAAAAAGGAGTCGAGTGCACGTGCTCGTATCCAGTTCCACGATCTATCTGTGTCCGTGTGTTCATTATGTATGCAACATGCTGCCCCTGGGCCATACCACATTACATTGTGCTCTGGACAGCGTATGCAACCAACTTACCTTTGACAGTGGGAGAAAACTTTGGTTATGTAACTTTGTCTCGGTCATTGTACAAGTACGTACGTAGAGACTGGATGATTAGAGTACTGCAAGGAGAGTGTATAGCGAATTTATAAGTGCGTGGGGATTGGCGGAGTGATTGTATGAGTACATATGTTGGCGCATCCTAACTCGCACCGGATGCACTGCGGCCGGCACAGGCACACCGGCACGGGACGGTGACTTTCGGTCCACTGAGGTATGGGTACAGTAACTGCTGAGCGGGTGTACAGCCTGCGGTGATGGCCCGTCCCGGTGGTCTGGACAGCTCAGGTTTTGTGTGCCCTGCTGGACTGCAGTGTAGGCCTGAGCCACCGAACAGGGAGGCCTACCACCACCTGCGTGGCCTCACTGTTCACTGAGTTAGTGGCACCGCAAGGACTGAGCAGGTGTGCAACCTGAGATGATGATAGGTGCACTAGTATGTCCTCTGGCATGGCAAAATCAAGACACAGCACCAAATGTGAGACCTGTTGGCCTGCGGAGCGGGACTGCATGATGCGGAGGGTGTCCTGTCCGCGAAAAGGTGAGCAGTGAGGCCTGGGTGCGCAGCGGTGGGCAAATACATTTGGGCGGCAGGAGTGGATACACAAAGGCGGCACAGCGATTTAGGCGTACGCAATCGTATATACTCTCCCATTACTAATTCTGTACTATGTTTAGATGTGGGAGCTTGAGGGCTCCACTAGGTCCCGGCACGTGGTTGGAGACACAGCACTCACTGTCCCTCTTCATCTCTTCCTTTCTCTCCTTCACACAGAAGCAAGTGAGGTGCAGAAAGAGGCAACAGAGGTGCAGAAAGATGCAAGAGAGGTACAGAAACAAGCAAGAGAAGTGCGGAACGAGGCAAGAGAATTGCTGAAAGAAGCAACAGAGGTGTGGAAAGAAGCAAGAGAAGTGCAGAAAGAAGCAAGTGATGTGCAGAAAGAAGCAAGTGCATTGCAGAAAGAACCAACAAAGGTGCAAAAAAAGGCAAGAGGGGTGCAGAAAAGGGTAGGAGAGGTGCACAAAGAGGCAACAGAGGTGCAGAAAGAGGCAATAGAGGTGCGGGAAGAGGGGTGTAGAAAGAGGCAAGAGGGTTGCAGAAAGAAGCAAGTGAGGTGCAGAAAGAGGCAACAGAGTTGCAGAAAAACACAAGAGAGGTGCAGAAACTAGCAAGTGAAGTACAGACACAGGCAAGAGAATTGCTGAAAGAACCAACAGAGGTGCAAAAAGAAGCAAGAGGGGTGCAGAAAAAGGTAGGAGAGATGCACAAAGAGTCAAGAGAGGTAAAGAAAGAGGCAAGAGGGGTGCAGAAAGAAGGAAGAGAAGTGCAGAAAGAAGCAACAGAGGTGCTGAAAGAGGCACAAAGGGTGCAGAAAGAGCAAGAGATGTGCAGAGAGAACCAACAGAGGTACAAAAAGAGGCAAGGGAGGTACAGAAACAGGCAGGAAATGTGCAGAAAGAGGGAACAGGGGTACAGAAAAAGGCAAGAGAGGTGCAGAAAGAGAAAAGAGGGATGCAGAAAGAGGCAAGAGGGGTGCAGAAATAAGCAAGTGAGGTGCAGAGAGAGGCAACAGAGGTGCAGAAAGATACAAGAGAGGTGCAGAAAGATCCAACAGAGATGCACAAAGAAGCAACAGTGGTGCAGAAACAAGCAAGAGAAGTGCAGAAAGAGGCAAGATAATTGCTGAAAGAAGCAACAGAGGTGTGGAAAGAAGCAAGAGATGTGCAGAAAGAGGCAAGTGAGGTGCAGAAAGAAGCAAGAGCAGTGCAGAAAGAACCAACAGAGATGCACAAAGAAGCAACAGAGGTGCAGAAACAAGCAAGAGAAGTGCAGAAAGAGGCAAGAGAATTGCTGAAAGAACCAACAGAGGTGCAAAAAGAAGCAAGAGGGGTACAGAAAAAGGTAGGAGAGGTGCACAAAGAGGCAAGAGAGGTGCAGAAAGAGAAAAGAGGGGTGCAGAAAGAGGCAATAGGGGTGCAGAAAGAAGCAAATGAGGTGCAGAAAGAAGCAACAGAGGTGCAGAAAGACGCAAGAGAGGTACTGAAACAAGCAAGAGAAGTGCAGAAAGAGGCAACAGAATTGCTGAAAGAAGCAAAAGAGGTGTGGAAAGAAGTAAGAGAAGTGCAGAAAGAGGCAAGTGAGGTTGAGAAAGAGGCAAGAGAGGTGCAGAAAATGGCAAGAGAAAAGCAGAAAGAGGCAAGAGGGATGCAAAAAAGGGAAAAAGGGTGCAGCAAGAAGCAAGAGAGGTGCTGAAAGAAGCAAGAGAAGTGCAGAAAGAAGCAAGAGAGGTACAGAAAGAGGAAAGACAAGTGCAGAAAGAGACAACAGTGGTGCAGAAAGAGACAACTGGGGTGCAGAAAGAAGCAAGAGAGGTGCAGAAAGAGGCAATAGCAGTGCAGAATGAAGCAACAGAGGTGCAGAATGAGGCAAGAGGGTTGCAGAAAGAGGAGAGAGAAGTGCAGAAAGAAGCAAAAGAGGTGCTCAAAGAGGCAAGAGGGGTGCAGAAAGAGGCAAGAGCAGTGCAGAAAGAATCAAGTGAGGTGCAGAAGGAGGCAAGAGAACTGCAGAAAGAGGCAAGAGAGTTGCAGAAACATGCAAGGTATATGCAGAAAGATGGAACAGAGATGCAGAAAGAGGCAAGAAATGTGCAGAAAGAGGGAAGAGAGGTGCAGAAAGAGGGAAGAGGGGTCCAGAAAGAGGCAAGAGGGTTGCACAAAGAAGCACGTGAGGTGCAGGAAGAGGCAACAGAGGTGCAGAAAGAGGCAAAAGAGGTGCAGAAAGTAGAAGAGATGTGCAGAAAGAGGCAAGAGAAGTACAGAAAAAGAAAGAAAGGTAAAGAAAGAAGCAACAGAAATTCAGAAAGAGGCAAGAGAGGCACAGATAGAAGCAAGAGTGGCTTGTACACCATTAGTACCAATTTAACACCCACATTTACCAATAAAAAACAGGTGACCATTCTAGGTTTACAAAGGACCTTCCACCACGCTGTAACACTTGTCACTGCATTTTTGTTAACGTTTGAGCCAGAAACAAGGCTTTTTTTGTTCAAATCTGCAGATTAGGCAGCAGATGATGAATTATGTGGCTAATGCGGAAAATGTATAATTTTGCAAAAGTTGGTGCAGCCAAACAGTTGCATAATTCCAGTGGCCCTGCTCATACCTCTGACTAGGTCCAGAAGCGCTCCTCAGTGATTCCTTTTTTTTTGTCTCATTCAGTTCATAGTTTAGCTTCTATGGAAAGAAGGAAGACTAAACCTGAGGTTACCACTCCACAACACAGACTACCATACCACATAATTACTCTCCATAACACATAATCCCACTCTACATAATTCCTATCTGCTAAATACCACATTCTTTCTGTCCACATAATTTCACTGCACAACATACCACATAATTCCACTACACATAACCTACATCCACTCCACTCTAAGAAACATCAATAAAACACTTTTAGATTTACAACGCTATTAGCTCTAACTCTTGCAAATGCGAGACCTATTACATTACAAATGCTTCTTTAACTGGTAGTCGCGTTTGCAGAGTGGTGGAGAAAGGGGGCTGGGCCTCCAACCTGCGCTCAGGAATTCTGCTGCGTAGGACTTACAGGAGGTACCAGGAGGGCTACTTGGCTGCTAAAGTCCCTCAGGAGTAAAGTGGACTTCATCCCCCAACCAGTACTGTGCCAGGTGGCGCATTTGCAGAGTGGTGGAGAAAGGTGAGCGTGGCCTCCTAAGCCCTCTTAGCTATCCCACAGTTTGGGATTTACTAGAGGTAACAGGAGGGGTAGTTAGCCCCTCAGGTCAACCTTGGGGGGCAACTACTCCTCCTATTACCTCCAGTAAGTCCCACAAAGCAGGATTGCTAAGTCCTCATAGCTGGCCACACCCCCTTTGCCCACCACTCTGCAAACGCACTTCCTGATGCACTCTTGGATGGGGATTAAAGTCCCCTTCACTGCTGGGGGTCCTAAGAGGCCAACTACCCTACCTGATACCTCCAGTATGCCCCAGATAGTGGGATAGCTGACAGGTGGACACAGGCCACACCCCCTTTCTCCACCACTCTGCAAACACGCCTCCTGGTGCGTTCTGGGTTGGGGAATTAAGTCCCCTTGAATCCTGAGGGTCTCTGGGGGCCAACTAGCCCACCAGGTACCTCCAGTAAGCCCCACACAGCTGGATTGCTGAGAGTGGTCCGAGGCCATGCCCCCTTTTTACACCACTCTGCAAACGCACCTCCTGATGCACTGCTGCTCGGGGGATGAAGTCCACTTTAGTCCTGAGGTTCTCAGGAGACAAGAGGACCTCATCGCCCCACCAGCAATGCGCCAAGAGGTGAGTTTGCAGAGTGGTGTAAAAAGGGGCGTGGCCTCGGACCACCTCTCAGCAGTCCCACTGTGTGGGGCTTACTGGAGGTACCTGGTGGGCTAGTTGGCCCCTAAGGACCCTTAGCATTCAAGGGGACTTAATCCCCCAACCCAGAATGTGCCAGGAGGTGCGTTGGCAGAGTGGTGCAGAGAGGGGGGGGGCCTCCGGTGAGATGGTGGCTTTTCCTTTTTTTTTTTTCGAAGGTTGGCGAGTGGCCCCTATTCTTTTAGTAGTTTTTGGTCCCTGGGGACCCCATCCCCTAGTTCCTGACCCATTTTTTTTTTTAAAGGGAAGGGGGCCACGCGGGCCCCCTCCCGAGGCCAATTATGGCCCGTGGAACCCATCTCCCAGGGCCTGGCCAGCCTTTTTTTGTATTTTGGAGGGAGGTCATGTGGCCCGCCTCCTGAGGCCAATTATGGCCCCGGGCACCCCATCCCCAGGGCCTGGCCAGCCTTTTAAAAAAAAAATATGTATAAGGGAGTCTGGCCAGGCCCTCCTTCCCTGGGCCACTATTGGCCCCAGGACCCCATCCCCGGGGGCCTGGTCAGACTTTATTTATTTATTTTTTTGGAGGGCTCTTGAGGCCAATTAAGCCATGGGGACCCCATTCCCTGGGGCCTGGCTTCAGCCTTTGGGACCATGGGGGGAGCCCCAATGCCCCCATGGTCCCAGCCGGGTCCCCGCCTCCTGCGGGAGCCTGCATTGCTTTTGGGCAAAGGGAGCTGCTGACATGCAGCTCCCTTTGCCCAAAAGCAATTCTGCTTTGCTTCTTGGAAGCGAGAGCAGGATTCCTGCTCTCGCTTCCAAGAAGCAAAGCAGTGTTTGCTGTAGCAGGGCAGGAGCCATGCTTCCGCCCTGCCATAGCAAACGGCAATGTCCTGGGGGTGGGCCCCCCGGGACATTGCAGGATCTGGCCCTGGGGGCTGGTGGTCCCCAGTGCCATAGAGGGCTCCAGGAGGGGGGCCCCACAGCACCCCTCCCTTCGTGAAAATAGCCCCGGGGAGGTGGTGGTCCCCGGGGCTTGGGGGGGCCTGCATGCCTCCCAGACATTATGGCTAAAGCCCCAGGGAGGTGTGGGTCCCCGGGGCTCCAGGGGCCCCTGCGGCCCCCACTATATATTTACACATTGCCCCCAAGACCTGGCCCACCCGGGGGCCTATTAAAACGAAGCAGGGGAACCCGCATGTTTTTTTATTGTTTCGGCGGGATTTGCACACCCAGCGCGATGTCCGCTGAAAAGAAAGGGTTTTTTGGGCCTGGGGTCCCTGTGGGACCCCCTGAGCAGGCCTAGGGGGTCAGGGGGTCTCTACCCTGCCCCCTTATCTTGTTTGTCACCTTGTTTCTTGTGACTCGGTTCTACAAAGTCACAATATAGCTGCCAACACTTTTTGCTTTGGAGTGTTGGCAGCCAATCACAGTGAAGCACGTGATCGGGAGGGTCCGCGGTCCACAGATATATAAATTTGTTTAAATATTAATATCTCAGGAACTACTGAACGGATTTTCATCATTCAAAAAAAGGGCGCTTACTGGACCAAGAGCTACCTTTCTGCCAAATTTGGTGTAATTCCATTCAGCAGTTTGGGCTGTAGCCGTGGCTAAAGTTTCCTATGGAAATTAACCTAGAAAAATCACGTTTTGGGACCCCTTTTTTCTCGGCCCCAGCTTGACGAATCACCCCGAAACTTTCAAGACAGGAGCCGACCTGAGTGAACCATTAGTTTTGAAAATTTCGTCAACAGGTGTCAAAGTTATTAGCAAAACAAAAAATGGTTTTTGAATAGAAACGAGGTCCAAACTATAACTACCTACTGGCGACTGTATATACTCTCCCATTACTAATTCTGTACTATGTTTAGATGTGGGAGCTTGAGGGCTCCACTGGTCCCGGCACGTGGTTGGAGACACAGAACTCACTGTCCCTCTTCATCTCTTCCTTTCTCTCCTTCACACTCTTTCTCTCTCTCTTCTTCTCTCACTCTTTCTCTCTTTCTCTTTGTCTTCCTCTCACTCTTTCTTTCTTTTTCTCTCTCTCTTCCTGTCACTGCTGTAGGAGAGTAGGATCTGCTTCACATGGGTACCCCCACTTTTTGCTGATGCTTCACTGTTTTTTGACTTTAGTCTGGCTGGGGCCCTGCTAATCAGAACCCCAGCCTAGCTGCTTCCTCTCTAAAATGGTTTCCATGTGCCTTAGGCACATCTCTGATTGGAATCTGGAGTGCCCTTGTAAGTCCCTAGTATATGGTATACTATGTACCCAGGGCATAGGTACCTCAGAGGCCTGCCGGGGGCTGAAGCATGTATTGTGCCACCCCTGGAAGGCCAGCCAAAAGGACACCACAGGTTTGCTACTGCAGCCTGGGTAAGGTGGTGCATGCACCCCTTACTGTGATATAGGTTACCTATATCACTACATACATACATATATATAAACCTATAAGTCACTCCTATGGCAGGCCTTGTCAATCCTGAAGGCAGAGTGCTTGGTTCCTATGTGAGAGGGTGCCCCTGCATGAGCAGAGCCCCTCTGCAGCGTTCGGAGACCCTTCTCTGATGCTGTTTGTAGTGCAGCCTGACCATATACTCTTAAGCGCATTATAACCTCGCGTTAAATGCTAACTTTGGGATGGCTGCACGGAAACATGTCGTGTTTGGTGTCAAACATCTTGGAATACTACCCCCCTGCCAGGTCTGGTGGCGGGGGTAGCATTCCACCCTTCTAGAGGGAGAGACATGTACACACCGGCCTGCCCGGTAACTTCTTTCCAAGCCCAGGCATCACAAAATGGATGCCGCTGCCACAGACACGGGTCTGGCCTCCTGCTGCTGACTGAAACTCCGGGAGGGGAGGCCTGGACAATAGGTTTCCTGTCCCAGGGAGGTGTAACCACCTCCCCAGACAGGATAATGTGTATTGGGGCTGGGCGGGAGAACTCTCTGGTGCTTTGAAGTCCTGCACTGGGGGCACACTTGGTGTCGATGTGCATACCCCAGTTCAAACTGGTTCAGGGGCTTCCAACCCCTGCTCTGGCACGAAACTGGACAAAGGGAATGGGTGTAACCTCCCCTCTTCCCTGACCCTCCCATAGGTGGGTCCCCAGAGTATGCCCAACCCCCTAACTTAGTATAAGTATGGGACCCCAGTCCTTAGGACTTTAGATTTACCTGGACGAAACTCTGATACAGAATCCTGGACCTTCTATGCTCTACTTTAAGATTAGAGGACTGAAGAATCTCCCTTGGGGTCAAGGAGTGACTCCCCTGCTTGGCAGGCACCAATGAAGCAATTGTCCGGTCTGCATCGCTGAAGCTCCCGCTGGACACTGAAGTCTTTGCATCCCCAGAGGTGGATTTCCCGACTTCCCAGAGGCTGCCCTGAGTCCCCAGCAAAGCTGAGGCCCGTAGCTGTCGTGGGTAACGTGGAACCGTGACCCCTGGACACCGAGCGCATTTGCAAGTGCATCCTCTTCCTGGTCTTCCACGAAGTTGTGCTTTGGGCTCCAAGTAGCCCCCGCCTCCAGCACCGACTGCACTGAAGATCACTGGCCTCCACTCCACGAGTGTCCCGTGAGCCAGCTCTAAGTGCATCCACTCGAGGCTCCTTCGCGGTCGCTAGTCCATTGGCTAGTAGGCCCTCCTGAAGGCCAATCTTCTTCTGCTTGGGCTTTCCTGGTTGCTCCCGGCGTGCCCTGACTTACCCTTGCAGAGTGAGTCCCTCAGACTTTTCTGGTCTGCACCACCATCCTTCTTCTATTTCCACAAGACTTGCCGTTGCCAAGGCTTGTTGGGTCCAATCCGGTTGCCGACACCCCTGCAATCGATAGACGTCATGGCTCAGCTTGAATCCAGCTCCTGGTCATCGTCGACGCCTCCTGGACCTCGTGGCTGAAGAGTCAAGACGACCATCAACCTACCTGAAGCACTCGACATCGGTGGGCATCCGCTCATCGCCTTCCTGGTCACTGGCTAGTGACCCAGACTCTGTCCTCTCTGCTTTCAGGTTCTTCAGATCTTCAATCCACCTTTGGATCCACCCGAACAATTTCGACTTGGGCGCCAGCAGCACTTTGCAGCAGATCGCCATTGAAAACGACGACGAAACCCGACCCCGAAAGACACCTATGCACCCGGCTTCCCTGGGTGAGGTAACTCGAGTACTCCGGTGCTCCCGTGGGTATAGACTCTAGAAGAACCCAGTTCTAAAGGGGTTTGCTCCAAGTCCTCCTCTAAGTGTCCCTTTTCTTTAAAATTCCAACCGCGACATTCCCCATAGAAGTCAACGGCGATTCGCGGCTGTGTTCTCACACTGCACGCGTCCCCCGTGGGTCCCCTGTGTCACTACCTTGGGTGGTTCCTTGTGGCCCAAGCACTTCTACAGGCTCTAGGCCTTGTGTCTAGCTCAGTCGTGGTTCTTATACCACTTTATTGGTATATGGTTTGGTACGCCCCTAGGGCTCAAACGTGTATTTGTGCTATTACTGTTGATAACTAACTTATAACTTATGTACTTCGAACTCTAGCCTCATAAAGAGACTAGAGGGGTGTGTTTAGCAATAAATACATATATTTTGAATATATACCTGGTGTGGTCCTCTTTCATTTGGTCACTCAAGAGATTATAGACTGGTAAAACAAGCTGCTTTACATTCCTTCAAGACTTAGCCTGAAGGCTGCTCTCCATAGCTACCACTAGGATAGCTTTCAATAAAGGTTGTCTTTAACCTATCTCCAATAAGGGGTTGTTTGGACTGGTGCAAGGTGCCCACTATAATTAGTGGACAGCATATACCAGGCCAACTTCTCACATTGGTGTGCAGCGTGTGGGATTCCAGCTTGCTATTGTTTTACCAGATAATCTCAATTGAATTGATCAACTGAAAACCACTAAGGGTACCTTAGGTACATATAAATCAAGCTTAGTATACAGTAAGTTCTACTGAACTTAGAGTTGTGTGTTAAGGGATAGCACACCCTTTCTACAACTCAAGAGAGTTTAGTAGGCCACACTAGAGTAGGTAGTGCATACACCACACCTCACTAGTAATGTCTTCAAAGCCAGGACCCAGTGAGTCCTTGCCAGAAGCCAGTGGGCTTTTTCCCTCCAAGTATGATAATCTCCCATTCTTGGAATTGAGAGCATTGTGCAATACTAGGAAGCTGAAGGCAGGCAAAAGTGCCAGCACCCAACACCTCAGAGAGGTGCTACTGGCTGATGATCTCAACAGGCCCCTAGGGTCTGAAGGGGTAGGCAGAGAGGGTGGGGCAGAAAATGAGGAAGGGGTCAGGGGTGAAGAAACCCAGGCCCCCCCCTCTGAAACTGGCCAGGAATGTGACAATGACCTTGCCCTGGAAAACCCAGCTATTCCTGTGGATGAAGAGGAGGATCAGGATGACCTCACCTTTGTCCCCCCAGGAAGAGTTGAGAGTGTGCCAAGAAGGGCTAGATCTCCTTCTCAGGAGTCTAACCACTCTGACACCTCAATAGGGACCTCTGTCTCTTCTCATAGGAGAGAATACTCTCATGAGAGGAGAAAGAGACTGATTCAGTATGAGCAAGCCCAGCTTGAGCTCAGAAAACAGCAGTTGGCTATAGACAGGGAGTCCCTAGATCTCTACAAAGAGAGAAAAAGATGGGACTAGAGTCCCATGGTGGCAGCAATTTCCCCAGAGATAGGGAAAGGTCTTATGACCATAGAAACCTGAGCAAGATTGTCCCTCCCTACCAGAGTGGGGATGACATCCACAAATGGATAACTGCACTGGAGAGGGCCTGTAAAGTACAGAGGGTCCCTCAGGAGCAGTGGGCAGCAATCTTGTGGCTTTCCTTTGCAGACAAAGGTAGAGATAAGCTCCTCACTGTTAGAGAGGAGGATGCTGATAATTACACAGTCTTGAAGAGTGCTCTGATTGATGGGTTTGGCCTAACCACTGAACAATACAGGTTAAAGTTCAGAGATACCCAAAAGCACAGACTCAAGACTGGGTGGACTTTGTTGATTGTTCTGCCAAGGCTCTGGAAGGTTGGTTATTGGGCAGTAAGGTATGTGACTCCACAGGATTGTACAATCTTATCATGAGGGAGCAGATTCTTAATAATTGTCAAAATCAGCTGTTGCATCAGCACCTGGTGGACTCTGATCTGACCTCTCCCCAAGAATTGGGAAAGAAGGCAGACAAATGGGTCAGAACCAGGGTGAGGCAGAAGGTACAGAACCAAGGTGGTGACCCTAAGAAGCAAGATTCTAAAAACTCTGATACGGGTGGGGAGAAGGGTAAAGACCAGAAGTCTTCACAAGGCCCCCAAAAATCTTCTTCAGGTGGGGAGTCACAGTCTAACAAGGGAAAAGGCCAAAAGAAACCATGGTGCAAGGTCTGTAAGCAAAAGACCCACTGGACCAGTGATTGCACCAAGTCCAAAGACTCTACTCCAGCCCCCACCAATGCCCCTAAGGCACCTGCTCCCCCTAGTGCAGTTACAGTTGGTGGTGGGACTACACAAGCCAAGGGTTTAGTAGGGTTGACCCTGGGTAAGGAGATGAGCTCTGACCTAGTCAGAGAACTCACTCAGGCTGTCCTAGTCTGTGATGGAGGCATGGATGTGACCTCCTCTGTGAGTCCCAGTAATCTGGGCAAGTACAGGCAACAGCCCTTAATCAATGGAAAAGAGGCTTTGGCATTTAGGGACACAGGGGCAAGTGTCACCATGGTGACACAAGACGTTGTGGATCCTGGGCAGATTATACTTGGTGAAATGTACCAAATGACCAATGCTAGCAATGTCAGAACGGACCATACTCTGGCAGTTGTTAACTTCTCCTGGGGAGGGGTAACTGGCCTTAAGAAGGTTGTGGTAAGTGCAGACCTACCAGTTGAATGCTTGCTTGGCAATGATCTAGAAACTTCAGCTTGGGCAGAAGTGGAGCTCAGGACCCATGCAGAAATGCTGGGCATCCATGCAGATGTGTTTGCTGTGACCAGGTCACAAGCCAAAATGTCTAACACTGAACAGGCCTTGGATTCTGGAATAATGGACCAAGTGCCCTCCAAGAAGAGGAGTAGTAGGGTAAAGGCAGTGCCTTCCCCCTTGGCTCAGAAGGAAGATCAGTCTTTTGAGGGGGATGATCTCAGTCCTGAGGAAGGAACTGTCCCAGAGGAGCTTGAACCTGAACAGGTTGAGTTCTTGGGGGCAGGGGGCCCTTCTAGGGAAGATCTGAGTAAGGAGCAACAGTGCTGCCCCTCTCTTGAACCCCTCAGACAGCAGGCTGCTGCTGAGGCTGCTGGGAGTGCTAGTGGGTCCCATAAAGTTTATTGGGATGAGGGACTCCTATATTCTGAGGGTAGAGACCCAGCCCCTGGAGCCACCAGGAGGTTGGTAATACCTCAGAAGTTTAGGGGGTTCCTCTTGACCTTAGCACATGATATCCCTTTAGCAGGTCACTTGGGCCAAAACAAGACCTGGGACAGGCTTGTTCCACATTTTCATTGGCCACATATGTCAGAGGACACAAAGGAGTTTTGTCGCTCCTGTGTCACTTGCCAAGCCAGTGGTAAGGCAGGTGGCACAACAAAGGCCCCCTGATACCACTACCTGTGGTGGGGGTACCCTTTGAAAGGGTAGGGATTGACATTGTTGGTCCCCTTGACCCTCAGACTGCATCTGGGCACAGATTTATCCTGGTGGTAGTGGATCATGCCACCAGGTACCCAGAGGCAATTCCCCTGAGGACCACCACAGCCCCTGTGGTGGCAAGAGCCCTCATTGGAGTTTTCTCCAGAGTGGGTTTCCCAAAGGAGGTCATTTCTGACAGAGGTACCAACTTCATGTCAGGATATCTGAAAGCAATGTGGAAGGAGTGTGGTGTAACTTATAAGTTCACCACCCCCTATCACCCACAATGCAATGGTTTAGTTGAACGCTTCAACAAAACCTTGAAAGGAATGATTAAAGGACTCCCAGAGAAGCTTAGGCGGAAATGGGACCTTCTTCTTCCTTGCCTGTTGTTTGCATACAGAGAGGTTCCACAGAAGGGGGTTGGTTACAGCCCATTTGAGCTTCTGTTTGGGCATCCTGTGAGAGGTCCACTATGTTTGGTAAAAGAGGGCTGGGAGTTACCTCTCAAGCCCCCCAAACAAGATGTGATGGACTATGTACTTGGTCTCCGCTCCCGGATGGCAGAGTACATGAAAAAGGCAACCAAAAACCTGGAGGCCAGCCAAGAATTGCAAAAAGCTTGGCATGACCAAAGGCTGTGCTGACTGTATACCAGCCAGGACAGAAAGTGTGGGTGTTGGAACCTGTGGCCCCAGCAGCCCTCCAGGACAAGTGGAGTGGCCCCCATACAATAGTTGAACAGAAGGGAGAAGTCACCTATCTGGTGAATCTTGGAACTCCCAGGAGCCCCCTAAGGGTGCTTCATGTCAACAGATTAAAGCCATATGTTGACAGGGCTGACATGGGCTTGCTCATGGCAACTGATGAGGACCAGGAGGAGGAGAGTGACCCTCTCCCTGACCTGCTCTCTCAGAACCCTGATGATGGGTCATTAGATGGTGTTGCTTTGGTAAGCAGCCTCACTGACCATCAGCAAACTGAGTGCAGACAAGTTCTGCAACAGTTTAGACATATGTTTAGCCTGACCCCTAGTCAGACTTCCTGGTGCACCCATGAGGTGGACACTGGGGACAGTCTGCCTGTCAAGAATAAAATCTACAGGCAACCTGACCATGTCGAAGAACTACTTATACCAAGTGAAAAACCTTCACACAACCGCATGACAGTAATATCTAAATTTTCTTCAAAAAGTACTACATACAAAAGAATCATTAATAAACATTGGCCAATCTTAGTCTTAGAACCGGACTTTAACCATATCTTTGATGAAAAACCATTATTCGCATATACCAGGGGAAAAAACTTAGGGGAGATCATCAAACCCCATAGAATAGAAGTACAGACCTCTACATACAAGGGAACAAATCCATGCTGGAATTGTAACAACTGTCACAACGTGATTAAAAGTGCTCAACTAACACATCCTATGAAGGGCCATAAAATCAAACTTAAAGTCAACGCAACGTGTGACACGAGCAACCTTATTTACATGTTGAAATGCCCTTGTGGCAAAGTATATGTTGGCCAAACTGAACGCAAACTCAAAATTAGAGTTAATGAACACAAAAGTAACATTTGAACAAAATCATTAAAATCAACTGTAGCAAGCCACTTCGTGGAAGCTCATCACAACGTCAGCCAGTTAATGTTTTGTGCCCTGGAAGTTGTGGAATTACAAGAAGGAAGAAACAACCGGAACCACTTATTACAGCGAGAAAACTACTGGATACTGCATCTTAACTCGCTGAAACCACATGGATTAAACAACAGAATGGAATTTCAATGTTACTTATGACCACAACGATGATTTTCATCACTTGTTGACTATGAAAAGTATCAAACATTGTTATCTGAATTGGTCTCCTTTATCACGTAATTTTCGTTTCATCTTCATTTTCATATAGCTTTCTATCACTGTACTTTCACTTTTACTCTATCACTCTCCATTATTCTTTATTTCTATTAATCTTCCATCTATAAATGTTTAACCTCATTACAAGTTGGCCATGATGTGAGAAGTTGGCCTGGTATATGCTGTTCACTAATTAAAGTGGACACCTTGCACCAGGGCAAATCGACTCTTATGGTAGATAGGTTTAAGACAACCTTTTAAAGAAAGCTATCCTAGTGGTAGCTGTGGAGAGCAGCCTTCAGGCTAAGTCTTGAAGGAATGTAAAGCAGCTTGTTTTACCATATAATCTCTTGAATCACCAAATGAAAAGACACCACACAGGTATATATATCAAATATATATGTATTTATTTCTAAATAACTCTCTACTAATCTCTTTATGAGATTAGAAGACAAACATATGCACAAATCAACGTTTCACAATAAGTTAAGCACAAAATATGGCAGGGGCCCTAGGGGCGTACCAGACCATATACTAAAAAAGGGACTTAGCAACAACGACTTGCAGGGAGACAAGGCCTAGGGCCTTCAGAAGTGCTGGGGCCTCACGAAACCACCCAAGGCAGGTAAGTAAAGGACCCACGGGGGACGCGTGCAGTGTGGATACACAGGCGCGGATCGCCGTTAACTTCAATGGGGCAAGTCGCGGTTGGAAATTAAGAGTTCTAGGAGACTTCGGGAGAACCTACAAGCAAGTCACTTACAGGGTAAGTAGTTCTAGGGCCCACACCCACAGGAGCACCGTAGTGCTGGAGTTACCTCACCCAGGGAAGCCGGGTGCATAGGTGTCCTTTGGTGTCGGGTCGCGTCGTCGTTTTCAATGGCGAACAAAGAAGACTTGCTGCTTGCGGGAGCTGAAGAAGTGTCCGGTGGAATCCAAGCCTGGATTCCGAAGAAGGATGACCTGAAAGCAGAGGGGACAGTGTTCAAAGTCACTTGGCAGTGACTCGGGGCAAGGAAGATGGATGCCCACAGTCGTCGGTTGATTCAGGTCGGTTGCGGGTGCCTTGACTCTTCAGCCACGAGGTCCAGGAGGCATCGACGACAACCAGGAGCTGGATTCTGTGTGCCCCACGAAGTCTGCAGCTTACTGCGGTGACGGCAACTCGATTGGAGCCAAAAAGCCTTGGCAACAGCAAGTCTTGGGGAGATGAAGAAAAGTCGATGGCACAGACCAGCAAGGTCTGAGGGACTCACCCAGCGAGGGTAAGTCAGGGCAGGCCTGGAGCAACCAGGGGAGCCCTTTGGTTTCTTTAAGAAGTCTTCTGGGGACCCACGAGCTGGCTGGCAAGGGATCGCGAAGACACCTCAGGCGGAATCACTCAACAGGGGCCCACGGTCACTCGGGACGGTGTAAGCCTCTGATCTTCGGAGGGATTCCTGCTGGAGGTCGGGAAAACACGTGGTCCAAAGCACAAGTTTATAGAACGTTGTGAAGGGGTTGCACTTGACAATAGTGCACGGTACCCAGGGGTCGCGGTTCCTCATCACTCGTGGGGTCCACTTGCCTCAGCTTCGCTGGGAACTCACGATGGCCTTGGAGAAGTCAGGAAATCCACTTCTTGGGCTGCAGGGACTTCGGACTCCGGCGGGAGCGGCGTAGTTTGCGACCGTTGTTGTCGTTTTTGGTGCCTGCCAAGCAGGGGAGTCACTCCTTGACTCCAAGGGAGATTCTTCTGTCTTTCAAAGGTAGTGGAATGTCGAAGGGCCAGGATTCTTCTGTAGAGCGTCGTCCAGGGGTCATCTAACTAGCAAGTTCAAGGGTTCCCCTTCTTATACTGAAAAGAGGGGATGGACTAGCTCTATGACCCCACCTATGGGAGGGTCAAGGGAGGGGTGGCTACACCCACTTCCCTTTGTCCAGTTTCGCGCCAGAGCAGGGGCAGGTAGCCCCTGAGCCGGTTTGAACTGGCATATGCACAGAGGAGCCTTCTGCTCCCCCAGTGCAGGACTTCAAAGCACTCTAAGAGTGCACCCACCCAGCCCCAATACACTAAACCCTGTCTGGGAGGTGGTTACACCTCCCTGTGACAGGATGCCTATTGTTGGGCTTCCTCCACTGTGAGTTTCGGTCATCAGCAGGAGGGCAGCCCAGTGTCTGTGACTGGTGGCATCCATTTTGTGATGCCAGGGCTCGTTAGGATTCTACCGCGTTTCCACAGCAGGTACATGTCTTATCCCTCTAGAAGGGTGGAATGCTACCCCCGCCGCCAAGATTGGCGGGGGGTAGTATTCCAAGATGTTTGACACCAAACACGACATGTTTTGATGCAGCCATTCCAAAGTTAGCATTTACCGCGAGGATATAATGCATTTAATAGTATATGGTTTAACCGCATCCACAAACAGCACCAGAGAATAGACTCTGAGAGCTGCAGAGGGGCCCTGCTCAGGCAGAGGCACCCCCTCACATAGAAGCCAAGCACCCTGCCCTCAGGATTGATAGGGCCTGCCTTAGGGGTGACTGATAGGTTTATATGTGTGTGCAGGAGAGATATAGGAAACCTATATCTCAGTGAGGGGTGCTAGCACCACCTCACCCAGGCTGCAGTAGCAGGCCTGTGGTGTCAGATTTAGACTGCTTCCCAGGGGTGGCATAATACATGCTGCAGCCCCTGGTAGGCCTGTGAAGTACCTATGCCCTTGGCACCTAAGGTACCATATACTAGGGACTCATAAGGCACCACAGTATCCAATCACTAGTGCACCTAGAGTGCACTCCATGTCGTTTAGAGAGAACAGAGAGGCTGGGGCCCTGATTGGCAGGGACCCAGCCAGACTATAGCCAGAAACCAGTGCTAACATCAGAAAAAAAGTGGGGGCAACATAAGAGGCAGATCCTACTCTCCTACACAACCCCCCCAAACGCAGGGACACTAAACTAACCTTGACCAGTTGAGTCTTCGTGTTCAAAGTGGAAATACCTTGAGAGTCCATCTGCATTGGCATGTTGGGTCCCAGGCCTATGTTCCACTGTATAGTCCATCCCCTGTAGGGAAATGGACCACCTCAAAAGTTTTGGGTTTTCACCTTTCATCTGCTTTAGCCATAGGAGGGGCTTGTGGTCAGTCTGAACTATGAAGTGAGTACCAAACAAGTATGGCCTCAGCTTCTTCAGGCCCCATACCACAGCAAAGGCCTCCCTCTCTATAGCTGACCAACGTTTCTCTCTAGGGGTCAGCCTTCTGCTAATAAAAGCTACTGGCTGGTCTTGACCTTCATCATTCAGTTGAGACAGTACAGCTCCCACACCCAGCTCAGAAGCATCTGTTTGGACAATGAACTTTTTGGTGTAGTCTGGACTCTGTAAGATGGGGGCAGTGCACATGTCCTGCTTTAGGTCTTCAAATGCCTTTTGACAGCTAGCTGTCCACTGAACCTTTTTGGCATTCTCTTTGAGGTCAGATCATTCAAGGGGGTCACTATAGATCCATATCCCTTGACAAACCTCCTATAGTACCCAGTCAGGCCTAAGAAGGCTCTCACCTGTGTCTGGGTGGTTGGAGCAACCCATTCCATTATGGTTTGGATTTTGCTCTGTAAAGGCTGAACCTGGCCTCCACCTACAAGGTGGCCCAGGTACACAACCTGACTCTGCCCTATCTGGCACTTGGTGGCCTTGATAGTGAGGCCTGCTTTCTGCAGGGCCTCCAAAACATTTCTGAGGTGGACCAGGTGATCCTGCCAGGAGGAACTAAAGACAGCAATATCATCTAGATAAGCTGAGCAATAAGTTTCCATCCCTGCCAGAACTTTATTCACCAACCTCTGAAAAGTGGCAGGTGCATTTTTCAATCCAAAGGGCATCACCACAAAGTGGTAGTGCCCACCAGGGGTCGAAAATGCTGTTTTGGCTTTTGCATCATCAGCTAATCTGATTTGCCAGTAGCCAGCTGTTAGGTCAAATGTGCTTAGATACTTGGCTGAGGCCAAAGTATCAATCAGCTCATCTGCCCTTGGTATGGGATAGGCATCAGTCCTAGTGACTGCATTGAGGCCTCTGTAGTCTACACAAAACCTCATTTCTTTCTTACCACCCTGGGTATGAGGCTTGGGTACCAGGACTACTGGGCTAGCCCAAGGGCTATCTGAAGGCTCAATCACGCCTAACTCCAACATTTTCTGGACTTCAGTCCTGATACAGTCCCTGACATGGTCAGGTTGCCTGTAGATTTTATTCTTGACAGGCAGACTGTCCCCAGTGTCCACCTCATGGGTGCACCAGGTAGTCTGACTAGGGGTCAGGCTAAACATATGTCTAAACTGTTGCAGAACTTGTCTGCACTCAGTTTGCTGATGGTCAGTGAGGCTGCTTGCCAAAGCAACACCATCTACTGACCCATCATCAGGGTTCTGAGAGAGCAGGTCAGGGAGAGGGTCACTCTCCTCCTCCTGGTCCTCATCAGTTGCCATGAGCAAGCCCATGTCAGCCCTGTCAACATATGGCTTTAATCTGTTGACATGAAGCACCCTTAGGGGGCTCCTGGGAGTTCCAAGATTCACCAGATAGGTGACTTCTCCCTTCTGTTCAACTATTGTATGGGGGCCACTCCACTTGTCCTGGAGGGCTGCTGGGGCCACAGGTTCCAACACCCACACTTTCTGTCCTGGCTGGTATACAGTCAGCACAGCCTTTGGTCATGCCAAGCTTTTTGCAATTCTTGGCTGGCCTCCAGGTTTTTGGTTGCCTTTTTCATGTACTCTGCCATCCGGGAGCGGAGACCAAGTACATAGTCCATCACATCTTGTTTGGGGGGCTTGAGAGGTAACTCCCAGCCCTCTTTTACCAAACATAGTGGACCTCTCACAGGATGCCCAAACAGAAGCTCAAATGGGCTGTAACCAACCCCCTTCTGTGGAACCTCTCTGTATGCAAACAACAGGCAAGGAAGAAGAAGGTCCCATTTCCGCCTAAGCTTCTCTGGGAGTCCTTTAATCATTCCTTTCAAGGTTTTGTTGAAGCGTTCAACTAAACCATTGCATTGTGGGTGATAGGGGTGGTGAACTTATAAGTTACACCACACTCCTTCCACATTGCTTTCAGATATCCTGACATGAAGTTGGTACCTCTGTCAGAAATGACCTCCTTTGGGAAACCCACTCTGGAGAAAACTCCAATGAGGGCTCTTGCCACCACAGGGGCTGTGGTGGTCCTCAGGGGAATTGCCTCTGGGTACCTGGTGGCATGATCCACTACCAACAGGATAAATCTGTGCCCAGATGCAGTCTGAGGGTCAAGGGGACCAACAATGTCAATCCCTACCCTTTCAAAGGGTACCCCCACCACAGGTAGTGGTATCAGGGGGCCTTTGTTGTGCCACCTGCCTTACCACTGGCTTGGCAAGTGACACAGGAGCGACAAAACTCCTTTGTGTCCTCTGACATATGTGACCAATGAAAATGTGGAACAAGCCTGTCCCAGGTCTTGTTTTGGCCCAAGTGACCTGCTAAAGGGATATCATGTGCTAAGGTCAAGAGGAACCCCCTAAACTTCTGAGGTATTACCAACCTCCTGGTGGCTCCAGGGGCTGGGTCTCTACCCTCAGAATATAGGAGTCCCTCATCCCAATAAACTTTATGGGACCCACTAGCACTCCCAGCAGCCTCAGCAGCAGCCTGCTGTCTGAGGGGTTCAAGAGAGGGGCAGCACTGTTGCTCCTTACTCAGATCTTCCCTAGAAGGGCCCCCTGCCCCCAAGAACTCAACCTGGTCAGGTTCAAGTCCCTCTGGGGCAGTTCCTTCTTCAGGTTCTGCTTCACCTCCCTCTGGAAGTGAATCTTTGATCTGAGACAGAGGGGAAGGCACTGCCTTAACCCTACTGCTCCTCCTCTTGGGAAGCATCTGGTCCATTGTTCCAGGATCCAGAGCTGGTTCAGTGTTATGCATTCTTGCTTGTGACCTGGTCACAGCAAATACCTCTGCAGGGATGCCCAACATCTCAGCATGAGTCCATAACTCTACTTCAGACCAGGCTGAAGTCTCTAGATCATTGCCCAACAGACATTCTACAGGGAGGTCTGCACTGACTACAACCTTTTTGGGGCCAGTTACCCCTCCCCAGGAGAAATTCACAACTGCCAGACTATGGTTGGTCTGGACATTGCTTGCATTGGTCACCTGGTACATTTCGCCCAGGATGATCTGTCCAGGGTCCACTAGGTCCTCTGCCACCATGGTGACACTAGCACCTGTGTCCCTAAATGCCAAAGCCTGTTTGAGATTTATCAAAGGCTGCTGTTTGTACTTGCCCAGATTACTGGGGCTTACTAGGAAGGACATATCAATGTTTCCATCACAAATCAGCATTGCCTGAGTGGTCACTCTGACTAGGTCAGAATCTACTTCAGAACCCAGGGTCAACCCTACTACACCCTTATTCTTCGTACCACCTCCACCAGTAGCTGAGCTAGGGGGCACAGTTGCCTTAGGGGCAGGAGTGGTGGTGGTTTGGTCTTTGGACTTGGTACAATCAGAAGTCCAGTGCCCTTTCTGTTTACAGAATTTGCACCAGGGCTTCTTTTGGCCTTTTCCCTTGTTGGACTGTGACTCCCCACCAGATGCAGATTTTTGGGGCCCTTGTGAAGACTTCTGGTCTTTTGACTTATCCCCACCTTTCTCAGAGCCTTTAGGATCTTGCTTCTTAGTGTCACCCCCTTGGTTCTGGGTTTTCTGCCTCACCCTGGTTCTGACCCATTTGTCTGCCTTCTTTCCCAATTCTTGGGGAGAGGTCAGATCAGAGTCCACCAGGTACTGATGCAACAACTGGTTCTGGCAATTATTTAGGATCTGTTCTCTCATCATCAGATTATATAATCCCTTGAAATCAGTAACCCTACTGCCAACCAGCCAACCCTCTAGAGCCTTGGTTGCACAATCAACAAAGTCAGTCCAGTCCTCAGTCTGTGCCTTCTGGGTATCTCTGAACTTCAACCTGTACTGCTCAGTGGTTAAGCCAAACCCATCTATCAGTGCACTCTTCAGGACCTCATAATCATCAGCATCCTCCTCTCTAACAGTGAGGAGCTTGTCTCTTCCTTTATCTGAAAAGGAGAGCCACAAGATTGCTGCCCACTGCTTTTGGGGGACCTGCTGTACTCTACAGGCCCTCTCCATAGCAGTTATCCACTTGTGGATATCATCCCCACTCTGGTAGGGAGGAACAACCTTGCTCAGGTTCCTATGGTCAGGAATATATTCTCTGCCTCTAGGGACACTGTTGCTGCCACCAGGGGGTTCTAACCCCTCTTTTCTAGAAGCTCTCTGGATCTCCAGGGCTTCCCTATCCAGTGCCAACTGCTTGGTTCTGAGGGCCACTTTGGCTTCCTCATACTGGAGCAGTTTGCACCTTCTCTCAGAGGAGGTCTCCCTTAAGGAAAAGTATGAGCTCCTCTGCTGGACAAATTCTCTGCCAGAGTGATAAGAGTGGTCAGATTCCCTGGAAGGGGATCTGTGCCTCTCCTCCTCTCTGTCAGTTCTCTTAGGGAGAATTCCTCTGTCCTTTTCAGGCCCCTTGAAGCCTGGCCCTTCAATCACAGAGTCTTGGTCATTCTGATTTTCATCATCTGACCCAGATACTATGACTGACCCACCCACTGATTCAGACCCTTTAGCTCCTAGAGCCAATCTAAGGTCATCTGCTGTCAGCAGATCTATCAGGTGTAGTGTTGAGGGACTCTGTCCTAGCTTCAGGTGTCTGTCAACACACATGGCTCTCAAGTCAGAGAAAGCCATGTCCTTATACTGAGGCTGAGTGGATCCACTGGGTCCAACCTTTAAGGACATTCTAGTGTTGTGCAGTGTTGTACTACCTACACTAGTTTGTGGCCTACTGATCCTAGCTTGAGCTGTGGAAAGGGTGTGCTATCCCTTGGCACACAGCTCTAAGTTCAGTAGAACGTATTGATACTAAGCTTGACTTTATATGTACCTTGAGTACCTATAATGGTTTTCAGTTAGTAATTCAAATAGAGATTTTCTGGTAAAACAATGGCAAGCTGGAATCCCACACGCTGCCCACCAATGTGAGAAGTTGGCCTGGTATATGCTGTTCACTAATTAAAGTGGACACCTTGCACCAGGGCAAATCGACTCTTATGGTAGATAGGTTTAAGACAACCTTTTAAAGAAAGCTATCCTAGTGGTAGCTGTGGAGAGCAGCCTTCAGGCTAAGTCTTGAAGGAATGTAAAGCAGCTTGTTTTACCATATAATCTCTTGAATCACCAAATGAAAAGACACCACACAGGTATATATATCAAATATATATGTATTTATTTCTAAATAACTCTCTACTAATCTCTTTATGAGATTAGAAGACAAACATATGCACAAATCAACGTTTCACAATAAGTTAAGCACAAAATATGGCAGGGGCCCTAGGGGCGTACCAGACCATATACTAAAAAAGGGACTTAGCAACAACGACTTGCAGGGAGACAAGGCCTAGGGCCTTCAGAAGTGCTGGGGCCTCACGAAACCACCCAAGGCAGGTAAGTAAAGGACCCACGGGGGACGCGTGCAGTGTGGATACACAGGCGCGGATCGCCGTTAACTTCAATGGGGCAAGTCGCGGTTGGAAATTAAGAGTTCTAGGAGACTTCGGGAGAACCTACAAGCAAGTCACTTACAGGGTAAGTAGTTCTAGGGCCCACACCCACAGGAGCACCGTAGTGCTGGAGTTACCTCACCCAGGGAAGCCGGGTGCATAGGTGTCCTTTGGTGTCGGGTCGCGGCGTCGTTTTCAATGGCGAACAAAGAAGACTTGCTGCTTGCGGGAGCTGAAGAAGTGTCCGGTGGAATCCAAGCCTGGATTCCGAAGAAGGATGACCTGAAAGCAGAGGGGACAGTGTTCAAAGTCACTTGGCAGTGACTCGGGGCAAGGAAGATGGATGCCCACCGTCGTCGGTTGATTCAGGTCGGTTGCGGGTGCCTTGACTCTTCAGCCATGAGGTCCAGGAGGTGCCGACGATGACCAGGAGCTGGATTCTGTGTGTCCCACGAAGTCTGCAGCTTACTGCGGTGTCGGCAACTCGATTGGAGCCAACAAGCCTTGGCAACAGCAAGTCTTGGGGAGATGAAGAAAAGTCGATGGCACAGACCAGCAAGGTCTGAGGGACTCACCCAGCGAGGGTAAGTCAGGGCAGGCCTGGAACAACCAGGGGAACCCTTTGGTTTCTTTAAGAAGTCTTCTGGGGACCCACGAGCCGGCTGGCAAGGGATCGCGAAGACACCTCGGGCGGAATCACTCAACAGGGGCCCACGGTCACTCGGGACGGTGTAGGCCTCTGATCTTCGGAGGGATTCCTGCTGGAGGTCGGGACCACACGTGGTCCAAAGCACAAGTTTATAGAACGTTGTGAAGGGGTTGCACTTGACAATAGTGCACGGTACCCAGGGGTCACGGTTCCTCATCACTCGTGGGGTCCACTTGCCTCAGCTTCGCTGGGGACTCACGATGGCCTTGGAGAAGTCAGGAAATCCACTTCTTGGGCTGCAGGGACTTCGGACTCCGGTGGGAGCGGCGTAGTTTGCGACCATCGTTGTCGTTTTTGGTGCCTGCCAAGCAGGGGAGTCACTCCTTGACTCCAAGGGAGATTCTTCTGTCTTCCAAAGGTAGTGGAACGTCGAAGGGCCAGGATTCTTCTGTAGAGCGTCGTCCAGGGGTTATCTAACTAGCAAGTTCAAGGGTTCCCCTTCTTATACTGAAAAGAGGGGATGGACTAGCTCTATGACCCCACCTATAGGAGGGTCAAGGGAGGGGGTGGCTACACCCACTTCCCTTTGTCCAGTTTCGTGCCAGAGCAGGGGCAGGTAGCCCCTGAGCCAGTTTGAACTGGCATATGCACAGAGGAGCCTTCTGCTCCCCCAGTGCAGGACTTCAAAGCACTCTAAGAGTGCACCCACCCAGCCCCAATACACTAAACCCTGTCTGGGAGGTGGTTACACCTCCCTGTGACAGGATGCCTATTGTTGGGCTTCCTCCACTGTGAGTTTCGGTCATCAGCAGGAGGGCAGCCCAGTGTCTGTGACTGGTGGCATCCATTTTGTGATGCCAGGGCTCTTTAGGATTCTACCGCGTTTCCACAGCAGGTACATGTCTTATCCCTCTAGAAGGGTGGAATGCTACCCCCGCCGCCAAGATTGGCGGGGGGTAGTATTCCAAGATGTTTGACACCAAACACGACATGTTTTGATGCAGCCATTCCAAAGTTAGCATTTACCGCGAGGATATAATGCATTTAATAGTATATGGTTTAACCGCATCCACAAACAGCACAAGAGAATAGACTCTGAGAGCTGCAGAGGGGCCCTGCTCAGGCAGAGGCACCCCCTCACATAGAAGCCAAGCACCCTGCCCTCAGGATTGATAGGGCCTGCCTTAGGGGTGACTGATAGGTTTATATGTGTGTGCAGGAGAGATATAGGAAACCTATATCTCAGTGAGGGGTGCTAGCAGCACCTCACCCAGGCTGCAGTAGCAGGCCTGTGGTGTCAGATTTAGACTGCTTCCCAGGGGTGGCATAATACATGCTGCAGCCCCTGGTAGGCCTGTGAAGTACCTATGCCCTTGGCACCTAAGGTACCATATACTAGGGACTCATAAGGCACCACAGTATCCAATCACTAGTGCACCTAGAGTGCACTCCATGTCGTTTAGAGAGAACAGAGAGGCTGGGGCCCTGATTGGCAGGGACCCAGCCAGACTATAGCCAGAAACCAGTGCTAACATCAGAAAAAAAGTGGGGGCAACATAAGAGGCAGATCCTACTCTCCTACACATGATGAGAATCGAATATTGTAATTCGAATTGGTTTCTCTTATCACGCAGTTTTATTCTTTCGTTTTTATCATTCAGCATTGTTTATTCACATTTTTACATAACTTTTAATCACTGTATAATAATCTCACATTATAAATCCTTAACCTGACCGTAAGTCATTATAACAGTCTGTCGAGTCTGTTGTTCAGTTCTATAGTAGTTCACTGAAACGGCCCAATAGTAGTTCACTGAAACGGCTCTCGTCACGTGAGAGTCCGTAATAACGTGCATGGTTGCCGGCTCACCTGTGCAGCAAAACGTGAGATCTTGGGTTTACATCTACAATCTCTACGAGTAAGTACTAAGCTGACATGCTCACTATAAATTGTCGTTTTATATAACACCTGAGCACTTTATATCGCCATCTGTATAGGAGTAATTTCGGTTGTAACTTTATAGCAGGCAACGGCTGCATTTTGAACTAGCGTTGTTGGAATAACGGCACCGATAGATTCACCTCAAGCACTTATCATTCCAGTAAACACGCGCCTTTCAATTTTATTTTTATTATTTCACCTGTCTATCACGGTCGTGATTTCATAGCACGTAACGGCTGAACTTCGCACTAGTGTTGTTGGAACAACGGCACCGACAGATTACCCCGAGCACTCATCACTTTAGTAAACACGCGCTTCTACTTCTTAAGGCAAGTTCAACGGATTTCATTAATGTTTCACCTCACTAATCGTTCACCTTACTGAGCCGAGGAAGGCACACGGATATTTTCTTCGAGCACTGTTAACCGTACGCAAACGTAAGCATGTTTTACAGATACAACAATAAGAGACGTGGTATTTTCATGTATTTTTAAGTATTTTCATGTATTGGTAAATGAGAGATACATTTAATTATTTCACAGAAAGTCCCCAGATGAAGGCCTCATAAGCCGAAATGCATTGGGACCTATTGAATATTATTGGCTCTATGTTTTTGAACGTAATGATGACCGAATTACACTCAAGAAAATAATAAAGAATTTAATGAACAGCAAGATGGAATAACTATCATTTATTATTATTCTAACCGGCTACAAACAAAACTGACATATCGAACCGATTAAACCCCAGAAGGGGGGCCAAACACTGTGCCCCGGGGACGCTCCTCACAGTTGTGGGAGCGCATCCACGTGCACCCATGAGGTGGACACTGGAGACAGTCTGCCTGTCAAGAGTAAAATCTACAGGCAACCTGACCATGTCAGGGACTGTATCAGGACTGAAGTCCAGAAAATGTTGGAGCTAGGTGTAATTGAGCCTTCAGATAGCCCTTGGGCTAGCCCAGTAGTCCTGGTACCCAAGCCTCATACCCAGGGTGGTAAGAAAGAAATGAGGTTTTGTGTAGACTACAGAGGCCTCAATGAAGTCACTAGGACTGATGCCTATCCCATACCAAGGGCAGATGAGCTGATTGATACTTTGGCCTCAGCCAAGTATCTAAGTACATTTGACCTAACAGCTGGCTACTGGCAGATCAGATTAGCTGATGATGCAAAAGCCAAAACAGCATTTTCGACCCCTGGTGGGCACTACCACTTTGTGGTGATGCCCTTTGGATTGAAAAATGCACCTGCCACTTTTCAGAGGTTGGTGAATAAAGTTCTGGCAGGGATGGAAACTTATTGCTCAGCTTATCTAGATGATATTGCTGTCTTTAGTTCCTCCTGGCAGGATCACCTGGTCCACCTCAGGAATGTCTTGCAGGCACTGCAGAAAGCAGGCCTCACTATCAAGGCCACTAAGTGCCAGATAGGGCAGAGTCAGGTTGTGTACCTGGGCCACCTTGTAGGTGGAGGCCAGGTTCAGCCTTTACAGAGCAAAATCCAAACCATAATGGAATGGGTTGCTCCAACCACCCAGACACAGGTGAGAGCCTTCTTAGGCCTGACTGGGTACTATAGGAGGTTTGTCAAGGGATATGGATCTATAGTGACCCCCTTGAATGATCTGACCTCAAAGAAAATGCCAAAAAAGGTTCAGTGGACAGCTAGCTGTCAGAAGGCATTTGAAGACCTAAAGCACGCCATGTGCACTGCCCCCATCTTACAGAGTCCAGACTACACCAAAAAGTTCATTGTCCAAACAGATGCTTCTGAGCTGGGTGTGGGAGCTGTACTGTCTCAACTGAATGATTAAGGTCAAGACCAGCCAGTAGCTTTTACTAGCAGAAGGCTGACCCCTAGAGAGAAACATTGGTCAGCTATAGAGAGGGAGGCCTTTGCTGTGGTGTGGGCCCTGAAGAAGCTGAGGCCATACTTGTTTGGCACTCACTTCATAGTTCAGACTGACCACAAGCCCCTCCTATGGCTTAAACAAATGAAAGGAGAAAACCCAAAACTTTTGAGGTGGTCCATTTCCCTACAGGGGATGGACTATACAGTGGAACATAGACCTGGGACCCAACATGCCAATGCAGATGGACTCTCAAGGTATTTCCACTTTGAACACGAAGACTCAACTGGTCAAGGTTAGTTTAGTGTCCCTGCGTTTGGGAGGGGTTGTGTAGGAGAGTAGGATCTGCCTCTTATGTTGCCCCCACTTTTTTTTCTGATGTTTACACTGGTTTCTGGCTATAGTCTGGCTGGGACCCTGCCAATCAGGGCCCCAGCCTCTCTGTTCTCTCTAAACGATTTGGAGTGCACTCTAGGTGCACTAGTGATTGGATACTGTGGTACCTTATGAGTCCCTAGTATATGGTACCTTAGGTACCAAGGTCATAGGTACTTCACAGGCCTACCAGGGGCTGAAGCATGTATTATGCCACCCCTGGGAAGCAGACTAAATCTGACACCACAGGCCTGCTACTGCAGCCTGGGTGAG
The DNA here is from genome assembly GCA_963921515.1 of Calotriton arnoldi. NCBI lineage: Eukaryota > Metazoa > Chordata > Amphibia > Caudata > Salamandridae > Calotriton > Calotriton arnoldi. The sequence goes on along the minus strand of CAWUFW010012850.1, from coordinate 18,206 downwards.
GAAGTGCTAGCACCCCTCACTGAGATATAGGTCCCCTATATCTCTCCTGCACACACATTAAGACTTATCAGTTACCCCTAAAGCAGGCCCTATCAATCCTGAGGGCAGGGTGCTTAGTTTCCATGTGAGGGGGTGCCTCTGCCTGAGCAGGGCCCTCTGCAGCTCTCCGAGTCCATTCTCTGGGGCTGTTTGTGGATGCGGTTAAACCATATACTCTTAAGTGCATTATATCCTCGCGGTAGAATGCTAACTTTGGAATGGCTGCATCAAAACATGTCGTGTTTGGTGTCAAACATCTTGGAATACTACCCCCCCCCGCCAATTCTGGCGGCGGGGGTAGCATTCCACCCTTCTAGAGGGATAGACATGTACCTACTGTGGAAACGTAGTAGAATCCTGCAGAGCCCTGGCATCACAAAATGGATGCCACCAGTCACAGACACGGGGCTGCCCTCCTGCTGATGACCAACACTCGCAGTGGAGGAAGCCCAACAATAGATATCCTGTCCCAAGGGGGTGTGACCACCTCCCAGACAGGGTTTAGTGTATTGGGGCTGGGTGGGTGCACTCTTATAGTGCTTTGAAGTCCTGCACTGGGGGAGCAGAAGGCTCCTCTGTGCATACCCCAGTTCAAACCGGCTCAGGGGCTACCTGCCCCTGCTCTGGCGTGAAACTGGACAAAGGGAAGTAGGTGTAACCACCCACTCCCCTGACCCTCCCATAGGTGGGGTCATAGAGCTAATCCCTCCCTTTCTTTTTGTATAAGAGGGGGAACCTGTGCATTGCAACCTAGATACCCCTGGATGACGCTCTACAAGAAGAATCCCGGACCTTCGACGTTCCACTACCTTTGGAAGACTGAAGAATCTCCCTTGGAATCAAGGAGTGACTCCCCTGCTTGGCAGGCACCAAAAACGACAACGACGGTTGCAAACTACGACGCTCCCGCCAGAGCCCGAAGTCCCTGCAGCCCAGGAAGAAGATTTCCTCACTTCTCCAAGGCCATCGTGAGTTCCCAGTGAAGCTGAGGCAGGTGGACCCCACGAGCGATGAGGAACCGCAGACCCTGGGTACCATGCACTATTGTCAAGTGCAACCCCTTCACGACGTTCTAAGAATTTGTGCTTTGGACCACGTGTGATCCTAGACTCCAGCAGAGATCCCTCCCAAAATCAGAGGCCTACCCCATCCCGAGTGACCGTGGGCCCCTCTTGAGTAAATCCTCCTGAGGCGTCTTCGCGATCCCTTGCCAGCCGGCTTGTGGGTCCCCAGAAGATTTTCCAAAGAAACCAAAGGGCTCCCCTAGTTGCTCCAAGCCTGCCCTGACCTACCCGCACTGGGTAAGTTCCTCAGACCTTGCTGGTCTGCACCATTGACTTTTCCATTCCACCACAAGACTTGCTGCTACCAAGGCTTGTTGGCTCCAATTTGGGTGCCGACACCGCAGTCAGATGCAGACTTTGTGGGCCACGCTGAATCCAGCTCCTGGCCATCCTCGACACCTCCTGGACCTCGTGGTTGAAGAGTCAAGACACCAGTGAACGACCTGAATCTGTCGACGACAGTGGGCATTCATCTTCCTTACCCCGGGCCACTGCCAAGTGCCCTTGAACACTGTCCCCTCTGCTTTCAGGTCTTCCTCCTTCCAAATCCAGGCTTGGACACTTCTTCAGTCGCCGCAAGCAGCAAGTCTTCACTGGCTCCCATTGAAAACAACGCCGCGACCCGACACCAAAGGACACCTATGCACCCGGCTCCCCTGGGTGAGGTAACTCTAGCATTACGGTGCTCCCGTGGGTGTGGGCCCTAGAACTACTTACTATGTAAGTGCCTTGCTTGTGGCTACCCTAGAAGTGCCCTAAAACTCTTATTTTCTAAGTGCGACAATTGCGCTGACTCGTACAGGGTTCGCGTCTGTGTTAGACACATCGCGTCCATCTCCCTTGTAACACTATCTATAGCCGTGTCCTTCGACTCGTACTGAGTCCGATCGGTGTTCGCCTCGAACACACAAGGGGCCTGTAACATTGAAATCTCCATTGCGCTGACTCGTACAAGGTTCGCGTCTGTGTTAGACACAGCGCGTCCATCTCCCTTGCAACTCTATCTGTAACCGAGTCCTTCGACTCGTACAAGGACCGATCGGTGTGTTTGCCTCGAACACACAAGGGACCTTTAACATTGAAATCTCAATCGCGTCTGTTCGCATAGACTCGCACAGGACTCGCACCGGTGCCAGGACACCGCGTCCGTCCCCTGTGGGTATCCTACATCTACCTGGGGTGGTTCTTGGGGGTCCCTCGACTCTAACTGCTCTAGACCTAGGTCTAGCCAAACTAAGATTGTGATATTTGATTGTGCTAACTTATTTTGATAACATTTGATGTGTACATATGTTCCTGACTTCTAATCTCATAAAGAGATTAGTAGAGAGTTGTTTATTAATAAATACATATATATTTGATATATATACCTGTGTGGTGTCTTTTCATTTGGTGATTCAAGAGATTGTGTGGTAAAACAAGCTGCTTTACATTCCTCCAAGACTTAGCCTGAAGGCTGCTCTCCACAGCTACCACTAGGATAGCTTTCTATAAAGGTTGTCTTAAACCTACCAACCATAAGAGTCTAATTGTTCTGGTGCAAGGTGTCCACTTTAATTAGTGAACAGCATATACCAGGTCAACTTCTCACAAGCTCCTACTGGGGGATGTCGGAGCAGTGTTGGGTGTCCAACCTGCATGATCGTTGCCTCCATTACATCTGTTCTCAGAGACTTAGGAGCCGGCGGTCTGGCTCGTAGATGAAGAACTGTGAGCTGACTAGCAGGCTCATAGAGGGAGAACCGCGGCCTGTCAGTTCGCAGAGGAAGAGCTGCGGGCCAGCTCGCAGAGGAACACCTGCGGGCCGACTAGTATAGGGAAAGGTGCGGGCCACCGGCTTCCAAAGGGATAGCTGCGGAACACTGATGTGGGGAGAGGGAGCGTGAAGAGCGTATCTCGCAGAGACACCTCCGGTATATTTCCGGTATTGGCTTCACAGATACAACTGCGGGCCCGAGAAATCTCACCCGAAGAGCTGTGAGCTGACAAGTGGTTCGCAGAGGCAGACTTGCGGGCCCAAGTATGTTGTTGGAGGTATGCTGTTGATGGTGGAAAAGGGTGCGTTACCTGCTGATGTAGGGAGACGCAGCGTGAAAGCGGTATCTCGCACAGACAGAGCTCTGATATATTAAATTGCCCCCGGGACCTTTCTTTTATATTTTCACTCGATGCGAGGCACAAGATGGCTGCTAACACTTCCTGGTTTGAATTGTTAGCAGCCAATCAGAGGCAAGCTCGTGCTTGGGAGTTAGGCACAGTCCAGATATATATATCTTTTTTTCCTTTAATATCTCAAAAACTACTGAACGGATTTACACCATTTCCACAAAACAGCGCTTTCTGCACCAAGACCTTTCTCCCTGCCAAATTTGCAATTCTTTCTTTGTCACACAGTACATGTAATGCACCGCTCTCATCAAGAATGGAATCAGTAATGGCACAATTTCCCTTTTGCTCCACAATAAATACATGTAAAGAACAAATCAGAATAGTTCCTTTATTTTTTCAAATTGCAAAACTTCTCTCTATTGGTTATTTTTGAACTTTCCATATAAACAGTTTTTAAAAATTTAAGAACACATACAGGTGAGAAGTTCAACGTATTCTATCAACAAACTTTCTAGAACATTCTACGACACGTGCAGGTTAAAAGTTCATCATTTTTTCAAACCTAACGATATTTTTTTGCAACATTTTCTCGAACATTTAAGGGCACGTGCAGGTTAAAAGTTCACCATTGTTTTAAGTTCAAACAGTGCCTTCCAAATGCAAGTAGCAGGTGTGGTTGAACTGAGCAAATTTTATCCTATCATATGAACTCTACGTTGAAACTGCTTTTTATTAATCAATCACAAAGATGCTTTCGACAAACTAATATGCACCCTACTTTTTAGTAAACAATGTTTTTCATCTCCCAATCAGTTATCGTTTTGTATGAGAAAAAAAGTAGTTCCCCATCTTTAAACATCTCTCTTATTCTACGAACGGACTGCATGAGCTACAGACATCTATCCATATCTTCCAGCTACACCTTCAAAATGCTAGTGTGGATCGTAGGACATAGCTATGTTTTCTGGTGCAAGAGGTATGCAGAACAGAGACGTATTGACTTAGACCTAGGTTTACAAAATGTGGACATTAAATGGTTTGGACAGAGAGGATTGAAGTGGCACCAATTACTCCCTTTGGCTAAAACATGTTTGCATCTCCAACTCCCTGACCTCATGATTGTGCACTGTGGTGGAAATGACCTAGGCACATTGACTGGGGTAGGTTTGGAAATGCTAATGAAGGACACCTTTAGACAATTGATGTTGTTTTTGCCTCAAACTGTCTTTGTATATTCCAATATATGCCAAAGACAGAAGTGGAAATGGTCAAACAAATTTTGTCCTCAGATTGAAAAATCTAGGAAGAATGTCAACAAAGCTGTGTCTGCATACCTCAGAGACCATAGAATGGGGTCGATCTACAACAACTACATACGTTATGATATGGCTGATATCTACAGAAGTTATGGAGTACACTTCACAGATCAGGGAAATCGAGTTTTTCTGAATAACCTGAAGCTGTGCATCCGCACTTATATGTAGCTCCAACTAATAAACACAAAGGCTCTTTTTAGAGCCACCTTATATTCCCAATATCGGTTCGCAGACTGACAACTGCGATCCGGCTAGCACAGGGAGACCTGCGGGCCGTCGGGCAGCCTCGCAAAGGGCTACGGCTCGTGGGCTCCGCTCGCACAGAGAGAGCTATGGGCCATTGGCTCGCAAACGCAGAGCTGTGAGCCAATGGACTGGTAGTGTTTTATGGTTTAGGGTAGTGCAGTGGTGTTTGTGTAGTGTAGGGGGTCCTGCTGTGGGTAGTGTTTTAGGGTTTATGGTAGTGCAGTGGTGTTTGTGTAGTGTAGAGGGTGGTGCTGGGGGTACATTTAGGGTTTAGGGTAGGGCAGTGGTCTTTACGTAGTGTAGGGGGTCCTGCTGTGAGTAGTGTTTTAGGGTTTAGGGTAGTGCAGTGGTATTTGGGTAGTGTAGAGGGTCATGCTGGGGGCAGCGTTTTATGGTTTAGGGTAGTGCAGTAGTGTTTCTGTAGTTTAGGGGGTCGTGCTGGGGTTAGTGTTTTAGGGTTTAAGGTAGTGCAGTGGCGTTTCTGTAGTGTAGGGGGTCGTGCTGGCAGTAGTGGTTTAATGTTTAGTTATGTAGTGCAGTGGTGTTTGGGTAGTGTAGGGGGTCGTGCTGGGGTAATGTTTTAGGGTTTAGGGTAGTGCAGTGGTTGTAGGAAGGTGGAATCTGACTATATGGTTGCCCCCACTTTTTTCCTGGTGTTTTGCTGGTTTATGACTTAGTTGGACTGGGATCCTGCTATTCAGGGCCCCAGTCTATCTGCTTCCTCTAAAATGGTTTCCATGTGCCTTAGGCACATCTCTGATTGGAATCTGGAGTGCCCTTATAAGTCCCTAGTATATGGTATACTATGTACCCAGGGCATAGGTACCTCAGAGGCCTGCCAGGGGCTGAAGCATGTATTGTGCCACCCCTGGAAGGCCAGCCAAAAGGACACCACAGGTCTGCTACTGCAGCCTGGGTAAGGTGGTGCATGCACCCCTTACTGTGATATAGGCTACCTATATCACTACATACATACACACATATAAACCTATAAGTCACTCCTATGGCAGGCCTTATCAATCCTGAAGGCAGAGTGCGTGGTTCCTATGTGAGAGGGTGTCCCTGCATGAGCTGGGCCCCTCTGCAGCATTCGGAGACCCTTCTCTGATGCTGTTTGTAGTGCAGCCCGACCATATACTCTTAAGCGCATTATAACCTCGCGTTAAATGCTAACTTTGGGATGGCTGCACGGAAACATGTCGTGTTTGGTGTCAAACATCTTGGAATACTACCCCCCACCAGTTCTGGCAGCGGGGGTAGCATTCCACCCTTCTAGAGGGAGAGACATGTACACACCGGTATACCCGGTACTGACTTTCCAGAGCCCTGGCATCACAAAATGGATGCCGCTGCCACAGACACGAGTCTGGCCTCCTGCTGCTGACCGAAACTCCGGCAGGGGAGGCCTGGACAATAGGTTTCCTGTCCCAGTGAGGTGTAACCACCTCCCCAGACAGGATAGTGTGTATTGGGGCTGGGCGGGAGCACCCGGCTCCCCTGGGTGAGGTAACTCGAGTACTCCGGTGCTCCCGTGGGTATTGACACTAGAACAGCCTAGTTCTCAAAGGGTTTGCTCCAAGTCCTCCTCTAAGTGTCCCTTTTCTTTTAAATTCAAACCGCGACTTTCCCCATAGAAGTTAACGGCGATTCGCGGCTGTGTTCATACACTACACGCGTCCCCCGTGGGTCCCCTGTGTCACTACCTTGGGTGGTTCCTTGTGGTCCAAGCACTTCTACAGGCTCTAGGCCCTGTGTCTAGCTCAGTCGTGGTTCTTATACCACTTTATTGGTATATGGTTTGGTACGCCCCTAGGGCTCAAACGTGTATTTGTGCTATTACTGTAGATAACTAACTTATAACTTATGTACTTCGAACTCTAGCCTCATAAAGAGACTAGAGGGGTGTGTTTAGTAATAAATACATATATTTTGAATATATACCTGGTGTGGTCCTCTTTCATTTGGTCACTCAAGAGATTATAGACTGGTAAAACAAGCTGCTTTACATTCCTTCAAGACTTAGCCTGAAGGCTGCTCTCCATAGCTACCACTAGGATAGCTTTCAATAAAGGTTGTCTTTAACCTATCTCCAATAAGGGGTTGTTTGGACTGGTGCAAGGTGCCCACTATAATTAGTGGACAGCATATGCCAGGCCAACTTCTCACAGTGGTGTTTCTGTAGTGTAAGGGGTCGTGCTGGGTGTAGTGTTTTAGGGTTTAAGGTAGTGCAGTGGTGTTTCTGTAGTGTAGGGGGTCGTGCTGGCAGTAGTGGTTTAGTGTTTAGTTAGGTAGTGCAGTGGTGTTTGGGTTGTGTAGAGGGTCGTGCCGACAGACTGACTCACAGAGCTCCGAGCCAATGGACTGGCTTCTAAAGGCATAGGCGCGACCTCGTGATGTGGGGAGAGGCAGCGTGAAAGGACTATCTTACACAGACACAGATGCCAATGTTGCCTCGCAGAGGTAAAACTACACACAGGATGGCTTCTACATGGAGAGAAGCAAGCTGACGGACTAAGTCACAACATGGCTGCCAACACTTCCTAGTTTCAACCGTTCACAGCCAATGAGCCGCGAGCTCGTGCTCGTAACCCTCAGCCAATCAGATGTCAGAATTCTCAAATATCGATATCTGTAAAATTTGATATTTCTCAAAAACTACTGAACGGATTTACACCATTTCAGCAAAAGTGCGCTTTCTCGACCACAACCTTTCTCCCTCACAAATTTGGCGTAATTCCGTTCAGCAGTTTGACCTGTAGCCTTGTCTAAAGTTTCCTATGGAAAATGCATTGAGAAAACACATTTTGGGACTCCCCTTTTTCTCAGCCCCCTTGACCAAACACCCCCAAACTTTCAAGATAGGAGCTGATCAAAAAAGAGAAACTTTTTGAAAACTTCGTAAAGATTCGTCAAACGACGCCAAAGTTATAAGCACATGGAGTGCTCCAGGAGAGGGGCCGCGCAACCCCCCTCCCAACATGAGTGAAGCCCCGGGGCTGCGGGGACCCCAGTGGGCCCCCGCAGCCCCAGCGACCCCCAGCTATTAATTTTTAAGAAATGCCCGCGGGACCTAGCCCACCCGGGTACCTCATTAAAATAAAACGCGGGAACCCGCAACCCCAGCGCGAATTGCGCCGATTTTTTTTTTTTATACAAAATGCTTTTTTTGGCCCTGGAGTCCTTCTGGGACCCCTTGAGCAGGCCTAGAGGTCACAGTGTTTCTACCCTGCCCCTTCTCTTGTTTTATACCTTTGTTTCTCTGTTTTCTAGTGACTCGCTTCTACCGAGCCACAAGATGGCTGCCAACACTTCCTGGTTTGGAGTGTTCGCAGCCAATCACAGTGAAGCTTGTGCACGGGACTTAGGCTCCGCCCAGTTATCAAAACTTTAATTTTTCTTATTTCTCAGCAACCACTGAACGGATTTACACCATTTTACAAAATGTCGCTTTCTGAGCCAAGCACTACCTTTTTGCCAAATTTGGGGTAATTCCGTTCAGTAGTTTCGGCTGTAGCCTTGCACAAAATTTCCTATGGGAAATTGATTTTTTGACTCTTATTTTTTGTATTTCTCAAAAACTACTGAACGGATTTACCCCATTTAAAAAAAGGTCGCTTTCTGAACCAAGCTCTACCTTTCTGCCAAATTTGAGGTAATTCCGTTCAGCAGTTCGGGCTGTAGCTCGTCGCAAAATTTCCTTTGGAAATTAACATGGGGAAAATGCGTTTTGGGACCCCCCTTTTTTCTCAGCCCCCACTTGACAAATCACCTCCAAACTTTCAAGATAGAAGCTAACCTAAAAAGTGCAACTTTTTGCAAAATTTCATAAAGATTCGTCAAACGACGCCAAAGTTATTAGCAAATCAAAAAATGCTTTTCCTATGGAAACTAGGTTGTAACTATAACTACCTACTGGTGACCGCCAGTAGGTAATATATATATATATTTTTTTATATATATATATATATATATATATATATATATATATATATATATATATATATATGCAGCAGAACCTCCCTCGAGCAGAAAGGAAGAGGCCACACGGGGAATCCGATTTGGAGGCTTTATTGGAACAACAGGTAAGCATTATGCATTATATATATATATGTATATTCATTGAAAAAAACACAGATTTCTGGGACGTTATAGTTAGGCTGATATTTCACTCATTAAAAACCAGAGAAATTCGGCCGTTATAGTTAGCTGAGCTAACTATAACTTGCGCCCCCACAATGCACTGCCCCAGCGTGCATTACAGTGTCATCAGTTATGTCACTGACCATGTCATGAGTGATGTAAAATGTGACGTCATCAGCAGTGCATTTCAGGGGTGCAAGTTATAGTTAGCTCAGCTAACTATAACAGCCGAATTTCTCTTGTTTAGTACGAGTGAAATGTCAGCCTAACTATAACGTCCCTGAAACCTGTGGTTTTTCTAATGAATTTCTAAGGTTTTTAAATGCTAATCCCTAACTATAACGTCCTTGAAACCTGTGTTTTTTCCAGTGAATTTCAAAGGTTTTTAAATGCTAATTTCTAACTATGCCTACATAGGTAGAACATATACAGAAAGAGGAAGAGAGGCACAGAAAGAAGCAAGAGAAGTGCAGAAAGAGGGAAGAGAGGTACCGAAAGAGGAGGAAAGGTGCAGAAAGAAGCAAAAAAATGCAGAAAGAGGCAACAGAAGTCCAGAAAGAGGAAGAAAGGTGCAAAAAGAAGCAAGAGAAGTGCAGAAAGAAGCAACAGAGGTGCAGAAAGAGGCGGACTTTGACTGTACCTTTCCATAGACTCATACAAAGTAGCCTAATCACTAATCCTTCTTGCAAGAAGTCAAAAATCAAATCAAAACAAGCTTTATTCGAATTCACAAATGAGTCATAAAAGCTACAGAACAACATTCGTATCAAAAACAATTAAAAATCTATATAAAAATTAGCGCAGGTAAAATAAATAAAACATAAAATAAAAAATAAAAACAGCGGTACATAGCTACAGGTACAGTTAAATACACAGTTGAAATCAATTTCCGTTTAAGTTACTGACTACAGTTGCTTGCTGCAATTAATAACTGCTGACAAAAATCGAGACATTACAGCACATATATAAATGTTCGATAGCATTTGCAGGTACAGGAAAGCTGGGCGGCATTGTACAAAGCCAAGCTGCAATAGCAGAGGGATAATATATTTCTTCCTCAACCCAGAGAAATGTTTACAGAACAAAACAGTGTGCATTGTGGACTGCAAGGAGATGTCATCACAAGTGCATTTCCCCATGTCAGATGACCAGTTGTTAATAGTGGGGAAGCTGATTGAGTGATGAAAGATGTTCAAACAAAACCGAGTCAGCACAAACCTGTGATGAGCATTAAACACATTAGCTAAGTAAAATTGCATGTTGAAGCTAGTCAATATAGTCTGATTCCTCAGTACAGAAGGTTTTAAAATTTCGGATGCTAGTCTCGTTTCCTCTAGGAGAGATAAGCATTTCATTTTCAGTACTTTTCTTGGTACAGATGCCAGGCTATCGGGATGTTCAAAGTACTCGGAATGACCGATATCAGACAGAAAGTTATACATGTATTTAAGCCAGGGAATTTTAAGGGCCGACATCGATCTGAGGCAATCAGTTATAATCGCTTAGTTGAGTGTAGTGTGTACCGATGACCAAATTTTATGCCATTGTAGTACTGGCTAGATCTTAATCAGAACTGCAATATACGGGACTCCCAGTTCTGTGTGGCAGACGTAAGTTGCACTACTTTTTGGCACAGCAAGAAGGTTCCTTAGAAATGCATTTTCTTCCAATTGGAGGCTGTCTATCTGCCCATGAGCCCATAGTTCAGACCCATACGTGGGTCTACATTTGGCCTTGTATATAGTCAGCAATTGCCTCGGGTGTTTAATTTCTTGAGATCTAGCAAATTGCAGAAGGGCCTTTGTAGTTTTAACAAATTGAAGTTGCCTCGATTTTATAGCCCGCTGACACTTCCCAGTGTGGCTAAATACAATCCCCAAATAGGAAAAAGTAGTGGTATACTGAATTTTAGTGCCCTCAATAAAAATGTCATGAGGTTGTGAGGTCGAATGCCCAATTTTCATAGCAAAAGTTTTGCCAATGTTGATTTTTAGGCCGTGGTTCTGCATAAAATTGGCAAACTCGTCGACTAGATGCTGTAATCCAAGAGGAGTACGAGCCATTAAAACAGCGTCGTCTGCGTAAAAAAGTGCCGGGATTGGACGATGGCCTACTTGTGGTAAGTCAGCACACTTACTTGCCAGGATATCATCTATGCTGTTAAGATAGAGATTGAACAGGAAGGGGGTGAGCACACAGCCTTGTCGTACCCCTCTTTTTATATTAAACGGCTGAGTGCAATCGCCGTTAACGCCGTAGCGGACTCTACCACGACCTAAAATGTACAAATCTCTAAGAAAATTAATAATGGTGCAGTCAACTCCCAGGCAAGTCATGATGGACCATAGTTTCTCATGTACCACAAAATCAAAAGCAGAAGATAAATCAACAAAGGCCAAAAACAGATTGCCTTTCTTAATGCACATGTATCTGTTAATGAGGAAGTCCAAATTACTCGCCTGTTCCATGGTCCCCAAGCCAGACCTAAAGCCATACTGCAGGTCCGAGAGAATGTTGTTAGACACTGCCCAGTCCTGCAGTCGGTCAAGGAGAATGCGCCCAGCCACCTTCACTAGGGAATCTAGTAGGGAGTTTGGCCTGTATTGTGCTGGGCTTACGATCTCCCTTTTTATATATGGGTACGATGAGAGACTTAGGCCAAGTTTGCAGAAAACCTTTATCCCAACAGGCTCTGAAGAGAAGGGTAATAATGGGGCCCCACAAGTCAATGTTGGACTTAAACAGATCGATCGGGATCCCATCCGGGCCAGGGCTTTACCACCCTTACTTGTCTTCAGTGCCACAACTACCTCATCCAGGGTGACTACTGGATAACTCCTATTGCTTAATGGTAGGATAGTGGCTGGCTCACTGTTAGGGAAGGCAGTGAGCGAGGGAATCGCATTGTAATTCGTGGAAGAATAAAGATCTGAAGAGTGGGATAGCCAAGCAGCCTCGGTAATGGCTATCTCAGCTTGGGCAAAAACAACAGTTGATGGACAGAATGCAGATGTGCAGCATTCCGTACATCATCTTTTGTGTTTTGCATTTCGCCCTAAGTGGGAAGGGTATGCCCAGACGTGGGTCCCGTGCTCACTACGCCACTGGAGTCAAGCTATCCTGGCTGATGAAGGCTGATAGCCTGAAACCGGTCCTAGGATGCTTGATTCCGGTCCAGAGAAGACATGGCTTGGCAGTTCGGTCTGGATTGTTCCCATGAGGCACAGGGTCAAGACTGATTTGCATATGGCTATGTCTGAACTGGGGTGGCGTGGTGAAGCAAAATAAGGATGGATTAAACCCAGATCTGTGACTGGGGGTGAATGTTTGCCAATGTGCAGCATTCCGTCCATCATCTTGTGTGTTTTGCATTTCGCCCTAAGTGGGAAGGGTATGCCCAGACGTGGGTCCCGTGCTCACTACGCCACTGGAGTCAAGCTATCCTGGCTGATGAAGGCTGATAGCCTGAAACCGGTCCTAGGATGCTTGATTCCGGTCCAGAGAAGACATGGCTTGGCAGTTCGGTCTGGACTGTTCCCATGAGGCACAGGGTCAAGACTGATTTGCATATGGCTATGTCTGAACTGGGGTGGCGTGGTGAAGCAAAATAAGGATGGATTAAACCCAGATCTGTGACTGGGGGTGAATGTTTGCCAATGTGCAGCATTCCGTCCATCATCTTGTGTGTTTTGCATTTCGCCCTAAGTGGGAAGGGTATGCCCAGACGTGGGTCCCGTGCTCACTACGCCACTGGAGTCAAGCTATCCTGGCTGATGAAGGCTGATAGCCTGAAACCGGTCCTAGGATGCTTGATTCCGGTCCAGAGAAGACATGGCTTGGCAGTTCGGTCTGGACTGTTCCCATGAGGCACAGGGTCAAGACTGATTTGCATATGGCTATGTCTGAACTGGGGTGGCGTGGTGAAGCAAAATAACGATGGATTAAACCCAGATCTGTGACTGGGGGTGAATGTTTGCCAATGTGCAGCATTCCGTCCATCATCTTGTGTGTTTTGCATCTCAGCTTGGGGGCAGTCCGTAGGATCATATAAAGGAGAATTAATCATACGCCAGAACATAATGTTGTCGTTAGACAGACTGGCTTCAAGTAAACGGTTCCAAGTATCCTCCTTTAAACTTCTTTTCCATTGGTTAATAGCCAATTTATATGCGGTTCTGCATTCCCGGACCTTCGAAACCTGTTGCGTTTTTTTAGCTTGGGCTAGTTTTAAATTTCTAAGGGATTTAGTACATTATGCGTCAAACCAACGAGGATGACGTGCCCTGGCTTTGCTCTGATTAACATAGAGTCCTTCACCAATACCCTTTTTTATAAGGTTAAACGCTTGTATGAGCTCATGGGCCTCTGTATTCTCATCAAGGCACTGTTCAAAAGCCTCCCTCTCTTTCCGAATTAGTTTTGTTAGAAAGTTAGGTGGATCCACCAGGGACCATCTCAGTGTATACCCGTTACGACGGGAAATATCATTATTCTCCAGAGTAGTGACTCTATGTGCAGCCCCCCTCTGATTCAAAAGGTTGATATTCAGGACAACACTTTGGGGGAAATGATCACTGATTGCAATACTGTGTATGGAGAATCCTAAGACCAACTCCGCATGATGCTGGGAAAAAGGTAAAAGTCAATCACAATGTCCTCGCCTCTAACGTTATAAGTGCAGTTTACTGTGACTGAAGGGCTAGTGAGTTCATTGCAAAAAGTCAGGTTGTGTTTAAAAAGTAGGTTGTTTAAGGTTTCCCCATATACTGTGTGGGAAAAATGGATAATGTCGCTGTTGTCAGGAGACGTCATGCCACATACCTTATTAGGTGGATACGGGCACGCACGTATGTTAAAATCGCCGCCCCATAAAATAATTGGGTTCTTGCAATTTATTGGAAAGGCTGTTTCCAAATCGTGGCCTAGGCAATTAAGAGGTGTAATGATTTCCTGGGTGCAAGCATTATTGTAAAAGTTTATGATGGCAATAGAGGAATGTACGGACATCTGTAAAATAACAATTTGATAAAATGCGCTGGTATCAATCACAATTGTATTCAAGGGTGTCAGCAGATTTGATACATAAATACACAAGCCCCCTTTTGAGCGACCGCTAGTGGATTGGGTAGCTGGACAGTGATAAGTTTTAAAACCAGTTATATGGATTGGGTCCACTAACCAAGTTTCCTGTAAGCATAAAATATGAAATTTGGAGATAAAATCAAACCACTCAGTCATAGAGCTTTTGCTGCGTAAGCCAGCCACATTCCAGTACAAAACGGTATTGGCTTCCGCAGAAGGCTTAGTGCCTGTAGGAGATGCGCTCGGCGATATAGGGTCAACAGCAATACAAGGCTTCAGGTGCACAGCAGTACACGGTTTTTGAAACATACACACCTTATCAAAACCCGGGCAGAGGACCTTAGCAGACTCTGGAAGAATAACAGATCCACATGGTTTACCATCATTGTTAGGGACCCTCAGTCAATCCACACCACAGAGAGTGGAAAGACAATCAAACCTGTTAGAGGTTTCAATCAGGGGATATTGAGGCGCGGGACATGTACCTGATGGTGTGTGTGGGCTGCTATTAGGGAAGGGGCTGGTAAAAAAAACCAAGAGGTAGAACAGCAATCTGCTTTGTGGTAAGAGATGATAGGCTAGCTTTCTCGAGTATTAATTTCACTAGATTCAGAGATGTAAATGTGAGTACCGCACAATCACCCTCCAACGTTTTACTTCCCGTACCCACCCATTTAACTCTCCTTATCATTTTCAGGTCAGCGAAAAGTACTCCACCAAGACCTACCCTTGCATTCAACCAGTTTAAACTTTTATTCCGGAGGGACTCCCATGAATCATATATTGAGCTAGAAACTTTGGGGACATTGGCTAGAATTACTACATAGGGTGTGGCTGCAGGCGGAAGTTCCAGATGATCCATTTTAGAGGTGGGAAAGATACGTGATGTCTCTACAGCCATGTGATTCGTAAATATAGAACTTTGAGGATTGGTAAATGATGTGGGGGGAAGATTACTAGAAACTGTTAGGAGTGGCGGGGGCAATGGGGCAGGATTAGAACTAGGCCCCAATGGTTGATCTATGGCTCCTGTCCTCGCTAGAGATATGAAAGAAGGGTGGTGTACGCCTTGTGTGGTGGACAGAGAGGTGCTATTCATACCCCCAGACCTTGCTGAGACTGTGAAGGGAGGGTGATTAATGTCTTGGAGATTTTGCACAGGTTCCAACAAAGGAGAGTGTTGGGTCAGGGCTATGGAGTCTCTAGAATGAGGAGGGCGTACTGGTATTGTCTGAGTCGTTCCCAACATATCCAAATGGGATAGCATGTTCCTCTCGAATCCTTTTAATTGCTCCACAAGAGAACTAAGTGCATTTATGACTGCATCAGAGAGAGTCTGTACTAGAGCAGTCAAGGAGACATGGTCTGTCTGAGAATGATTTACCAATGTTGTGGAGGATTTTACGATCGAAGGTGGCTTTTGAGATGGTAGTTTCATGGAACGCTTGCCTCCCCCGCCCGCTCCCCCAAACAAGGATGAAATCTGAGTGTTTATAGTTGATGGTGTTTTAAAATGTTTTCTAGGAGGTTGGGTGTCTGGTAAAACAGTAAGGGGGGATTTTGGGATGCACTTGTCAAGCTCCTCGGCTTCCTGCTGCCCCTTGACTAATGAGCTGCCGAGGATAACAATGAGGATTGCATCAAGGGCAGATGGAATCGAGCCCGAATTACCAGAGATATTATTAGTACAATTGGTTAGGGATTCCTCGACACTGATAATTTGTTTTTCCAATACCCCCATTGCGCCTGTAATATAATTCAAGATGGAAGAGGACGACTGGGTGGCCCTTGGTGATTTAGCTGCCCCCCCGGATGCTTTCTTTTTACCATAGCTGACTTAATTGGAATAGCCCCTCCTAGAATGATGAGTATAAATAAAGACAGTAGAAAGTCCGCTGTAAAAATAAAAATAGGTAAAATTGGATCAATAGATCAGTAAGTCAATAAGGACACTGCCAGTCCCCCAGGGTCCCGAAATCCAAAGAGTCAATTGCCACAACGTCCCATAGATACCGTTCAATATCGGACAGTAAAGTCAAAGGCAGTACAAATGAGGACCAACCTTGGCTGCAGGCTCGGTACGTGCAAAATGCTTCGGGTCACAGTGCGCTGGAACAGATCTGAAACAAAACACCAGGGGGGGTGGCCCTGCCCTGCCTCTTCCTGTCGCTGACGGGCGCAGAACGGGCCCGGCCCACGCGCGTCCCGCGCCGCGGCTCCCATTGGCGCTATACAAGCGCGAGTTGGCTCCTCCCTCCTGGGAGTTTGAAGGTATAGGATTCTGGGGCTTAGAGTCCCCAACCAGCAGCAGGCAACAAGCAGCGTCCAGCAAGAAGTCTTAAACCTCACTTTTCTCTTGAAGGTTCACTATTCATCGACTGTTCAGATTGTTAGGCCTACCAAATGTAAAACAGCAATCCTAACCACATCACTGTTGTAAGTCTGATCAAGTTTGTGAAGGTATGCATGCATGTGTCTCTGCTTTTACCTGGTGACATGTTACATAAAAATAAACATGCACATACTTTAATATCCGTGTTTCAAACAGCATACTCTGTAAATTTGTGTACAAGAAGGTGTATGTATTTATTTCTGCTCCTAATGCAGGGCACATGAGTATTCAATAGTACATTTGAGGGGCTCTATAACACCTATATATAGAGAGAAAGGTGCCCCCTATTTACTTTTAGGTCCAAGAGGAGGGGGAGATAACCACAAATGTGAGAGAAACCTCTAATCTGACCTATTTCATTTCAACATTGGCAAATGCTCAAATTACGACATTTCCCCATAAACACAGTCTTATCACATATAATTTCTGTTATGATTTTGTATCAAACACTTGTATTTTTTTACTTTTTTTTATGTATAAGAATATTCTCTTTCTTTTGTGCTCCTATAGTCATAAAACAATACAAATATTCACAAATTCGTATGGTTTTTAGTAATGTTGTACATTAAAGGATCAAATCTCCAAATTATGATAACCCCCCACACAAAACCATCATACCTACATTCTCACCTTTCATCCACTCCAATCATACTGGCAAACATACAACACAAAAAGTGGCAATAAAATACAAAACTTATAAGGGATCCAACAGAATTATAATTTCTAACATGATTTTAAATTCCGGCATAAAACTTTCAAGAGTTGGCTTATGTGAGAAGTTGGCCTGGTATATGCTGTTCACTAATGAAAGTGGACACCTTGCACCAGAACAATTCGACTCTTATGGTAGATAGGTTTAAGACAACCTTTATAGAAAGCTATCCTAGTGGTAGCTGTGGAGAGCAGCCTTCAGGCTAAGTCTTGAAGGAATGTAAAGCAGCTTGTTTTACCACACAATCTCTTGAATCATCAAATGAAAAGACACCACACAGGTATATATATCAAATATATATGTATTTATTAATAAACACTCTCTACTAATCTCTTTATGAGATTAGAAGTCAGGAACATATGTACAAGTCAAATGTTATCAAAATAAGTTTAGCACAATCGAATATCACAATCTTAGTTTGCTAGACCTAGGTCTAGGGCATCTAGAATCGAGGGACCCCCAAGAACCACCCCAGGTAGTTGTAGGAGACCCACAGGGGACGGACGCGGTGTCCTGGCACCAGTGTGAGTCCTGTACGAGTCTAGGTGCTCAGACGCGATTGAGATTTCAATGTTAAAGGTCCCTTGCGTGTTCGAGGTGAACACACCGATCGGTCCTTGTACGAGTCGAAGGACGCAGTTACAGATAGAGTTGCAAGGGAGATGGACGCGCTGTGTCTAACACAGACGCGAACCTTGTGCGAGTCAGTGCAATGGAGATCTCAGTGTTACAGGCCCTTTGTGTGTTCGAGGCGAACACCGATCGGACTCAGTACGAGTCGAAGGATACAGTTCTAGATAGTGTTACAAAGGAGATGGACGCGGTGTGTCTAACACAGACGCGAACCCTGTACGAGTCAGCGCAATTGTCGCACTTAGAAAATTAGAGTTTTAGGACACTTCGAGGGAAGCTACAAGCAAGTCACTTACAGGATAAGTAGTTCTAGGGTCCACACCCACAGGAGCACCGTAGTGCTGCAGTTACCTCACCCAGGGGAGCCGGGTGCATAGGTGTTCTTTGGTGTCGGGTCGCGGCGTCGTTTTCAATGGGAGCCAGTGAAGACTTGCTGCTTGCGGCAACAGGAGAAGTGTCCGGAGGAATCCAAG